>MU380137.1:0-506731 GCA_022495085.1 Xylaria sp. FL1042
TGTTAACTCATCCCACTTCTTAAATTGGGTTATTATCCCATTTAAAAATATATAAAAAAAAAACCCACAAAAAAAAAAAAAAAAAAAAAAAAAAAAAAAAAAAAAAAAAAAAATCACGACTCGACAATGTCCAGTAGTAGCTAGGTCTGATGATTGTTCCCGTCAGTTTCCATTATTTTATAATGCTGTCTTAACAATTTTAGTTGAAATGGAATACAGGGAGTAGAGTAGAGGGGTACATAAAGATATATACTATACATGCAGCTAGGTACCTACCCACCTAGGTTAAGTAGTAAGTAGCTATATGTGGGTTATTGCCGGATCTCACTACTACATAGTCACCTCAAGGTACTATATCAAACAATGGCCCTTGGTTCCAAGTTTTATTCCTTCTCACTCAAACTTCTTGTTCATCCCATCTTGGTACTTCTACTTACCTAGCTCTAATCTAACCTACGGCTTAAATTCTCTCTGTAGGTGCGAATATTACTCTGATGCACTGCCACCTGCAATGTACCTCCTAGTAGTGTTCTACCACCTACATACGGGTACATTGTCTACAGCCCACTACCTCTCTGCACTACCGACCTTAGTGTGCTAAATATTTCCTACTAAATTGCCTGTGCATGGTTATCTATCATCTTTCTCGTCCCTTTTTGTCGAGTCCACATCTTCTGGCATCTCATAGCTCCTGCGCTGTGCTTGTGTCCACCCCCGGCCTATTCGCCCATAGAAACAAAGCTCAGAGCCAAACCGGCAAGCTCCAGAGCTCCAAAGCTCCAAAAGCACCCCACATTGCACATTCGCGCGCATCGCACCCAAGTCGTTCAAGGCCGATTCCCAGTCCCAATATCGCAGACCCGGGATCGACGACGACGACCCAAGGACCTACACCACACGTGAGTCTAGAGTCTAGGCGAGAATCACCCAGGATCCAGGACCTTAACACCATCTAGCACGGCAACATCCTGCGCCCCCAATTGGGTCAAAGACGTAGAGTACAGTAGGCACCTGTCGCCGTAGGTAGGTGATTCTCGTGCGGTTCGTGGTCTCATGCCTCTCCGGCCTCTCTTGTTAATTCTGTGTGCCCAGGTTAGCACTTCGTCAATGTGCAGGGGACTAGCTAGCTGCTGGACAAGCTATACTATCAGTGTCCCTTATTCGTCGCTTTCCTAGGTAGCTTGCTGTTTCCACCGTCCGCTCCCCTGGGCTAGTGCTGGTGTTGGTGCTCTCGCAAGCGGACGTTGCCTTTTATATGCGCCAGCTCCCTTGCTCTCCTGTATGTAGGGTATATCAGACCTGAGCAACTTTCCGGCATCTTGCAGCTTTGGTGCTTCTCAGGTGCCATGTCGCTGCCGTGGTCACCCAGAATCTCGGGTCACCAATAGCAACGCAGCAGCAACCTGGCGCGCCCACGGCTTTCTCTGCTCCTTTTTCTTGTGCACAGCTATACCTCCTGCAAGTAGCAGCTATTCGTATAAGCCCATATGCACATTGGCACATCCACACCCACACCCACAAATTATACCCAAGGCTGCCTACCTATAGGTTCCTTTCCATTGTCTAGGTGCAGTCATCTAGTGCCCATCTGCCTGCGCGTTCCCTTATACACCACCTACATGCCCACTGTGCCTGTCCAGTATCGGACGCTGGCGCCCACCTGTCCCCAGGAACCAGAACCCTGGTACCGTTATCGTTACTCTACGGCACTGCCTCGACGTCTTACGGCCCATTGATGTCCTCGCTTCATTGTCCCGCAGCTAGTTGGGTGGGACATTCGGGTGTGCCAGGGCCGTTGAACGTAGACTCGCGTCAGGCGTCCTTGTTGCAACATCTGCGCGTTCCTCGCTGTGGAACGGGACTATTATGGCGCACAGTCTTGACACCGACCAACATAAACGAAAACGCGATATTGCCGATGATAACGGCAGCCAGGTACATGACCGGATTCCTCAACCACCGCCTCCCCAGTCGGGTAAGTCAAGTTTTCCATATTTGCTCATCGCCTGTCATTAGGGATGGCAGACGACCCACAACCTTAGTGCTGCGTTTCTGGAATTATATAATTAAAACATTGGCTCCATCCCATCTACTGCTGGCTTCTTGTTTTCTGTAGGCCATATTTTTTTCCCCATGACCATACAGCCACCTTTGTCGTATCTCACCGGCCCAGGAAGATGGGCACTAGTCTCTGTCCTCAAGAACAAATACAGCGAGAGCCAAATACTAACCGGCATGGAAGGCAACGCCGTTCCTATAAACTACCTTTCGAGATCACTGGGGGTGAAGCTTAAGCTTATCCAAGGCGATGGTGATGCCTTTTCTGATGTCTTGGGGCTTATTAATGAATACGAAGGCAAGTACAACTCGCTTCGAGACTAGCTCGCATTCCTGTGGATACAATTGCAAACCAAAACTAACTTGAGGAGTAGGTGTATTAAACAGACATGAAAGTCTTGCCTTTAATTTGGGAGCGAAACTCACTGGCTCCCGCCTCCTCAGGGCGATGGAGGGAGCATTCGAGGGCTCCATCACAACAACTCCTCCCCAGAATCAATTTACCCCAGACCCCGTGACCTGGCTAGATATTGTTGATTTTGCCAAGTCACACCCTCAAGAATTTCAACTATCTTCTACGTCGACCGGCCTACGATACTGTCAATTCCCCTTGAAAGGTGTTCAGGTAGAGATTGGCGAGGATGACTGGAGGCTCATCGTCTCCGGTGCCCTGGATAGATTCAGGCTTGTACCGCCACAGCCGCTTGAGGAAGACGAGTCTGCTGAGCTTGCTACAGTGGAGATTATCGAGCAACGTCTTCAGATATTGATCAAGAAAGCGGACGAGGTTGCTCGGAGAGCCCGCCAACTTAACTATCATCTAAGCGGCAGGAAAGCCTCCATTCATGCGCGGCATCCATCACAGCCAGGCTCGGTATCTGGTTTCCAGACGGTCAACACCATCCGGCAAGCTGGTGCCAGTCCTGGCTATGACATACATGCGGATCTTCTGCAGCAATTCATGACCCCGGCAGCACAGCCTCTCAACCACCGGGTGTCCTCGGCCAGCTCCCTTCCGCCAACCCCAAATCCTATGAGCACCGCCTCTTCTACGCCGAGGACTTCTATACAGCAGCATAACTTCATGAATAGCAACCGCCCATCGCCTAGCTATGCTTCGGAGTCCACCATAAGAGATTGCGAAGAAGAATACCGCATACTAGTGACATCAAGGATTGAGAAGATGGCTCGAGGCGATATCATCAGGCCTCCCTGCGATCGTTGTCGAAGACTAAAGACACAATGTATCAAGCACCTTACAGCTTGTCAAGGATGTACCAAGAAGCATACCAAGTGCACGTGGAAGAAGCTGACTGAAGAAGAGATGACGCTATTAAAAGGAGAGATGAGCGGGGAGGGCGAGGAAGACGAGGAAGAGTCGAGAGAAGTGTCTTGGAAGAGCAACTTTGCCTCACCACACCAGCTTCCGAGCATTGGTGATCATGGGGCCGGAACGGACCGGGCCGGTGAGTCTACCGGGAGCCAGTCGGGGTCACGGCTTGTAATCGGCCGACAAACAGATGAGATATGGCGTAAAGGGCCCAGCAATATACCTCTCAATAGAGATGATACCATGGACATTGACTCGAGCTCGCGTCAACGATATTCTACAGATGAAACCCCCAATTACACAGCAGCGCACGGATCATGGGTCGACTCTAGAATCAGGCAAGTCGCTTCGGCAGCGTCAGCTCGTGCAGACGCAACGGTACGCGAAAATCAACACCGTCAATGACGATTACATCTGTACTATATTTATGAACGCGTGGCCGAGTGCTTATTCACAATCCGGTAGAACATGTACATAAAATGAAGAGAGAATCTCTCGCCATGATGGATATACTCAACCAGGTAATATCGAGATATAAGTTATCACCGTCGCCTGCGACGACAGGCACAGCTCGAGACTCTTCCGCTTGTGTTAACCATCTCACCCCTATTGCTGTTCCGGGGCTCGAGCGAGGCGCCAAGCGAGCTTGGTTATCAGTGCAGCGTTGAGAAAGTGATGCATACGGCCTTCCTTATTGGGCCTTTGACTATGTAAGTAGGGCACGGAACCCCACAATCCATGTCATTATTCCGTATGGAGATTTTTCCAGAAACTAAATTTGAGAAACTCTTACTCAATACTTCACGGATTGTGCATGGCACGTTGATAAACCAGCTCCGACTACAATAGCACCGTAATCAACTCTTCAGGCTTTCTCAGCCGTCATGGCCAACCGCTCCCTCTTCCAAGTAACATTGGTCGTGGACGACTACGACCGCGCCAAGGCCTATTACTGTGGGGTGCTAGGCTTTGACTGCGTCGAAGACGCACCACAGGGCGAAGGCAAGCGCTGGGTGGTAGTCAAGCCAGGCAAGGACGGCGCCGCACTCGTACTGGCCAAAGCCACGACAGACATGCAGAAGACAGCGATCGGGAAGCAGACAGGGGGCAGGGTCGGGTTCTTCCTAGCCACGGACGACTTCTCGCGTGATCACAAGAGCTTCCTGGAAAATGGCGTCAAGTTCCTCGAACAGCCTAGGACCATGCCATACGGTACTGTTGCCGTGTTTGAAGATCTGTATGGAAACACGTGGGATTTCATGGAGCTGGCGAAGGGCAGCTGAGTTCAATGGTTAGTGTCTAGCTAGAATATCTCTGTCCGGGGAGGTCATCAATAAGCTGACAAAAAGCAAGCAGAAGGCAAGCAAGCTGATGAGAGTATATACATGTATTTTCCCATGAGACAGATGGAAAAGTATATTTTCTTCTGAGATGCCTACTGTAGTGGAATTAACAAATTGATTCGCCTTATCTGCTCTAAGTTACATTCAAAAGTTCCTTGCCACCCGTAGGTATTGTATTCATTGCGTAAGCCACACGAGCCACAGTTTTAAATAGGGTACGTACCTCGTACTGCCACTTTATGTCGACCCCGTACCCAATAGAATGGATGGATGCGACCCATTCTATTTAAATGTCCCGAGCCCCAGAAAAAAAGGGGACGCGTCCCGATAAGGAACCCCATGCGTCACAGAAACCCGATAACGCCGTTGATAGACAAAGCTTAGATGAAAAAAAGTTGCTACCGACTGTCTTCTTGCAGCTTTAACTTACCGACGCACAGTAGCTCTTCGTTCCGCTCTCCGCCTATTATACCCAGCAGCTACGTATGTATTGATTATCGGCTCGACTATAGTAACCTTTCTTTCTACCTCTCCTCAAAGTTACATAAAGGGAGAGGAAAAGCTACCACAACGGCCAGAAGAAATCCTTGGGAATCCCTGGGAATCCTTGCAAATCCTTGCACGGAAGAGACGCTGCCACGGTGTATTCGGCCGGGCTGGTTACATTGAGTGTCACCCATTTTGCGCTGCGTCGAACATCCCCTACTGCCAACAATTGATTGCTAGTCGCCATTCCATGCACCGGACACAGCTACACGGCTGCAACACACATGATGGCTAGCACCACCAAAGGACAGCGCGAGAGGGTGGCCTACATGGCGGCGCAATCGCCGCTGCCGCAATCCAGAGAACTGGGCGAGATGAGTCCGACACCAACAACCGAGACAAGCCAGATAGCGCCCTTCTCCAAGTCATGGCCGTATCTTGTCGCTGGAGCGTACGTATTGCCCCCCGAAGCACTCGTGTGGTGTCTATGTCCGCGCTGACTGGGAACTCTTGCAAACAGAACCGGCGGCATGACGGCCTCTGTGCTGACCGCGCCCCTCGATGTGCTCAAGACTCGCCTGCAATCCGACTTCTACCAGGCCCAGCTCCGCGCCGCCCGAGCTGCTGCTGGCCACACCCGCCTGAGCCCCTTGCGATCGGCCGCCTACCACTTGGCCGAGACAATCCACATCCTGCGCGACGTCTACCGGATAGAGGGCTGGCGCGCGCTGTTCAAGGGACTGGGGCCCAACCTCATCGGCGTCATACCAGCCCGGAGCATCAACTTCTACGTATACCCCATGGGCAAGCGCACCTACTCGGAGTGGACCGGCCTGGGGCCAACGAATCCCGTTGTGCACCTCGCGAGCGCCATCACGGCCGGTATCGCAACGGGCACCGCAACGAACCCCATCTGGCTAGTCAAGACACGGCTGCAGCTCGACAAGAACAATGCAGAGCGTAAAGGCGACGTGGGCGCGCGGCGGTACCGCAACAGCTGGGACTGCATCAAACAAGTCATGCGGGATGAGGGGCCGAGGGGCTTCTTCAAGGGTCTCAGCGCGAGCTATCTAGGTGTCACCGAGACCACGCTGCAATGGGTCATGTACGAGGAATTGAAGAGGCGGTTACGGCTGCGCGAGGAGCATATCATTCTCAGCGGTCGTGAGAAGACCTGGTGGGACCATACGGTCAACTGGACAGGCAATGCGATGGGTGCGGGAGCCGCCAAAGGCCTGGCCGCCATATTAACATACCCACATGAGGTGAGCCACACAAGTTCAATCATTACAAAGACCGTGTCTGCGTATGAGTGCTAAACGGCCGGGTTTTCTCTAGGTCGCGAGAACAAGACTAAGACAGGCGCCCATGGCGGATGGGCGCCCGAAGTACACGGGTCTTGTACAGTGCTTCAAGCTCGTGTGGAAGGAAGAGGGCTTCATCGGGCTATATGGTGGCCTGACACCCCATCTCATGCGCACGATTCCCTCGGCAGTCATCATGTTCGGCATGTACGAGGGCATTCTCTCACTCCTTGGCGCAAAGAGCTGAGCGTGCTCGCAATATGAACCGACGCTACACTCGGTCGGGTCTCTTGTCTAATTGAGATGGAATGGGCCCATGTGCATCGTGCGCCCTTATACCACCACACAACTACCTCATACTACTACTGATCACCACAAGCTCGCAACTCGCTCCTATAACAAGGGCGGAATACCGACTGTCGCCGTCCACACTCTTACATGGGACGGGTCTAACTTGATCGTCGTAAAGTGCACCTTTCGACCTCGAAATCCAATTCGCTCGCTCACGGTGCCAACCGTTGTACCACCACATCTAAAACCAACCACTCTTCCAATCCTCATAACAGCATCGGGAATGCGAATTGTATATTACTTAGACATGACCCGGGGCACCACGGCGTTCTTTTGCGAATCAATGCATCTCCAATGGGCAGGGCGAGCCAGCATAGACGGAAATAGGATGACAGAAATAAACACACGATTATACGGCCCGGGGAAAGGGGAAGAGGTTTGGGTTGGCTTAGCTGGAAATCGCATTTTGGGGTTAAAAAAAAATCACGCAGGAAACGAACTTATGCACCACCATAGGGCGGCCTCACCTCCCCAATCTCCGGAACATATCATGTCATCAAATCGCCCCTCCAAGAGGAATGAAAAACAAATACAAGGAGAGGGGGAGGATATCTGCATATCATATCACGTTGTAATATAACTAGATATACGGAAAGTCACAAAAATAACTGCACTCGCAATTTCCCGAGTCGCGAACATAATCCATCCACGGAAGCGGTCGAGGAAACTCCGCTGGCTTACTTATTGTATAATACAACGAAGCACACAAATATGACACAACTTGAGATATCCTGGTGGCCATGATTTTATGACTTGACGTGGTGTTGTTGCCTCATCTGCTGTGTAAACGACACAAGCAACGATAATTAATGCGGGACCAGCCGCTAGCTCCAATTACGCCTCGCCTTTAGATAGAGGGAAAGGTAGCGTGCTCATTCATTCCCACTATTCAGAAAAATAAAAAGAAGGCAGGTATTAAGTGATCAACGTTTTTTCTTTCTTTCTTTCTTATCCTTTGTTCCTGGTATTTACTATCAAGTACCTTGTCCCAATCACCATATCTCACCATCAAAGCCCGCTGTCACAATGCTTACTACTGACTGCTCCATGCCTAATGTAATTCCAGCAAAAAAAAAAAAAGGAGTGAGAGAAGGAAGTGTATAAAAAGGGAAGAAAAAGGCAGCCAATCAAGTTTTTCCTTCTTCGACCCTTTTCGGTTTGCTTGGGAGCCACCCCTCCCTAGCTTGGATATATCCTCCTCGTTCCCTCCTCATAGCCTGTCCCTTTCCTATACACGTATCATCTCCTCCCGCTTCCAATGAATTCAAAGATTTACTTCGCCAAGTCAGGCCAATATGTCCGCTTTCCCCCTCTCAAAAGAAAAATTGAAGAGAAGACAAGATAAAATGTTGGTTATGTCTACGAGCCGAGGTGGTCCCTTTGTCCAGGCGATGTCCTGTGCTCTGTCATCGACCCAGTTCCCACATACACAGAGCCTTTAGCTCATCCATGTCTGTCGTCTTACGTTGACGCTTGGGCCGTCGTCTCTCTCGTTTCCCGCCTCCCAGCCGTTCGTAGTGATGATGGCAGTGTTGTTGTTGCTGTTGTCCGTCCTCGTCATTCCGGACACGGACGCTTCCAGATGTACATACTGCCGTGCTTCGAGATAGCGCACGGGTAGGCTCCGCTTCCGCAACTTACGCGGCGTGCGGCCGGGCAACGAGGTCAACGAGTCAAATAGACGCAGTCACCAGGCGTTGCGATCCCAGTTGGGGTCTGTAGCGGTGTCAGCATAATTCTGTTAAGATTGAATCAAATCTTTCGCACAGGCACGTGCGCGCGCAAAGTTAAGCTAGGACCCGCAGGGCTAAGGTCGTTGATCTATCTCCCGTCATATGGGGTGCAAATAAGCTCACTGGATGATTTTTTTAAGTAGACGCACTCGCATCCCTCCAAGCACAATCAAGGCAAGGAACATGTCGTGCGCACACACAAGTGCCACAAAGTCATGTATGAAACAGCAAGTCCAGGGAAAAAAGACTCACCTTGTACAAAAGCGGCGAGCACTTTACTCCCCGTCTGCAGGAGCGGGTGGCCGACAACGATCTTGAGGAATTTTTCGAGGCCAGCCCGGCGGCCTTCGATGACGTCGTCGGAGAAGCGGTTGGTGAAGACCTTGCCGGGTAAGGGCGGGATGGTGACGCGCGCGCTCTCGCGTTCCAGGATGTCCCGGAAATACTCGAAGTCGCTGTACCGCCGGCGCACGCTGCTCTGGCGCAGCTTGAAGGCGGGGATGTTGGTCCGGCAGACGATCTCGTAGTCGGTGTACATATGCCGCGACGTGCCGTGCGTGCGCGGGTTGCGGACCTATGATGCGCAGGTCATGTCAACATAGGTCTTCTTCCATGGGTAGTAGATAGATATGAGTATAGGGCGCGTGACCAAAGGGGTAGAGAGTTCCAAGACCCGGGTGACACGGTGTGACTTCATGAAACATTATGCGCCGAGATGCGATATCTCCTCTCATCAAGACAGACACGGACGGAATGTTGCGCTTGTAGGAGGGATACCGTCTTTTCAGAGAGCGGAGTGATGACGACATTCTGCGCAAATAGGAGCACGTTACCTCTATCTCGAGGAAGTTCTCCGGGGGCCCGTATATCTCGTCGAAGGACTGGTGTCGCGTGTCGGGCATGGACTGCATTATAGGACGAGCCATGCTGGCCATGCCACGAGGAGTGCCGCCCATCGTGGCTGGAGCCGTGTTCTGGCTGGGCGACTTGGGCGGGACGCCGCCGGCGGATTCTTGCTCCGAGGACGCCGTCTTGACGATGTTGGGGTAGCTACCCCTCGACTCTCTCGATTGTTATGCTGTTCTGGTGATGCTCGAGCTGGTGGACGATTGTAAGTGTTCGGCTTCGGTCTAGCTGTTTGTTCAAGATGCGAGGTTGTTCGCAGAGTAGCTGCAGCTTGAGCCGAAGTTGAAGCTATTGTGAATTGACCGGGTGGTCGAGACAGCGAAGTGGTTAGTGGTTGGTGGTTGGCCGTCGTGGTCGCCTGGACAAACGGCTGCATAAAGCATAAAGCATGGAGCATGGAAATGGAGCGGCCGATGGAATGCAGATGTGCAGATGGCCCGAGAGGGGAAACCAGCAGCACCCCTCCCCCCCACGTAATTGTGTAAGCTGAGGTACCCGCCCAGTACCCAGCTACATACCTAAAGTACCTAGGTACTTAACTGGGGTTTCTAGGTCGGGCCAAACAAGAAGTGGGCTGTCAATGGCAGCCAATGAAAATGCTAGGAGTTCCTGGAGATCGCTGCATCCAATCAGGACAAATGAACTGCTTCCCCTCCATGAACGACCGATGCTGAGCCGAGCACCAATTCGACCTCATCTCATCATTCATTTACGGCCTTTTTCTTTTCAACACAATGTATCCCACAACATACGTCGAAATTCAAAGAGCTCTAAACCTCGGTCTGACTTACTACCACCCTATACTATACCAAAATAATGAAGATCTATTTTAATACTACGATGACACGCATACAACGAATTACCGTCTTTAGTTGTAATTTATGTCCTCCCACACTAGAACAGCAAAATCAGGTTTATAGAGGATTACAATCATCGGCTGCGGACCAGAATATGGATGTATCATGTATATGGAGAATCAAGGGACGACCTGTAGACTAACTACATGAGAGAATCACCCGTTATCTAGGGAAATTGCCTCCATCTGTATATGTCTATCGAGTTAGTCAGTCATGTCCGGATATTCGCCCAGGTCGCTTCTATCTATTCTACCTTTCCTTTTTTTTTTTTTTTTTTTCCTCTTTTCCCTTTTCCCGTCTCTAGCTGCAATAACACTATATCATGCGATCCATTTCTATTATGCCCAGTCCACGATCATACGCGGCACCATAATGATCCACAACCATGTAATGAAATACCTGTGACCTGCCAGGTTTTCCAAGCAACTATTCGGGCATTAGCCAAAAGTCAACTTTTCACTTTCGCCAGACTGCCATGGTTGGAACCCGCACAAGACCGGGGAAGAGAGGCGAGGTCATGATCATCACGTCCCTCTCCGGGAACAAAACCCCAATGTATTGTGTCATCGCCAAGACATCCTCATCCGGTGTCATGCTCCATTCTCAAACCAGTGAGCCTGCGTGAGCATATTCAAATCAAACTGCAAAACTTTGTGCAGTGTTGTAACAGTCCCTAAATCCACCTGCCATGAGGTGCTACCAGCCTCCTCAATCTTGCAACCATTATTTCCGGGCTCTGACCGATTCCGAAATTGAAGAAAGAGGAGGGAAGACGTAGGTAAAAAAAGCCAAAGATATCTGAAAAGCACACGGTTTCCAAGGAACGAGGAAACCTGTGCCGGGTCGCCAGCTTGAGACAGCCCATTCCCACCGTCTATTGTCCTCCCCAAGTCAGACGGGCAGGACCGTTCATAGATGCCGGATTGATATGATATGACCCAGTTGTGTATGAAGAAGGAATATTACCGCCCTCAACGGCACGTTTCATGATGCGCTCGATAGTCTGCCACTCCAGTCTGCTGCAGTCTGCAAGCGACATATCATCCCAGGCCCGACCAGTGGGGAAGTTGGCCTCGGCCCAGAAGTAGCCCCAGTAGCCATCAAGACCCTCCATCATACCCTGGAGAGGCTTTCTCTGATATATATCCAAGCTTTGAACAACTCGGTTGGTCTCTGCTCTAATGACAGCGATATACCACTGCAGCAGTCGAAAAGTCAGCTATCAGTATATCTCGAGAAGCAAGATGGCCAGGGCATAACATACCTCAAGAACGTCAATGGGCATATTGGCCTTGGGAGACAGGGTCCACTGGTGGCGCCACGAGTCTGAAAACCTGGGCTGGTTGAACTCGCGGCTTCTCTCTTCCGGAAGACTGGCGGCGGTGGCGATGTTGTGCTTCTGCACGACGGAGAAGCCAGGACAAAGCATAGCCGAGGTGACCAAACGGTCAAGAAGCTGGGGCGTGAGGCGCTGAGCCTCGACGTTGTCCTCACGGCCACGGTTAGGAAGTCTTTGCGGCATGGTCTTGAGATGGTTGATCTTGCTAACGAGGGCTTCAATCATCTTCATGCAAGCTTCGTAGACGGAGTGGCGCTGTTTTATTGTGATGTGCTCGGCCATATACCACGGGATCTTGCGCAGTGTGCTGATCATGCACTCATACGGTCGTTCGGGGCAAACTTTGGCATACATGGACTAGAACTCAAACGTAAGCGCTGCGCTGCATCGTCCACGACGCCTGATCACTTACGCGTTGAGAGTTCTCGACATGCTTAGTAAGCATGACCATCTCTTCCTCCGTGAAGAAACCACTAAAATTCTCCCACGGGTGTACGGAACCGGATATGAGCTCCGGACGGGTGCCGATCCAGCTCACGCCGTTTCTAGAGCCGGGAAATAGATTCTTCATCAGCACGGTTTGCGAAGAGAGCTCTATCTGGACGACGCGATCACCAAGACGCGAGACACGGCTAGTCCCTGCACCCGTCTCGGGACCTGTTTCGTTACTCTTCTTGAATCTTTCGACGATTTCGATCGCCGCGTTGAGGCTAGAAAGCTCGCAGAACGCATCCTGGGTCTTGCTGGTGACACGGTCCATGATAATATGGACAGGTTCTTGGCGGTCGTTTAGGATCTTTGAAGTCTTACCCAAAAGGGCGATGATCTCGCCACGAGTAGTCTCGTAGGGAATCTGACGTTACGACATATATCATTAGTCTTCAGTAGCAGGATACAAAACGGAATGCTAGGAATACGATGCTCAGAAGGTGAGGGTGCGTTCATAATGTAATGACTTACGTTTCTGATAACTATTACACCATTCTCAACAGATGGGTGTGAGAAACTGTAGTTCTCGGTAAATGGGAGGAACTTGCGATCGAAAAGATCGTTAAGACTGGGTCGTCCATTCTCTGTCAGGGCCTGTAACAACTCTGATCGGCTGGCCATAGTCTCCTTGTTAGGCAGCCCGAAGTCTAGAGGGCCGACTGTGGGCTGAACCTTGGTAGGTTCATGGCCAAATGGAACTAGGGCAGTTGAAGCGTCGGGCTGTCCATTAGAGTAGTATTGTGACATAGATCCATCCGAGGCGCTACCAGGGAGGCCATACTTGTACCCACGGACGTGGCCAGATGGAGTGTTCTGTATCTGGGGTTGTTGACAATTTGCTCCGTTGACAGGCGTGATAGGCATTCCTTTGCTGGGGAAGTGCTGCCCGTGATCAATACCTGTGTTGTAGGGTCCATTATTATACGACATTGTTTTCTCTTGAACAAGACCTGAAGGCAAAGAGTAACCAGCGGCATTGGCAGTAGGGGGATGTGGCTGGTTGTATGTGTAACCAGCGTTACCATGGGCCTGGCTTTGCATCAGACCTAGCTGGTTGTGTGTGCTGCCGTTGTGAAAACCAGGCGATTGTTGTCGCTGATAATCGGTACAAGCTGGTATAGGCATTACCTGCATGGTATTTGCGGCAAAGGGGGTACCGTTAGCAAACCCGTTCATATAGGGGTGAAGGTAACCCGGGCTCGGTCTGCCATGTGTGACTGGAGTGCCAGTCATGACAGGGGCACTGCCGTTGGCAAATTCCTGTCTCTGGGCTCCCTCGTACTGTGTATTGGATACAGCTGAACTGGCCTGCATGTTGCTGGATCCATTGTTGTTGTCAAGCCCAGGAGTGAAAGGAGGGGCCTTTACGTTATAACGGACACCATATGGCTTTTGGCCTTCCATTGAGCTGTTGTGCATTGTTGGAGCTGCGTGGTTTGCCGGAGGCGTGATCTGGGCGCTTGTCTGAATCTGCCGGGAAGGTGCAATACCATTCGAAATAGGGCTCGTCTGGTGTGAGGTTGGGGATTGGTACTTAGATGGGGTATTGTCATGGATATATTGTTGGGTCTCGCCGATACTTTGTTGCTTGGTATCACTCACATCGGTCTCTGGCTCTGCAATGGCCTCTTGCCCACGAGTCACAGACTTAATGGGGGAAGATTGAGTGGTAGAGCTTCTGTATTCAGAGTGGTTATGAACATTGTTCAGAGTGCCCTGCTCATGTACTGGTATGGTGGCAGAGCGCTTTCGTTGTTGGCTGTCCATATACAAGTTCATAAGAATTGAAGTTGGACCCTGCAATTTGTAACGGTTTTAGTATATATCTCCCCAAACCTATGGCATCAAAATAATTGATAATGAAGTAAAAACTGTCACGAAATAATATTTGGGATATATCATACCTTGCTATCTTCATTAGCAGCAGACCACGCTAGTTGCATAGTGTTGGGTGGAGAGGCAGAGTTCATGACACCAGAAGAGGATCCCTGGGAAGTCTCATAACTAGATGGTCTGGACGAGGCCTTATCGTACACGATTGGTCCGAATGGCTTCGCGTGCCCGTTCAAGTTGCTAGCCGACACAACGGATTTCTCATCATTGCCGTCAAAAGTAGAAGGCGAACCGACTCGAGTATTACTGTCTTCAAAGTCGCTAACAGCAGTGAGGGAAACTCCACCCCCAACGCGGTCATCATGTTCGGATGATCCAGTTTTGATGGGTAGTCTGTTCCATCGTCTCGACTGTGCAATTGGCATGTACATTATGGTCAGGTTGGCGAAAGTTTTGTTGACTATGTTCGATGAGATAAATTCTGAACTGAGATACTTGCCCTATGCGTTAGTGCATGGACTGTGGTAGTTGAAGGAAAGAAAGGAAGACAACATGTCATCTTTTTAAATATCAAGTCTCCCTCCTAGGGCTAAGCTCAAGGAAATAGAAAGACGAGGAGGGAAAATAGTAGAATGCATATTAATGATTATTTATTCAATGGGTGATGGAGGAGGGGGGGGTATAGTGGGCTTCGAAGACGTGGAAAATTTGAGCAGAGAGAAAGAGGTGCTTACTCGTGATGTACAGCAGTAGCGCTGTCAAGGTGGTAAACGACAGTAAAGTAATGTTAAGGATAGACCATTGCTTGTAGAACTAAAGATGACGGATGGTTAGCATTAGTGTCTTGAGGCAAAAAAAATCATAGCAAGGAAGAGATAGAATCCCATCATTGCTTGCTCTGCGAACTATGAAGAAAATATTGATTTCAATAAACTGGTGGCGTTGGAGAAAGGGATGGTGTATGCCACCTTGGTGGAAGGCCGCAAAGATTGGGCTAGCTGGTTTGGAAATTGAAGTGGATTACGGTTAAGCTGGGGGTAGAATTAAGATAAAGACGAGACAGATAGTAGAATAAAAGAAAAACGAGCGCAACCTAGGTGTGTTGACGGGAGGGCAAAACGGTGTACGGCAATGCTCGTGGTGTAGTGATGTTGGGTGAATTGTAGAAATCATGAGAAATTGGAGCGGATAGGATGACGAAATATCAAAGCGGCAACCGCGATACTTAGACAAGGGTATCTCGAGCGCTATCATTATGGGGAAACTTACGGAAATGGCAGATCCCGTGCTTATGAGCTGTAAGAGTTTTGTAAGCAGGCAACAGAACAAGACAGGTGGAATAAAATATATGGCGTGTAGATGTCATGAGTTTTAAGATGGGGTGCGGGATATGGGGGTGTGAGGGCAGATACTGGGCTATGTAGATGTTGGGAGAGCAGGAAAGAAGCCCGTCCAGCTTTGGGGCGCGGGAGGGTAATAGAACACAAGGGGTATTGGGCATTGAAAGACGGGGGGCGCCTAAGCTTAGAATGGGAAAAGGAAACCACCTTGACCTCCTAGCCTTTGGGTTTGCCTAGAAACTACCTAGGTAAGCACCACTGCTAGATGTGCGAGGTACCCAGGTATAGAGAGGTTGTGCCAGGCTCAACAGAAATGGCAATAAAGAAAAGCCGGGATGTAGAAGGGAGTATAGCCTAGGAGCTGAGAGGCGATATTGTTGAGTAAAAACTCAAGGTGAATCTCTCAGCGAGATTAGATCGAAGATAGCTCATAGCAAATACAGGAATTTCGAACATACCTGACTTGGAGATCCAGACAAAAACTTTTCTGAGAGAGAGAAAATAGAGAAGTAGGGAGTTGCCGTGAGGGGAAAGGAAGCGCAATGTAGAGAAGTAAGTGGTGGTAGCAACTCGACGAAACTATCAAAACACGGCCTTGGTAGATTGGGATAGAGAATCTGAGAAGTGCGAGAAGACGGAGAGAGAGAGGGAAGGCGGTGATGGGTAGAGATTGGTTTTATTATGGGAATGTCCTAGTTAACATTCACTTAGGGAGGTACGTATATACCTGGGTACAACTTTTCCTGTAGGTTATATGTACCTAGTTGAAAAAAAAAAAAAAGTACCAATAGTGGTTAAAGTTGCAAGGGCGTCTGGCTCTGTGGGAAGGCTGTGTTAATCTGTCGGCTCGGCTCGCCACATGACAGCAGTAGAAGAGTGAATGCGAGTCCAATGTGGCAAGCACTGGTAGCATGTAGGAGAACGAGCTGTGTGGAGTATTAACGCCGTGCCTTGAGCTTGTACAGCCTGCAATCATCAATGGACCAATCTAATATGCCTAGGTACCACGCCTAGATAGGTGATCAAACCTTGCCTTCGGTATTGTTGTCTGCCCCTAATGAATAGAAGCATGACAACCTCATTGGATCCGATAAGTCCCCTAAGATCTCGTAGCCATAATAGAGATACGGTGGTTTGTGGGCCTTCCAAACTCATGTCACCTAGAACCGAGGAGCCGATGCTCAAGTAGATTATACTATCTAATATTACTTATATCTCTCAGTATCGAAACATGATTCCAGAATATTAAGTGGCCACTACCGGCAAGACATCGTGCTATCCATGAGCTGGTAATAACGCACTAAAACATGGGGGACATCTGAATATTATTACCAACACCGGAATTTGCAATCCATTGTCCCTTTCAGTGTTGAATAACAATAGCAACACTCCACATCTATTACGCGGGGAACAGTTGTATCCGCTAAGTGTACAGTCTCAGCAGACAATAGGTACTTATCTATTAATTCTAAAATCAAATGGTATCAGTCTCATGTACTCGTCCGGAGCACACGGTACACAGGGCTGACGGAGAAATAAAGTCGGTGTCTAACCCAAGGGCTAGCTACTCGAATTTGTATATTTGACAGCTTGATGTTCACTAGTAGACTCATGATTAGATAATAAGATTATAACTTACTCCTTTTTGGGATCTTAGTACTCACTCTACGTAAGCTGCTTGTTTGGGAACTTTAACATGCACCTCGGAATTTCATTTTAAAGACGATAGGAGCGGATTTCGTTCAATTTTTTGTAGCCCTCTCAATCTGTCTCTAGAATATCCCTCCGCGCCTCTCAATGGCCGTGGCTCAGATCACTGACCATTTAAGCTCGAGAAAGAAATTGATTGATAGTTACTGTGCTGGCCTCCGTGCTATACAACATCTTCTTCCCCTTTTATTGTTGGCTTTCTACTCACTCTCTAATTATCCTAAGCCAGCTAGTACTCATTCTCACTCCCGATCTTGCGTATGATACTTACCCTTCTATAGGGATTGGCAACTGGTAGCTATGTTGAAAGATCTAATTTGACGAAAACTAGTCTCCTTATATTTATTTGATAGGTATACGAAAATACACGGTTTGGAGATGGTGGTTTAATTAGGCAGAGGGCGCAACAAGTGATAATAATACTACGTAGGCTCCCAATCAAATAGTCACGTGGGCGTCTGCCATCGTTCTCGGCTGGGGTTGTATTCACTAACTTATCTATAAAGATGGCTCATCGCTTTTTCGAAGATATGCGATTCGGTACACATCCCGTTGTAGATGCCTGCATCCATATACCTAGGTATACCGAAATGTTGGACAACCGTGCAATTGCGTTAAAACTTAAAACACTCATTCAAACGTTTGTATTAACGTCGAACCAATAATAATCACCGATCAATTGATTCTTCATGATTTAAGAAACATGCCGGTGATTCGAAACCTCAACATTAAATCATCTGAATAACGCTCTAGGTATCCGATACCTTTGATACCTGTCAGCTAGGTACCTACGTAGTAGGTAAATTGCCAATGATAGTATGGTTCCGTGTTACCCATAAGGCTGTCTAGATTTGTGCACAAACACGACTGCTTATTTTGCCCACCGTTTCTCCTCTCCAACTCCTCTTCCTCAGGTCTCAGCAGAACGGCATAACTCAATAATCCGTGTACCTCCACCGCTCCGAAACGAATGATAGCGCTCTCCTGGTACACGATGCGCCTACTCAACGTCCACACCAGAAAGCTTCAGGAATTCATTGGTGATAAGACACCTCCATACGCGATACTCTCTCATACCTGGGGAGAGGATGAAGTCTCATTTCAAGACCTAGCAGACCCAAAGCACAAAAAAAAGCTGGGTTACAAGAAGATTCAAGGATGCTGCCAGCAAGCAATTCGTGACGGATTCGAGTTTGTATGGGTTGATACATGCTGCATCGACAAGAGAAGCAGTGCCGAGTTGTCTGAGGCCATCAACTCCATGTTCAGGTGGTATGGAGAAGCCCAGGTCTGTTACGTTTACCTGGTAGACGTGCCCCCGGAAGAAAACTCAAATGACCCACATTCGGCATTCTTTAATAGTCGTTGGTTTACACGCGGGTGGACGTTGCAAGAACTTATCGCCCCGGATAAGCTGAAGTTCTTTTATAGAACGTGGAATACGATTTTTGAATTTACGAAGTCAATGGGAAGATATGACCACCTCCGCCCCCGCCGATCAACTTGGTTCGAGAGTGCTATCGCGCGTATCACTGGGATTGAAGATTGGAATATATACTCGATATATACTATCGACACTACACTGAAGGACGTGCCAGTGGCTACGAAGCTTTCATGGGTAGCGGGACGATCTACGACTAGAACTGAGGATATTGCCTACTGCTTACTTGGCCTGTTAGACGTCAATATGCCGCTTCTATACGGCGAAGGCTACAGGGCATTTTTAAGGCTACAAGAAGAGTTCCTTAAGAAATCCTTCGACTCAAGCATTTTACTTTGGGGATTTGGGCTTGACCGTTCCGATATTAGGAATATCGGAGTAGGCGTTCACCCCAATTACCTTGCACCGACACCACGCCTGTTCCAAGGGTTTAGGAACGTAAGCATCTCAAGACAACATCAGCTCTTGGGTAAATCGTCAGGAGAGACTTGGACCGTAACGCCATATGGTCTTCGTGTAGATTTACCCGTCTCGCTAGTCGACCGCCAAAGCGACGCCTACATATGTATGACGGACTACACCATAACAGGATCAGACCGCGGGGTTTTTGCGATTCCATTGATATATCAGCAGGTATCAGATGTCTACGTGTTGGCGCCGCACTCTACGCCGTATCTTCTGAATATGGCATCTAGGTCGAATAGACTGAAACGGAAGCCGATCCATATTAATGTTGATAAGAGTTACTACGAAAGGGTGTACTTCCTTGCCTCGAGCGTCCTCCCGAATCGATCTCAAGAATGGAAATCCGTCATAGTTGATATAGACTCATTGATAGAAAAGGGATTTAGCCTTGATAGTATCTTCCCCCGAGCCCCAAGTGCTTATTTAAGTTGGGTTTTCCATGGATATACGGAACACATCGCTTTGGTTCTTGTGCATCGAAAACAACAGGTTGCTCTCTACGTCTACATTAATTGCTCGAATATACACAAGTGGTACAGGATAAAGGAATCAAAATGCAAGGCTCAGGTTTGCTTTTCGCCATATAACAAAAGACGTACTGCGATAGAAGTTTGGGATTCATGCAGAAAAGCGCGGGAGAGAAGCTTTTATCATCATGCACAGCTAAATTGGCAAGAAACCGCCAGGATTGAGATCGGAACGCCGGCGCAGCGCCGCGTGTGGAAGATATTTTCGGAATGTAGTCATGGGCCGGAACTGTATAGAGGCATCACATTTGATAAAATTTGGGTAGGAGTAGAGAGACAATGACGACCACCGCCGAAGAGGGTCGGGGACCAGGTCTGTGACAGTATTGTGACAAGCTTGGTGGCTGGTATCCTAGTTTAGCCAGTTCTGCGATACTCACAGTATTCTTATCACTCCATACACGGGCACTTTCATAGTACCTATTAACCAGATTGACTAAGTACCTTCAGTGATTGAAGGCATGAGCAGGAGATTTAGCTACCCATGTAGTTGATAAGTTAGTGAGTCAGTAGTCGATGATGATCAAATACTCGGATAGACTGTGTCAAGTTAAACCTAGGGGCCTACCCAACAACAAAGAAAGTAATTGAGGCATGATATACTAACGTGAAACAGATAGCTAGGATTGCCGAACAGAGGTTGGAAAAAAAGGACAGTGTGGTTGACTGACTGGCTCGAGAAAATGAGATTCCAACGTCAGTCAATAGTCAAGGACCATCTCTTAGATTCAAAATTATGACTATAGCTAGCTCGAAGGTCCTGCATTCGTTGCGTTTTCTACGAATAATCTACCTGCGCGCCCGTGATGTTTCCGTTTTCCTTACATCCCCAAGGCCCATGTTTACACACGCTAACCGTTCCCAGCAATTCCAATTAATTCCAAAAACCCAAATGCCTCGCTTGCCCACTTGTGAATCTTGTATCTGCATATTCCGCTTTTGAACAGGTTAAATGAACAGGTGCGTATCCGTAAGGAAACGCAATTTGATTGATTACCACACGGTCAAAGCTCCGTCAGCAGAATGGTAAATGCCAACTGGCTTCCCCAAACTCTTGGAACTTCTTCTACGCCGCATATGAAAAGAAGTCCTTATGGGTTTATAATAAATTATTGACAGAGAAAACAGCTGAGACGGTTGCCATGTCATGTGAAAATTGGTGTACTGGGCGTGTATGATAACCGGTTTGGTGAGGATTAGGCAGCAGCTGTCATTGATAAACGATTTTTCTTGGGTGGTTTGGCCTTGCCGGCAGCGGCTGCTTTCTTCGCCGCCTCGTCTTCTTGCGTTTTCTGGGAGAAGTCTTTCCATTTCCGCCAACCGTCAAAGTCGATCAAAGCTTGCATACAACCCCATTCTTTGACCTTTCGCTGTAACCAGTCGAAATTGACGGGCTATCCCGGTTCCTGTCAGTATACTAGCTCACAGAAGAATATAGTGACGGACGAAAATATTAGGAAACCCTTACTTTGGTCAGGAAGTCGTTGCACCCGGCTGCCAAGGCGTCGTGCCGATCACTCTGTAGCGCGCTCGCCGTCAGCGCGACGATAATCACGGGGCTTTTGAACATCTCGGTATTCGCAAGCTTATCCTCCTCGGCAGGCTCCGGTAGCACGTCGTCTGGCGGACTACTGGCTGACGAAGAGAAGACACCAATCGAATTAACTTTCTCAATTCGGCGGATTTCGCGTGTCGCCTCCAGGCCGCTCATAATAGGAAGCTGAATATCCATAAGCACCAGGTGAAAGCCACCGGCGCGCCACTTGTCGACGGCCTCCCTCCCATTTACGGCTGTCTGCCAGCGGACTTTCAACCGTTTTACGAAAGCTTCTAACAGCCGCAGATTGATCACGTTGTCTTCGACAATGAGGATGTTGATGGGCGGTACAGCGGTATCCAATAGGCCGGACGGCAATGACGGGGGCTCGATGGTTCTCTTCTTTTTCGTGCGGACAGAGGGTCTGGGGGAAGAAACGCGTGGGGGAGGAGTAGCGGTTCGTTCGACGGGGGGAGGGGTAGGAATCGGGGGAGCTGCGGGGGCATGATTGGATTGGTCTGAAGATGCACCTGAATGAGTCCTTGAGCGTACTGGTCTGGGGTACTTGTGCGTACCGGTTGATGCAGCCCCTACTTGGGGAGCATGGCTATTGACTGTGGAGACGGGTGATGCTGTATGCATTCTTTGCATGTTGGGGCGGTTGATGGGTAGCCGCCTGGCACTGCCTGGGGAGGGCAATGGCGGGAGCTGATTCCCGCCCACGATGCTCATGGAGGGAGGGAAGTGAAGCGCATGCTGTCCGGCTGCAAGAACGGATGTGACGGCATGGTGGGAATGAGACGGAGGCGGATAAGGTGGGAAGTAGTCGGTGCCGGACTCGTGTGGCCGGTCGTCGGTGTAGAACCTCGGATTCGGCGAGGCTTTGGGTGTCCTGCGCGAGGGTATGTCAATGATGAAAGCATCGTCAACAGTCTGGCCTTTCGCGTAGTAGGTATCAATGACCTTCGCGATGGGTTCGTCGGGCTGCAAGGGCCTAGTCGTCTGCTGTCCCGTATATACCCGCAGAGTCAGGTCAGGAGCATCGAATTGGCGGCCGAGAGAGTTGGCGTATTTGCGGAGAATGTGCTCGCGAACGTCATCGACAAGGTCGTCTTCATTCACGGTGATTAGTGTAGCTGATGCCATGGGTCGTTTGACCCAAATTTTGGTTGTGACCATGCCGGACAAAAGCTGTTGTTGTAGATCGAGGTCGGCGGGATCTAGCTCGAGGTCGCTTGCATAGCCATGGAGAAGAGCTTTGACAAGATCAGTTTGATGCGGCGGCAGGATGCTTTGTCTTCTCAGTGGCCCTAGGGGACGGGAGAAGGCGGACGGCGATAGCGGAGGTCGCAACGGTGAGGCTGCAAGTGGTGTGAGGAGGGAGGAGCTGAGGAGAGGGTCGTCGATGGGGCTGGCGATGTCGTCTCTCGTGTAACTAGCGTAGTCAACGTTGGTGAAGGTCGCTCGCGGTTCGGGCGAGGTAACTTCAGGATCGGCGTTGGTTGATGGCAAGGTAGGCGGAGTTGCAGGATGTTCGTGGATGCTGGGGAGCGCAATGCCAATGCTAGGGACGGGGGCGTTGCCGGTGCCAGCAGCAACACCGTGAGTGGTTGTTGCTGTGTTAGTGGCGGTGGTAGCGGTGGTGTTAGTGTTGGTGTTAGTGTTAGTGTTAGTGTTGGTGGTGGTGGTGGTAGTAGTGGTGGTGGTGGTGTTGTTTTTGGTGTTAGTCGCGGCCGACGTGGGGTTTGTTGAAGAGCCAGGTCCCGGCTGCTGGCCCGGATTGAGTGCCAGGTTCTGCCGATCCTTGCCTAAGTCAGCGGTAGCGTTCGAGTTAGAGTTCGATGCTGCTGGGTCGGGGCCGGCTTGGGGCGATGGTGGAGCGGTGCTGGCGCTTGTTCTACCGCGAGCCTGCGCTGCATCTGGACCCAGACAGTGGTCCGGGGCTGCGCTGGCGGGCTTGTCGGCTCTGTTCGCCTGGAGACGATGGCCATCGTCGCCGTCGTCGCTGCGATGGCTTCGATGATGGGCGTTGCTCGACTTCTTCCGTGAATTGTCTAGATGCACATCAGACACATTAGCATCAGGCGTCGGCGTAAGCGTGGGCGATTGTGAATGCGAATTGCCCCTGTTCAGGCTGCCTCTGCCCTTGCTTCTGTTGCTGCCGAGAGCTCGGTCTTGGCTCGAGTTCAAGCTCAAGCTCAAGCTTCTGCTGCTCCCATGAGCCCTGTGGTCACTCTGCTCATCCGAGGCATCGTATCCCGGCTGCGTGTGAGTGCTCACGCTCGAAGTATAGTCTCGCCCGAAGCTGTTCTTACTAGGTGATGGGGACTGCCGCCCGCTGTCTTTTCGGAGGAGCGTAGCTTTGATCCTGTCCTTCAGATTGCCCATCGCCGGTGCTGGAGCTGTGCTGAAGCTGTGTGCAACGCACAGCAGCGCTCGAGAAAGCCCCTCTAGCTTTTCATGGGTGTTGAGTCGTCGTCGTCGGGCCAAATACCCATAGATGGTTTTCGTTCTTAGAGAGCTTATTATCTATTTGCACTGTTTTTTTTTTCGACTGAGATACTGCACTGGCAGTGCCCGGCATCTAGCGGAATGATAAGAATGAGTCGATGCTTTTGTCGAGCTTCGGTAGGAGACTTGGGCTACGGATACCGGTAAGAATGGTGATCTGAATGTAGGCTACGCTATGTTGCAGAAGAGGATAAACAAGACGGATGGGATTGCCATGAAGGCTCTTCTACGTTCTAAGCCGAGGGTACCATCGAATACAAACGGGACCTAGCTACCTACAGTAGATAGGCAGGGGGAGCTAGGGATATACGGCTGCACACCCATCCATCAAATTGAACCAATGCTAACACAAGATGCAGCTGGGATGCAGAGCATTGTACGCATCGTGTTATAAACAGTACGTAGTAGAAGCAGCAGTGCGGTGTAACCCCAGGATGGTGCTGTTGTTATCTGCCTACAGTAGGTACCTACATATGTACCTACCTAACCTAGGAGGTAGGTAATAAGAAGGGACGTAGGTTAGAGTTTACCAACCATGTACAGCAAGCAAGAGGTTACCCAAGTACCGACGTATATTACAAGGACCTCCTACCACAAGCTAATTACGTACCTGGGTTAGTACACTACCTCTCACTGCTCAATGATAACGTGAACTACACTACGAGCAGAATATCAGATAAGTATCGAGGTTCCCGGGACGGAGCATACAAATTACAGATTAACTGGGTACAGATTCCACTACAGATCGAGCGCACAACATGACTGGGGTCTGAATGGGGAGGCCTGGGTTGTACCCTGTTGTTTGGGGCCGCGTTAATCTCTTTGGGGGCAATTATAAGACCAGATATGCATGAGAGATCGTGATCACTGATGCATACACTGCGACTCAAGCTGTAACCGGTAGCAAACGATATACCGAGTAGTACCTATACCAGTACACACCTGTATCACCCGCACTGCAGACTACATACTAAGTACTTAATATGCAGCCACGATTAACCCATTCAACAAGGGTATATGCGTACTAGGTGGCGACACTTGCGAGCCTTTTCTATTTTCAATAGCAAGTAGTATGTATATACATGTATATATATAATTACATGATTTACTGGCTTATTCATATACGGCACAGAGGAATATAGGTAATGAGTGGAATTACGTTGAAAATTTAGAATGACAACTTGGCCGGAGTTGTGTATGTAAACACGCTTGATGATACACACTCATGTGCTTGGTCTTGACAATGACCTGTGTCTTCTAGTTTGAGGGAGCGTGGCGAGACGAAGACAAGTTAGGTGAAGATGGATGAACGCCATCCTTGTTGCCCAAAAACCGAGGTGCAGAAGGTTGCACCACTTGGCGGCTTATATACTATACAACACGACACTACACCACCTACCTACCTATTTGGTAAGCGAAGAAACTTGTCCTCGTAGATAGGAAAGAGCCAATGCCTCGCTCATGAGTATTCTGTGACAATGCCAAACTAGACCAAGCCCTAAACTTGAAACTTGGCTCCGAGTACTAGTCTACAGTCTGGTAGTTATTGTAATAAGCTTGGATTATATAGGGTGGATGAAGGATGTAATACAGCAGTTGGTGTAAATACCTAGGTAGTTCCGGCCAACCGAATGACTACCCACTTAACTCCGCTTAGCCCCATTCTTTAGCCCCACACGCCAGCAAGAACGACAAATCATTAATCCGAGGGCCGATACCAATTTTCCAAGCTTGCGCTTCCCCATCCAAGTACACCATAAATAACATTGACCAATTTTTCTTCCTTCCAGCCTTTCAATTTCCTGACCCTCGGGGGGTTGAGAAAAAGAGAGGTGTCGCAATGCCACCATTAATACCGACGCCGGCGGCGGCGGCGGCCTCCTCGTCGATAATAGCAAGGACGAGTGCAGGCACGGCATGCCGGGCGGCAGCGCGGCCGACCCAGGTCCCCGTCGCCGCCAGCTTCTTCTCGACAACGGCGAGCCGGCCCAAGTTCAGCAAAGCCCGCCGCCTGTTCCGGGAGTGGGAGAGGTTCGATGGCCGTGTCCACCGCAGGCACACCGGCGATCAGCCGTTGTACCTCCCAGATAGGCGAGGCGAGAGCTACCCGGACAGGCCTTTCCCCATCAACCCACATTTCAAGAGCACCAGGGTCCTCGACGAGAGGGCGCGTGAGTTGATATGGGAGAAGGTCATGCGCGAGGGCGAGACCATCAAGGCCGTGTCTGCCGAGTATGGCGTCGATATTCGCAGAGTCGCTGCTATCGTGCGGTTGAAGGAGATCGAGAAGGATTGGATAGCTAATGTAAGCCGGTTTTGCTCTTGTTTGTTCATGCTTTCCACGCCCTTGGTTTTCGATATGATGATTTCAACACACCAAATTCGATAAGTCTTGAAGACATCTACATGGTTACAAACTGCTGTTGCGAGCCTCTCTGATCTCAATTGCCAATTCCCGTCGCTGTTCCGCTGGAAGTCTCTATTTGGATATCCGCCGACTAACACTGACTCTCTTGGAATAGAATAAGCCATTAGCAAAGCCTTATGCTAAGGCTGTATTGTCCATGCTTCCCAAGTTCCGCATCAATCCCACTCAATCCAACGCACCATATGAGCCTATTAACGAGATCCATGTACATCCCTACACCATGCAGCAGATCTTTTGGCCGACTTCTGAGTCGCGGCACTTCACGAGAGAGGACGCCGCCAAGGCCTTCCACCCCACACTGCTTTCTGCGGATAAGCGTGTGCCGCATCCTGAGCTCATACAGATGGAGAGGGAAGTCGAGCAGGGCCGGCCGCCGTGGGAGGCGTCTGAGCGCTTCAAGCAAGCCGTGATGGAATCCGAGCGCCAGGCTGCCGAGAAACAGGTAGCCAAGGCCGCGTTTGAAGAGGGTAAGACTACTCGTGTCAACACGGAACGCTTCGAATTCAGATTCAAGAAGTTCAACTCGGAGAATGTCGGCCCGAAGGGCAGATCCCGCGCCGCTGTGGGCTGGCGATACGGTGCACCGTATGACGATAGGTCCAAGGGCCACCAGATCAAGATCCCTACTTCAGTACCATGATTAGATATAATAAGTGGTACCAATTGGCCTTTGCTTGTATCAACAGTGTATTATGGTGTTCGGACGAAGAATGTCCGTGGGTGGAGCGTGCTTGCATTGTGGTCTTGATATATGGAAGCGGACGCTTAAACGAAAACCCGGCCATCGAAGTTGGGCGTAACGTAACGAACTCAGCTGGCAACCAACCACCCCCTCTATGTATAGATGTCTTATATCTATCTCTATCTTGAGTCTGATGTATATAAAATATGCATAGATATATATACCCATTCAATCCACCATCGCTATCCGTTATCTCACATTCTATTATGTCGCGTTACGTCATGACGAGTCATGTCTCGTCTCGTCTTGTTGATCCGTGAACTCCACATGCTTCTACCACTTGACCACTTCGTCTTCGTCGACTTCAACAATCATATTCTTCCTCAGCTGGGCTATACCTTCGGGCGTGAGGATACCCAAGTCGAGGACGCATTGCTCGACAGAGCCGTACTGCGCCCTGATCCAGGCCAAGGTGCCTTGCATTGCCTCTTTCCTAGGAACCGGGCATTGTTAGAGGAGATTTCCATTCTCTTAGCGGAACTAATATGTGGAAGAGGAGGAAAATGATGTCTTGATAAAGCCAGATGGCGTTCATTAGGCAAGGGTGACTAGGGCTATATTACTCAACATAGCCTGTCAAGGTCACCCCACAGCCCATCGCCCATCACGTGTGGGAGGCATTTTACAAGGGCCAGACGTGAAGATCTTCGGCAAGAGGCACTCCTAGTAACAGAAGATGAGACTAGGATAGGAATCTCGCGGTCTCCTAGCGCGACGAGAGTCCTGCAGCCTTGCGTCCACTTCTAAACCCAGTTTGGGGGGGTTTCAAGGTCTTCTCATCCTTTTCACACCTTTCACGCTCGCTTTTCTCCCGTCCATATTACTATTCATCTTACTTTCACAGACCCCAAACCAAGGATTAGCCCTGTTCACAGCTTCCAGCCGGCACCGCTACTCCTAGACCTACTCTGCCTACAGGCCGCCCCCAAGGAGCCTAAAGACACGGTCTGGAGGTGGAGCTGTAGAATACGAGAAAGGCAAGGATTGAAACGAACAGGTTTCAATAAAAAGGGCAATAAGAAACGTGAAAGTAGAGAGGGCGAAGTGCGATGAGCATGTGGAAGATAACGTACCTGGCACCAACCATTCGCCGTGCCCCCTCGACGTCAATGCCGATCTTTGGGTTACTTGAAACGTGCTTAACGAGCTCTTCGAGGCGAGAGTGTAGCCCAATCTCGGTCAGACTTATCCGCGGGAGAACGCATGGGTTAGTAATTTTGTAGGTTATGGCGGCTTCTAGGGGTCACATGAGCGTAAAGCGGTTCGGTAGAAGGCTAAGCGACTACTTTGAACCAGCAGACTCTACTCACTTATATTCATGAATGACGGCCTCATCGGGCACACCGCACAGGCTTAGGGCTAATGCAACGACGACACCAGTACGGTCTTTTCCTGCTGTGCAATGGACGAGGCACGGTGATGGAATAGGTGGGGAAGAGGCAACCGGCTCTGCAGCCAAGTGACCCAAAATTGTTTTGAAAGGCTGGAATTCATTGGCTGGGTCCGTAGCAGCGTTGAGGATATCCTTGTATGCTTCAATGAAGCCCTGGGTTCTTGGTCAGTATTCAGGCTTAGTTGACTTATGATGTGTGAAATGTGAGCGAGCCTTGTGTGCGTATATGGGCTGGCGACAGACAGAACTGACACCGCCATATCTTCGATATCTTGAGAAGAACCAGGCGGGGCTTCTAAGATGGAAAAGGAGGTGTGATGCGGCCTAGCATAATACATGATATCACTGGACATTGGGCTAGGCAACACCTGACTTGTTGTACCTTGTCATGTATTGCAGAAATTGCCATATCGCATGGCCCAAACTGACCAGAACCCACAACGCGGACGCACGTAATCGGAGAACCCGAAAGCCTCGCTGCTCTCGAATCACTTATGCTTTCGAGCCAAGTGGTATTTCATCCTGGCGCTACTTGCCACTAGATGATTGTTTCTCTCGTGTGATGCTTGCCACGGGTTTGAATTCCACAGCTACCACGTCGCCCGTTGTTGGTTCGGATCTGACAACCGCGGATGGAACGGTTCCATTTCGCTATTTACAATGCATGCTCAACGGAGGCGCAGAAAAAGTACCGTACATTAGCATGGCGCATCGACAAGCAGTCTCGTGCCTCTATTGACGGTACTGCTATAATTGACACCAGATGAAGTCTCGCGTTTGAGACAGCTCGAAACACCAGCGAGTTATACAGGGATATGAAGTGTGTATATAAAGTCATCGCATAAGCAAGAGACCGGCGGCAATGCAGCTCTCGCGCTATAAAAAGTAAGAAAAATCGCTTACCTCATCACTCTCTGAAGCATAGTTCTTGTACCGAAGAGCTAAGGCTTCCGGCGAGTAATCCTATTCAAGAACGTATAGTCAATAATTGTCATTTCTGACAATAATTGTAAAAGGTTTCGGGAGTTTGCAGTAGTAATAGGAGTAGAAACTCCACAATTAGGTAACTCGTACTCTCGAAACATGTCAAAAGGGGACACAAAAGACTCCAGCGGACTGACCTGGTCCAGAAAAACAGGAACGAACTTCCGCTCAGACCCTTCCCATTCACGAAGAGGGAATCCGTGACCAGAACCGACACTCCTCGCTATCTCGACGGCCGAACGCAGATCATAGACTAGCTTAATACCAAGCTGTTGGCTTAATTGTACCGCCCCAATGTCCGTTAGTCTGGAGGGCTGCTCGAGAATTACGTGTCAACAATTGCTGTTCATGGTATTCACTCTCGAGATAGGAAAAGGACTCATCGAAAATTTCGGGGGCTTTTAGGAGTAGTAGCAGTAAATAATGCCTGTTTAGGCAAGCGTCACTCCGGAACCCTTCTAAACGAGGCACAAGACCAGAAAACACCAACCTCTGATGACCTAAAAAGGACACCTCGTCTAACAACCTTAGCCCTTCGCTTCCCTTCCGCAGAGGGGATGCTGGGCGAATCAGATACCACCTCGTAGCCTCCCGCATCTCTAAAGTTAGGAAGCCCTGGAACAGAGACAAACGGAGGGCAAGGTAAACCACTCGTTGTAAAGCCAGGGCCAGCCGTTGTTGCCATATTGTGTTGCCTGCCGCGCATATCAGTTCTGTGCTGTGTTTTAAAGCCTCACTCTGACTGGTCACAAGCGATGATATGAGCTTATTTCATTGCCGAAGGATTTGGCTGCGTGGTTGCAACCAGCACTCCTCAGCCCTCGGCCATCTCAAGATCAGGGCGCTTGGCGCTTCTGACGTGCAGCATGGAGCATCGGATGACTTACAAGCTTTAGAGCCGTAGACTGACGGCTCGGTAACAGATACGGTAATTTCTAGAGTCAAGTAACTTCGCAGAGTACCTAAGCAAGCGACTGGCTGAGTCCTGTGGCTTGATGTTGGCAAGAATAGAATAGGGAATGTAGATAGGTAACTACCTAGGTAGGTAGAGCGGGAAGGGGATAGATGGGGACCTCGAAGGTCCCAACATGAAGTCCGCAAGCACTTAGCGTAGATATGATATGTATTAAAACGGGGTGCTGACAGGGGGGTACCTGGGTACATCAGGTGGTCCAACTTCATTACTAAGTAAGTACGTAGTACCCTGCCTACCTGCTACATGTAGATTGGCAGGTGTAGCTGTTGGCAAGTTCTTCTTTCTCCTCATCATGCCCGAGTAATTGACCTTACACCTATATGGTATCTACATGGTACCTTGCGTTGACCTCTTGTGATCTAAATACATCATCGTCGCAGTTATCTAGAAACGTTCTACACACGCCTCAGTTCCACAACACGGTCGATCATTGTGGCTTACAAAGGAGCGAGCGAGCCAGCCGGCCACGCCGTTCGCCTTGATTGCATGCATCATGCAGCTTTGACCTGCCGCGGTGAAGTAGCCAAATCGAGGCCATCCGTGATGCACAGGTGCTCTTACAAGCTTACAGGAGAGAAGAATCCGGCATATCTAGAGTCGTACTATATTGTATATTGGGGGCTACACTACCGTGCTCTCCGTCTAGCCTTACGCCATGCGCCATACTCCGTCTCAGCTTCTAATGCTGTGATCCGGCCTTTTTAAGTCTGGCACAGCACCATCGGACAGCCGGCATGGCTATCCGGTTGTACAAGGTTGTATGGTACTACACTCGGTGGTCTTCAACGCAAGACTTGATTGACCGCCTAGCTACAGCCCGCTTACAGCTCTAAGCAATACCTACCTAGTATGCGTTGCTACCCAAACTACAAGGAATAATATTATGTTTCTAGCAATCACCAATGGTGCTTGTAATATCTTATCAAGAAACATCCTGTTTCGGATCAGCTGCAGAGCCTCATGGTCAAGGCGCCTGCAGCTAGGTAGACGGAGATAATTCTCGCTGAGCACGAACACTCTACTATTTCCATTGAACGCATAGAGTATCGTGCCGGTTGACCTGAAACGGTCGAGACAAACACCTACACTTGCCACCACCACGCAATCTGCCCCTGTATGCGTGCATGCGCCATATCCGCAGGTTGCACCCTCTGCATATCATCCAGCTAGGCCAACCGAACAATTTGGCATGTCTATACGAACAGTCGGCGAGCTTATGCTAGCCAGATGGAACAAATAGGATGCCGCTTTCTCTTGCCCAAGGCATAGCTAGGTGTTGATCTGAACCGCTTACGCTTGGAGGTTTCCGCCAGGCATGTAACGACTGCGCCCTAACGCCCCAGGAGAGCTGATAATAAACGCACGTGTGACTACATTCCCTACTCTAATTAATCAATTATCTTATCTGCATCTTATGAACCACAAGTGCCCTCGCTATTGGCGCCCTTGCTGGCTAATATTTCTCTCCTTAGGCCATGGCTGAAGCTTCAGAATGGCCTTGTAATACTCATGTGCGAATTATCACGGGGCGTCACTCTGCTGTCAAACATGCATATCGTGCGCCGCTCGGACCTACAGTACAGAGATACTTAGTACGTACCATCATACAGAGGTATGCTTGACTTGCGGTGTGGACTAATGCAAGTCAGGTATCCGCGCACTACCGAATACCTAAAGTATCGGGTTGCATGGTCAGCGGCCAAGCGCCCGTAGCCTTGTTGCCTTTCCACTATCATACATATGCGTACTTGTTGTACTAGAGTAACGCGTATGAGAGATTTCGAAAAGAGTCCACTTTACTTTATTTCTTCTTTAGCCACAAGTCCTCTCCCCTTCAGTAGCTGACAACTTGCTTACCAGATAGGCAACGAGGCAAGAACAGCATGACCACACGCTAGTACCACTAACAACTCAAGGACGGACACTCTATGAATCTTTCGTTGTTATTGGCTCTATAATCAAGGCAGCAAAAAGAAAAGAAAGAATATATTAAACTCCTATTGGATACCTATCCGTCTATTTCAAATTAGCCAACCCAATGGTGTCGTCTTGTCATACCGAACTCTCGTACTTCTTCCTATCCAGCCTCTTCTGCTAGACCCAGCCCCTTTCCCCCCCTCGCCTTGCTTTCATTCATATCCCTACCGGTCACCTCGTGATGCTGCGGCCCGTTACATGTCCCTAAAAGCCCACCGGCGGACAATCGTGTTATCACTTTACCAGACGAAACGCCCACGCTAATCACTAACTACCCGCCTCCTCGTGCGCAGCACGGACGTATGGTGATTCTCGGTAGGTGTATTATAGGTAGATAGGCGCGTGGGTCATGGAAGAGCGCGACGTTGGTGAGGAGAACTCGTCCGCCTACCTAAGGTCCTTGTGATGCCTTCACGAGTTTCCACTCTGTATGAACATTCCTGTTGAGAGCCTAACACCACGAGTGTGGCATTGGCAATCACAAGTTTGGATTACTCTCGCTCAGCCTTAGGTTTCGTCTTGTTGAGTGTTGATGACAACTAGCTCGTGCACTAAGGGAGGCATTAGCAAACCTCCTAGTATTTTGAGATATCTTCGGAGTCACAAGTGTGAACGAAGCAAAAGAAAATCTACTCAGAATCCCGTTTGAGCCATCTCCTCAAACCAAAGCCCTCGCCGAGGTGGCGTTTCCATACGGTAATAACAGGTCCTCAGCGGGAAGGTAGTACCTAACGGCCTTCGACGACTTCTAGGCCACACGGTATCAACTCCACATCATACGCAAGGTACTTTTAAGACCCCTCTTCGGTGGGTTACAAGGTTGAAACACTAAGCCATCATCGAAGATCAACACTCAGAATCTCTTGCAGCTAGGGGCGGAACGTTGGATTTGACAATCTAATTTTGTGTAGCCCCGGACCATTCTATGGAGGCAAGGAAACATAATGTACAAACAATGAAATACCCCAAAGTGCCACCCGTCCAGGCCTGAGCCATTCTAGTTATATCTTTCTCACCCCATACTTCTACATCACTAAGGGGGTACCCGCATCGTGTTGCGCGTTACACCTAACAATAGACCACGACTCCTTCTCAGTCATCTGCCCTCATTTGCCACTCCGAATCCTGCCGTGGACGGAACTTGTTTAGGGACCCGTCAGCAGCAGCCCTTTCTAGCCCACCTTGTCGTGCAACAGGGACGACTATTGGGTGATGAGGTTATTCACCCCTTCAGTTCCCATCCAGACTTTACGGCACCGCCCAAACGCGGCAGCAACGGTCTCGGGAGTGAGCGCACTCCAGGCAACTGGAATTGTAGTTGTAAGATAGATTTGTGCAACTGCAGTTGCACTGTCCACTAGTTAGTCAAATAGGAGAGCACGCGGCTAGAAATGCAAACTAACACAGGTCCACCGCCATTTACTTCGGTCCTTCTGGTACTCGTTGGTACATCCTTTGTTTGCCGAGCGAGGTGGCGATGCGTGCGAATTAGCACGAGTTTCGTAAGTCTGGAGCCCATGAGAATCTCCGCTCCCAGAGCTTCGGTGGTTATTGTGGTAGTGGTCCTTGTAATGAGGCATTTTGGTGAAAATGAGGAAAAATGCGATTTAGTGTTTGTGTCTGAGAAAGGGGCAGATAACCGGAGGGGAGGTTTTGGGACAATTTATCGATGAAGGCAGTGGCCACGACAAAATTTGCTAAGATCAAGCCGCAAGTCGATGGGGAGGTGAAGCTTCAAATATGCGCCGCCCGGTAGACACAGAAGGACGACTTGTCCTCTCTTTTAAGCTCTTCAAGTATCCCCATCTCCATTCAGCCTTAGGGTGGAGCAGTTCTAGATTTCGGTTCGGTAGAGGCATCATCTTTCGAAACAGTCACGTTGTAGTGATTCTCAAGGCAGTTCCCCACTATAGTACGTCGAATTCCAACATCAACATGGATAAGCCAGCGAATCTGCCCTCAGGCTTTGCTCGCGAGGTAGTAGTAAACGTGGTGGCGGCAAAGGAGTGGTGTAACGAGTAAAGGGCGCACTTGCTTACTCGACAAGGGAGCTGAGGGATCGCGGTCGCGATATTTCGAGTTGTAGCCTATAAAGAAACAGTCGTTGAGTCAGATTCGGTCAGTTACGGTGGGACTTTCATGAACCAAATAGGGACTGCACTGCCAGTCAGATCCACTCCTGGGGATCTCAAGCAATGTGCAAATAAATACACTTAGGGATTCAAAGTTCCCAGACCGAATTGCTGGAACCCCCTTGCGTCAGGCGGGTATCCTGCACATACCCATTGTCGTATGCATACTGCCTGCATCAACATGTACCTAGCCGGTAGCCAGGTCCTTGGGAGTGGGCGATGTACGAGAACAGCATCAAAGCTCCGAAGTCCGAAATTGGTATCTTTTGAGTATCCCTAGCCGTTGTTCTCGAGAACTTGCCAAGATGGACAGTTGCTGCCTGATTTTGGATACTTCAGATTTCCACAGTCGGTGACAGGTAGGTAGCATAGCCATAATCACACCTCGTGGCCCTGGTCAATGAGTCGGTAACTACTCGAATCAGTCGCCCTTCCTTGTGGCATTGCTTCGGAAGGCTCTGAAGTGTTGATAATTTGGTATGCCTCGGCCGTAAGCGTCGACCCAAAGCGGCCGTTCGCAAAGGCCTACCCCTTTCCCCTCCTGGAGAGGCCATACAGACCAGACCTCCCGTTCCGCCCCACTCTCCTTTCTCTTTGGAAGGGCCTATCATGCTCCTGGCCAGATCTCCAGAGCTAGAAATCGATAGATTAGCATTCGAACTTCAACGAGACTGAACGTTAAGTATCTTTGCAGATGGTAAGTCGACGTGAAGTTTGCCCCCCCCCAACACCGTGTTTGCAATCTTATTAATGCAAGAACAGACGTATTGCCCTGAGATACACCTACCAGTGATACCAGGATAATTTCGAACGCCCGGAGGACCGGAACCAAGAACCTATTCCATAAGAGTATAACCTGGCCATATCATATGGTGGTAATCGGTGCTGGTTCTGGCAGTTTGCAAATGATTTCATTTTTCGAGAAAGAACGAAGACGACCGCCGTCCTTATGTAGGAATCCAGCCGAGGAAGAAGAGCCGCAACCATGCCCTTATGATTATACGAAGTCCTGTATCTCCCGGGATTACCGGGTCATACGGAAGATAATTTGCAAAAGTCGAAGTCCTTTGTTGCCCGACACAGCTGACAGGATTTTGACGAAAAGGAATTGTCACCGCCACTACGGAATGCGGCTGAACTTCGAATTCCAAAACCATGCAATCTCGAGAGAGGACCTTGCAACTCGGTAACTTCCAGGTAGCCCCTTGTTCTCGATTACGGCTGACTCGATCTCAGCATCGTCCTCTGGAAAGTTATACGAAAAATCATACGATAAGCCGTTAAAGAAGTCGCGTGCCTCGATGTGTCCCGTGTTATACAAGGTTGCAAACACTTCGGCACAACAACGGCGATACTGAGGTATAGGCAAACCGTCGAACGACGAGGTCCGCCGTTGGAAGCAGAGGCGACCAGAGGCTACCAGAGGCTACGAGGGGTTTGGCCATAAGACTAAGAAGGGGTCTTAGGACCGAAAGAAGGGCTGATGCCTGCTTTATCATATTCGATTCTGCACTTCGACATCGAAACCCCGCACTGACTTATCGTGAAAGTGCCCTCCATCGTCTCTCCACAGCTGGGTATTACATGGATACAGATAAGGTAGGTAGTATAGGGGAAATGTAGTAATACATGGAATCCGGAACCGGGATGGAGTACTAAAAACTGCCTTTTTATTTATGAGACCGTGAGGCTACGAGGCCATCCGAGGTAGTTGTCTCACATTGACACCCATGATTTGTTTACTAGCATGGTTGACATGGCAAGCGAATTAGCGAATTAGCGAATTACTACATGTACCTATGTTGGGTACTAACTAACAGCCGCCGGCCGGGGTACACTGCAGATTAGGTATGTAGATTAGGTAGATTCGCATCCACTCCGAAACCCGCAAATCGAAAACAGCATCCCTAATCCCTAGCAGTCTCCAATACAATACGCCAACGCTACTACGCTAAAGAAAGCTTGCCCGGTTTTTGGGTTTTAGTTCGCGCTACGTCATGGTTTTCGCTTGTCCCAATTACTTCATCACGGCTTCTTGGCATCATTTCATAGGGGACCATCGTCTCAAAAAGCTTATCTTGTCTTGGGGGAAATGCCGACCGTACTAACAAACCATGTGCCGTCTCCTTGCTCCTTGCTACGTCGAGCGTTGGTTTATCTTTAAAACATTCGAATTCCCCATTCCAGTTTGTTTTTTTCTGAACCTGGCATCCCAAAACGTACTCCAACTCCAACTACACACACTGTCAACCACCCCTGCTTCTCGTAATCCAACCCCTTGTCTGCCGCCCCGCGCTCGCGTTACGTTATTGAAAATGGGCCTTCTCGGGATGGCCACGAGCTACCTGCTCTTCACCATATTGCATTTCTTCCAATTCGTCCTCGCTATTGCAGTCATCGGACTATACGGCACTGATATCGATCGTGCACACAAGAAGGGCGATTATACAGACGGGAAATGGGTATGTGAATTGGGATCTGACACGCGACGTAGCCCATAGTTTGCATTATTATTACTACCTGATCATTCACTGACCCATTCCCTCTGCCTCATAGGTTTACGCGATCGTCGTTGCTAGTCTCTCGGCCGTGACGGCCATCCTCTACCTCGTCCCCTTCATCCTCCGGTTCGCCGCTGTGCCGATATGGAGCTTCATCCTCTTCGTGCTATGGATCGCCCTCTTCGGCTTATTTGGCAGCTTATACATCCATGAAAACCCCGAAGGCGACGGCGACATACAGCGCATGAAGAACGCGGTCTGGGTCGACCTGGCAAACGCACTGCTCTGGCTCATCGGCACTGGTGCGGCGGCGATGTACTGGTGGCTTCATCGCGAGCGCCATACTCGTTTTACTGGCAGGGCTAAGCTATAATGGTACTCTTCCGTTTACTTGGCCCAGCGCAATTAAGATTTCGAGGAGACTACGCGGAATATCGGACATTGTATGTGTTGGAAAGGTGTTGTCGGGCGGCCTGGATGTAACATTAGGTTTCGGGTATTGGTTAAGCATTGAAAGCAAAAAGGGTGGGATAATGCTACTACAGGGTTGCAGAAACATCAGGCGCAAGAGCATGCTTCGGTATACGGTAATCTTAATTAATATAATTTCTGAACTATTTACATGTTCCAGAGTACCTAAGCGTGACCATTTGCCATCTGCCATCTACCATCGCATTTTGTTTCAAACTTCGTGCCTCATGAGCATGCGTAGCAATGCAACTCCCTAAGTACCGAGCTAAGTAGCGCAGGTAACAAATTAAGGTGTAGGTAGATGAGCTAGGTGAGAACAGGAAATTAGACTGGAACCTGGAACTCGGACAGTATTGCCCGGAGACTTCGAGCTTTGAGAAGCGGAGGACGTGTTTTTGCCCGTGGCCTTCAAGTTTTGAATTCACCGGTAGGTACATAACGCTAGAGCTAGGCATAGCTGAGTTCAAGTTTCTGCGGCACGGGCGGTGGGCAGGTATAAGGTTCTTTCTTTGATTGGCCTGCTGATTCAAGCCAATCACGTTACACCGTGATACTCCACGATATTTAAGGTACCCGCCAACTACGTCATCGCATTGTGTGCTAGCATAGTAGGGGGATCGCAACCTCATAGTGTCTGATAGGGTTAACGAAGGGTTCAACAGGGTCTCTGGAGAAAATGTATATCCTTGCTCATTAATCCCTACCTACTGTCACTACTGCCGTCACTACTGCCGTCACTACTGCCATCACTATCACCATCCCGCCCGCGCACCACTTAAGAACTATCTAGGCACTCAACGATTTTTTTCTTTTCTTTTCAACCTTGCTTGCCAACATCTTCTCGACTTTCATTCATAGCGGGGACTTTTAAGGGCATTACGAGGGATCGGCTAAGCGTACGGTTTTCTGCGCCAAGTAAGCCGTCATAGCCGATCGTCACACCAATGCCAAGAAATCGTGCCAGTGAGTTTTTGTAGACTTGTCAGTTCTGTAACAGATGGTGGTGGTGCACAACCTTTAAAGAAGTAGTATTTGGTGTTGATCTACGACACCATGCCTCTAATAAGAATTTTTGTGGCTTAGAGCTTTTTCTGCAACTACATAACTGGCTGACTACCTAGTCAGTGCCTAGTTATTTTCACGATTTTCACGTTGAAACAGTGATCTGCTATCTGTATGTACATACATGTCTTCACTCGTGCAGCAAAACTCGTGTCCCCCTTAAGGATGTGCAGCCCACCTATCTAGCCGAGCGACGGCAGCGCGCTGTTTCGGTAGGTTTTCGCTGTACATGTAACTCGCACGCGACCACGCAACCGTGTATACTGGGCATATAAGAGATAAGTATGTAGGTAGGTAGGTAGGTAGGTAGGTAGCAATCTAGTTATCGACCTTCACCGCACAGCAGCACACAGTACTCAGTACGTAGTGTACAAGACCAAGCAACGGGGCTGCTGCAGCTATGGAGAGAATCCCGGGCTTTCGCATCCAATAGCAATGCAGAGTTTCCCCGGGCGCATGCACTGTTGAGGCTACTTACTACGTAGCCTTGGTGCATCCAAGTGGGTCCGGTGGCATACACTACCTACACCACCTCGCACTACACTGCATACATTTCCAACATCGTCTAGGCAAATCCCAGGGAATGGAGTATATCATGTTAGCCGTAGCAGACAGCTTGCGTGTCGGTAGCGTTTCCCACGCATCCTAACCGGCCATGCGCTCCCCACGCGCAACGTAATTTTCATCACCGAGGGGTATGTCTCCTATGTACATGTTCGATTAAATTGTAACCCAACGGACTCTTCCGCGGCTGAGTGCTGAAGACGACAGGCATCTTGTGCTGGATGCTCAGTTAGACAGCCCCTGAGCGGCTCGGTAAACCGATGGCCGTCGAACGCATACATGTCGCCGGACAGGTCGGCCTTTCGTCTGTCCCGGAGTTCTCCTCGGGGGTTGCAGCGGCATTTCCCACGTTGGGGTGTGACTTGGATGAAGATACAGCGCTGATCGCTGATCGGCATTTAGCTTGGCCAAGCTATATCGACCCCTTCAGCTATATATTTGCTCCCTGTGGGTTTGTTTCTCGTTTCTCTTATGCGACGCAACACCTGTCCCGTGTGTTCTCCCACGCGTTGCCTGCGGGCAGATCGCATGATATGACATAGTTCTGATGGGACCTTATTCAGCCTGTTGTCGAGTCTTGCTTACCTGGCTCGCTGCAGGCTCGGTGATAAGCCAGGGACATTTTTATCGTGGCACTTAATACCGGGCGGTAGACCCGAAGCAGAAGAGGATATGGGCTAGTAGGTCGAACAGAGGCTGATCTCCCGGCGATGTGCAGTGGCCATTACTGTTCTTATTGTTCGTCAATGTCTATCATTGTGCCGCGCGGAAAGCCGCACTTGGCGCGATTGAAAACGTACCATTATATCTATGTATGTATCTCGTATAATAGATGTCAATAAACGCCACATCCAAATGACGGGTTGAAGGGCAGTATCGACGCGAAAGTCAGCTTTGCTCCTGTAGGAAAAGAGCCCTTACTATACACATAACATTCTACAATTACGTCTCACAGGGGTTTGATAACGAATCATGAAGGTGATAGCACCCACAAATATGCTGACCAATATCATTGAAACCATGCCAAACGTGCCGTACAAGTCAATTAATCATACCGAGAGTACTATCCAGAGCAATCAAGACTTATGTCGATATCACGTGTTTCCTACCTATATACCACGATTGGGGATGTCTACCCTCCCATGGCATGCGCTAGATACGAGATGGGCAAGCCTGAGGATGATCACCAACTGACAGTCCGCGCAGTCACGCCACGGTCGACAAAAACCTTCAAGCTTACTTACCTGACGGGGCAGTACCTTGGAGGAGGGGCGTCCTCACTATTGGAAACCCGATTTTGGAATGAATGTCGCTGGCGAGTGCTCAGCGCAGTCGGATGCTTAGCTCCATGCCGGTCACCGTGTAGGTAGAGTATAAATATATACCCAACTAAGATGTGTAAAGCACACCCATAAAATGTACAATTGTGTAACATGGGGAGGAGCGAAGTAGGTGGACGGATGAATCGGTACATCGGTACCAACCTATTACCCACCGACCATATAATACATGCAGTTACCTGTCCAAGCCTATGTACACTAGGTAGTACCTGTTGAACTGCTCTTATACTAGTCCTACAACACCTAACTGCACTTAACGGCGATAGGAGCTGCATCCCAGTTGCCTACATGCCTTAAGTACTGTCCCCAGTATTAGTTGACCAGAAACATTTATTACAAGGTATCTTATTTTGTACCAGCGGTCTTGTTCTTTCCCAGTCCAAGTCTGCCATTCAAACCAAGTATTAGTCAGATTTATATGGCTCTAGATCCGGTTTCCTCAAGGGTTTTTTTTTTTTTTAATCCATTCCCGCCCTACTTCATCTAGCTAGGTATGACCTTTCACACCAGCACCCACAACACCACACGACACCAGACACAAGACACACTGGTCTCTCGTAGCCGCCGCCCCGTTCATAACCCTAAACACCTCGTGGCCATCCATTGACTATAGAACATTAGGCAGCTTGACAGCTTTCACCTCCACTGCCATCTCCACCTCTACACCACTTGTGAGTAACGCATGGCGATGATTATCGTCACCGGCTCCAGATAAAGAGGGCTTGGGTAGCAAATAAGTGGAAGTATCCCCGGTGGATCCGCGGCGCAACGGGTCCCTGTTCCTAGGTAGCAAGCCGCTCGCGACGGCGTTAATCTGCCTCGCGAGCGCAATCCATTCCAATTACCTCACACTGGTGGCGGACCCGAAAGTCATCGGCGGCCCTGGGCACTGAGTTGTTAACGTGTTCCTCAAATCATTCGTCGGGGAATCAACACGACCCTCCTTTTCGATCGTGGATAGTAGGTTGGCCGGCTGGCTGGCCAGCGATTTTCAGTCATCACATACAATACACAAGAAACAAGAAACAAGAAACAAGAAACATAGAACATAGCACGAACTTTTGGTGCATAACATAAAGGTAACACATTGGCATATCCACACTCCTCTTCACATCTTTGACCTGACAGTACCACCGTGGGGAAGACTATATATGTGTGGAACCCTTCCCTGCCTCTCTCGCTTTTTCTTCTCCTCTCGACGACAAGTGTGAATATCTCTTTCCCCTCCTCTTTTGCTCATGAAGGCGGTCTACCTGCTGATCCAGTCCTAAACTAGGAACTAAACGCCTACCTTTGCTTTCCTGCCCAAAAACCAGTCTAGAGCCACAGCCGTGGAACCACCAGGGCTTATTTCAAGAAGGCTGTATGGGCGAGGATCATATGAACGAGACACCTTCAACCACAACGATCATTTGTTTCGAGAGTTCCTTGCTCTGGTCTGCACTCTAACCGGGCTATTGGCTGCAGCGATATCCCGGGATTAGAGTTCCAAGCAACCATAGAGTAAATTAAATGATGGCAAATCTCGGACGGTCGTTCAAGCCTTCTGCGTATTTTCCCTCGGCGTCGAGACGGCCAGCAGGCCCAACGAGAAGCTTATCCAATATGTCGAACTCGTCCGACCTGTCACCCCTCTCTTCTCCAGATTTTCGGCCAGAGGACATTGTGTTCTCAGCAAGACCCTCGCCAGGGCTCACGATCGACAATCCGCAATCACCCAGATCTCCACAACGCTACCTGAGAAACAGTAGTAAGTGTCTGTCTCGTATAGTTCGTTGTCGGTGACTTTCTCCACTAAGCTCATCCCATCTTTTTCTTTGCTCGATTCTTCTTATTGTCCATCGATGTTGCTTGTGTTAGGAACAGTAGTCAGTGTTTTGCGAGTCTGTTGCATTCTACGTCCGCCTGGGACGCATCAATCACAGGCGGGACAGGCGGTTTTTGCAAAAGTCTGGTTCTCTTCTTCTTTTTTTTTTTTTTTTTTTTTTGTCCTTTTTAAATTCATGATTTTCTTGCTTCCCTGCTAGTGTAAACTAGAGGGTTGCGGCGGCATTGGTGGGAAAAGCAGGTGCTCGGTTGGTAGGTAGAGTATTGCTACTTACCTAACCCCAGTATGCTTGACAGTGGCTTGCTATTGGGGGTTACAGTGGCAGTCACGCACTAATGCTCTTCGGTGCATCACCTTGTCACTTAGCAAAACCCTTTCAATGCCAGTATAAGCGACATCGAATATAGGCTGGCGTCCCGCCTTGTATTCCTTGTTAGCTTCTTTATGAAGCTTGTTCGAAGCTTGTTCCTTGCGTCATGATGCCATGCTAATGATCTTGTGAACTGAATCAGGCACCCTTTCATCCCCACGTTCTACGAACACCGACGAAGCATCCGGTCTCTCCAAACCAACTCCTCCCCGAAGCCAACCAATCGCCATTGAACTCCCCGCACCTAAAAAGGCTAGCAGTGGTGCCCCTGTGTATACTCCGCCTGCACCACTGTCAGCCCGTGGGGATATGCCTGGGTACGTAGCCATTAAAATGCGATGCCACGATATTTTTTTGTTTACTAAACCTTTCAGTGGTTATTTTCCTCTTCACGAAGAACAAAACCGTGTCTATCGCCCTCATCCCTTTCAGCTAGACGCGACCAAGGCTCGCATGAAATCGATACAGCACGCATCTGAGGAAAGCCCCCCCAACTCGCAGTCCTCCGGCTATCCTATCGGAAAGAGAGATATTGGTCCGGCTACCACCAACGTGCCCCCAGCCAAAGCAGACCGAGCTATGGAGATGCCGCATTTAAATTTAAACAAGCTCGGTCAAGGTAGATCAGCTTCTACCCTAAGTACTCCCGTTGCTTCTTACATGCCACTTGGAGATCAGGGTAGCCCTTTGCCGATGGGCAAGTATTACCCCTCCAACTACGAGAAAAGAAAAGGCGAGAAGAGAAAGAAAAGCAAGAACCATCGGCCTGTGATTTCGGAACCAACAATGGCCACCTTAGCTAAATCTGATTCACACGTGCCAGTTCTCAATCAAAACTCGACTATGAGTCACACACGAACTGAATCCGAAGCAAAGTACCGCCTGCAGCAATATCAGCGCGACATGATTGCGCAAGCGACAATTGCCCTCAATCGTGGTAGTGCCAACGAAGCAGCGATAAGCTCCATTCGATCACTTGGGTTTAGCAATGTAATGAAGCCAAGCAAACCGCGATTGATCCCTTTAGGAAGTCCGGGCCCGGTAACGCCTATGGAGCTTGAAGGTTCTCATGATGGATACCTTGACGTACATGGGACAACTATAGCGCAGGCTGAACTCGGGCGTGTGGTGAAGTCCGAGGAAGAGCAAAACCGACAGGAGAACAACACGTCTCCAGTGGCAGAATTAGGACCTACACTATGAGTTGCGGAGAAGTTTTTGTCACGGTTGATGATGGTCCCCCATCACCTGCGGTTGAAATATCCTTTCAGCATCAAATAATCCAACGGCGATCATCATTTCTCGAGAAGCCGTACACCATACTGCGAACACGGGCACATCGAGCTGCCATATTTCTTATCTCTTCAATGATACCCCATTTCATCCCTATGGATGGATATTAAACTTGAATTTTGTGGGTGCCCGCAAGATGCGAAGGCACCAGATGATAACCGACAATCTTGCGACGAATACCCCGACGCCACTGAACATGAATGAATCTACGTTACGCGTGAGCGAGCTACATGTTTTTGTCTACTTTACTGATAGATTCCTGTTATTTCTGACTGAGATGAGAAGCTCCATGTATGGCTCAGTCAAGCTGTCAGATTTGGAAACGGGCTGTCGCAAACTAAAAAGCCATTGATGATAAGTTGTGAGGATTCGATGTTCACTTTTTACTCTTTTCGCCGCTGTTGGTCGTGTTGTATTGTGTTGTGGGGTGGGTTGTGAGTTGAGAGATAGCAACGAGTTTGTTTCATCTCATGTTCCTGTGAGAACCAGAAGATGTACATACACATATATATACAATACATCCTGGGGGGCAGACCGGCCAAAGATGGCGATAGAGTCAGAAACAGAACAGAAAAAGAATGAGATATCCAGACTGATCTCAGGATTTGAGAAACGAGTCTTATCTGACCAGTCACTCCTATGTTGTGGAACTAATGACGAGGAAAACGCTAATTGATGCTTGACTATTTGTACTTCTTGATGTTGGGGCTACGAGGAGATCTACGCCAGTTTTGTTTCTCGAGGCAAAGCCCCATCCCTCCTTTTATTCCTCGTTTCTCGGCTGATCAAGTAAACCCTTCGCTAACTCATAGGCTCAAAAGAAAACCTCCGACACGAGTAGAACTATAACTGTAATGAAGCTCCCCTTCCACCTAGTGAGTCCTTGTCACGATTATTAATACTCTAGAAAATCATGTCTTTGTATGACGAGGATTAGTTCTTCTTTCCAAGCCGTTGCACTGCCAACAATTTCAGCGAATCATGAACGCGGTTATCTCATCCCGCCTTACAATAATTCGCAGGGAAACTCCCCTCAACACCTCCTAGTTCCCCTACCCACCAGTCATCGAGGGTATCCGTCTTCTTGACAATTTTGATTCTGTCGCCTTCACGGAACGAGAGATCGCCCTTCCCCTGCCCGCTAAAGGCGTACTGCGCTACTACAAACTCATCAAGATGCTTTGATACGGCCCGTTTTGGCGGCGGCGGAGGTGGTTTCTTCTTCGGCGGGACGGAAGAGGCGCTGCTTGTCGTTGTGTTAATTGACGGTGTCGATGTTGTAGTAGATGCTGTGGATGGTGGGCGCTTATCGAAGTAGTCGGACCTCGGTCGCATCGAGTTAGGTGACACAGCTGGTGTAAGCTGCTGTCCTAGTCTAGACGCTGTTGTAAAGTCGGTGGGGGTTAGGTTGTTTGAAATGACGTAGTTGTTTCCCGCAGAGGGCCTTGGTGTGAGTACAGGGCTCGGGTGTGACGATAGCGAAGTCGTTGATGGAATGCGATTCGGTCGCGGCGGTACAATGCTCCCACTTGTTGACGCGAGGCCGGAGGATGAGCGTCGAAAACCGTTTGCCTTGAGAGTAGGAGTCGACGGAGAACCAGGCCGGCCGCGATCTTGAAAGCAGGGGTCATCAGGGAGTTTCATCGGTTGACGCACTGCTTTGCCAGTGGCGATGCAGGTAATGGATTCGAACTCCCTTTTTACAGGCTCATATCCAGCTGACCATGCGGCTATAACCTCATCCATTGGCGGTGGCGGAGATGGAAACCCATGTTTTTCGCAGTATGTGTGTAGAGCCGTGTAGTATAAACCGAGAAAACGGTTTTGAAGTGTTACGACCGAACTGATGAGTAATGGTACGATGTTGAAGGCGGCGGCCACGATGGGAGGCAGAGTTTCTCTCAAATGTGCGTCGGCGGCGTGGAAGTCCTCAGATGCCCGAGCCAATTCAGCTTCTAGTTTGGCAAGTGACGCATTCTCTTTTACTGTCCTCCCTGGCTTCCTCTGAAGCTTAGTGGTTTTGTCTTGGACTTTCTCGAAATCAAATCTCTTGTTCTCTCTCTTCTTGATGGTTTTCCGCATGGGATCAATGAACTCGCGGGCATAGCTCGCGGGCTTGAGCACTTTTGTCTCTATGAGGTCCAATTCCTCTAGAAGATCGGCCCGGAGTTCGGCATATACCTCCTTTAGACGCAAAGCCTGCTCCAGTTGGAGCTCTGGCGTGGGAGCCGCTAGCCTACCCAGTCCCTCGGAGGCACCGACGATGGGGTCCCAGAGCCCGTCATATTCGGTCACGACACCCAATTGCGTCGAAGAGAGGTTGATCCACGAGTCACGCCATGACTTTGCCGCGTCGATGATCTATATAGTCGGATCTGTCAATCACATATCGAAACCAGAGTACAGAGCGTGCATATGTAAGACATATTTAACAGGGCCGAGAAACGTACCTTAGCAAGGACTCTGTCAACATCTTCATACTGAACATTGAGGGTCAGTAATGTCAATACTGGGCGGGGTTATTAAGGTGGTTGAGAAGATCTGCACCACCAGCTGCTGGCTCAAACCGGAGCCTCTCACTCTCTTCGCAACAAGAAGCAACAACGCGAAGAAGACAGACTATAACTCACGTCACTGAGCAACACTGCTACTTTTGCATTGTCACCGGGACCCTTATGGAGCATGCGACCAAACTGTCTTTGCATCGACTGCATCTTTGTGTAAGACTATGTCTCTTCTGGATTGTCTGACCAGCTTTGGTATGTGGCTTGTTAAGGATCGGGGTCGAGCTGTGGGGAATTACGTGTAGGCGGGCGGAGGACTGAATGGATATGGATGGATGGGTCAAGTTACAAGATCAAGCAGTGGTTAGATTGGAGAGGTAACAGGTTGATGGGTTATCAGCACAACTGAAGGCAAATTACACGAGAGAGAGAGAGAGAGAGAGAGGGAGGGAGGGAAAACACAACGACGATCAACGCTGGTTCGTTTACAAGACGAAACAATCAGTGTGAACGTGATGAAGAAAGTTGATCACCATGCTTGCAGGGTGGTCCGTGTGAGTACTCAAAAAGACAGAAAAGTTAACGAACACTACCCACATACATAGTATGTAGGTCTTACACTGAATGGGTGGGAACGGGGAATGAGGGGAAGGGAAAGCGGAGGAAAAGAAGGGGACAGATTAAAAAAAAAAAAAAACATCTAGAGCAGGATCAGGATCAGAGGGAAATTATCGTATACTGCTACTACTACCACCTCCTCCTCAAGGATGAGCAGGCATGTTGGCGTTCCACGGTCTACGGCAGCTTCTGTCCCAGAGGGGGAAACATGGCTCCTGCGGCGTAGATATGCGGCGAGAGGGCACAAGAGCTACCGGGACCAGTACATTGTAGGTATCCAAGACAGCTTGGACAGGTATCTGGCGTGTGGCTAGAATAGTAATGAGATGCACGGAGGTACCTAGGGTATACTGCATATAAGCATGGGATAGCGCGACCACAAGCCTGGGGGTTAAGGTGTACCTAGACAGTACACTACAGTATGTACTGGGTAAGCTCCCTCTCGGTTAATAGTTGTGTATAGCACATACGTAGGTTTGTCTCATTGCCAACACAAGATTAGATTCAAAGTAATGCTGAAGTGAAATCTTACGATACACATGTAGTTGTGGTTAATTAAATGATGGATATACCTATGTATATAAAGGTGAGGCATGGAGAGAAGTACCTACCTCTTACCTCCTCAAAAAGCCGGGAGGAGAAAAGGACTCGAGTATTGGTTCACCGTGTGAAGCTCTAAAAAGAACACTGTCCGTCGTATGTTGCTCCCAAGTTCCTTCACCAATATCTGTATACGTAGTGTGCTGCGCCATAACAAACATATAGGTGCCATACTTGTAGGTTGGGACTCCTAACCACTATACATACATACCTATAAGTACCTAGGTAGATAGGTTTTATGGAATGGAGAGAGGATTGCCGAATTCGGTAAGAATTCCCACAGACTCGGGTAGGGAATTGTATCTTAGTCCCTACCTAGGTACATGTAGCTCTTACTTAGTAGAATTACACATGTATGTATCTAGGCGGGCTGAAACATGGTGGAGGACTTAGGCACCAGTAGCAGCGTATCTGCAGCGTGTCTGCAGTATGGTTGGTCACTCGTTGCTTACCTACCTGCTAGGTACTTACATTAGCTATGTACCTCTTTGGCCCCCATCGGAGTATGTACATACCTATAGTACAGATATATCGTGTTCTTATGCAGCCCCACAGGACGGTAGTACTGTACGTACATGTAATTATGTAGATACGTACATACCTAGGTACCTATCTACTATAATTTCACGTGAAGACGCGTATTGGGGGCCTAGATCACTCGCGGGTCAGAGTGGGGCAGCCTTAATGGATACTTACATCTCACGCGTCTTCCAGGACTTGCCATTCTTGTCTCCAGATAGACCATTGACAAAACTTCACGATGCTAAAAGCTCTACCGGCCGGAATGGCGTGAAAAACATTGAGCATTGCATACTGGCCCTATGAAGCAAAGCCGTAAAAGTCTTAACATCCCGCTTGGGCACGATGGCCACAATGACTCAGATCATGCAAAGCTCTGCTTTGACAACCCACCCTCAGTCTCCGGTCACCACCGCAGCAGTTCGCGAACACGCCTGCCTGTTCACACATGACCTTCGTCGGAAGCAGAAGCGCTGGCAAGATGGGCGCCTCAAGTACCACACTTTCAACCGGCGTGTCATGGTCTATGATGAGCGGGGCAACTTCGTGGGCGACACACATTGGCGCGAGGATTATGATCTAGCTGATGGCGACGATCTAGAGCTCGAGAGAGGCGGCATCATCATCCAGGTCGGTGAGTGCGTCGGGAGTCGTAACCAGGATCTATCCGACCTTATAGACAAGAGGGCCCAAGAAAGGGCCCAGCGTCAGGCTGCTGCTGCTGCGCGACGGCCGCCTGTTACCACTGTCGCGACATTACATCACATCAAACCGCAGTCAATACCGCAGAAGCATCTTCACGACGTCATTGGGACGCCATCCGGCCATCACGGTCGCGCTGTACTCCCCAAGGAGTCGCCTTACGAAGAGCGCCGACAGAGACAGCTACCACCCCAGAGTGATGATACTCGCCCAGCCAAACGACAGAGAAGAGAAGTTTCTCCTCCGAGCAGGGTTGCGTATGCTCAGAATCTCTTTGGTGCTACGTTGACACTATCAGGCCGGCCATCGAACCAAGCTTCTGCGCATAATCGCGCTTCAAGGCAGATAGCGTTCCAAGCGAATGACACACAGCCATCTACTAAAACTTTGGCCAGTTTGCCCAATTCCATAAGGCCAGATCCCCCTTTATACACCAATCCAGGTATATTAGACGAGTTAGGCACATCCCCAACTCTTCAGAAATGGCAACCATTATTGATGCTCGACCGGCATGAAGATAGCATAGGTGGAAATTCTGTCCTTGATTCTCAATCTAGAAACCAGAAGTCATGCAAATCTAAGAAAGTCGATAAACCTCTTCATCAATCAGACCTGAGAATTGGTCAATCTAGTGAGTCTCCAGCATTAGGAGACTCGAAGAAAATCCGAGACAAGAAAAGGCCCAACAATGGTAATGGCTGTGCACGTGAACCCAACAATAGAGACCTAAACCTAATTGACCTTACCGAAGATCGAGCTGAAGCCCCTAAGCAGTCTATTCAGGATGAGCCGAGAACGGAACTAAGGATTAAACCCAGAAAGAAGCGAGGTTTATTAATGATCTCTGAGCGAGAGTCTCTACGTGACTCTTTGTCGATATCCGAGCTTACCAATAGAAGCCCCAGCGACCACCAGTGTCCTTCATCAGCAAAAGCTCAACCTCCTATTTCCGGTGATAAAAGTAGGAAGAAGGCAACATCTACGAACCCACAACACAACTCGACAAAATCCCTCCAAAAGGCTAAAAAAATCGCATCACAACGGAAGGAAATAGGTGGAGAGAACGACAACCAGGAAGGCGGCAACGGTCGTCATCAGTCATCTCGCATAGCCAGCACTCGGCATATCGGGGATAAGGATCTCGATGAAATGCCAGGTTTCGACCAGCTCGACTCAGATTCTTGGAAAGGGACCAGGTCAAGCTCTGTGACCAAACGCGACGATACCAGCACGGCTGAAACGTCTGCTGTTGCAAGTGGAAGGAGCTTGAGGTCTGCAAAGCGGGCTTCAATTGACGATACCGCCTCCTCAAATGGTGCTGATCAAAATCAGGGGCGTTTATGTTTAGCGAGAAGGAAAGACATTGTCGTAGTAGATGAGATGCCTGCTCCCCGCCTAGCCAAATTAAGTCGCAAAAGCATCAAGAGCAAGGAAGTCATCGGCTTTGTTTTTGACAATGACGATGAACCAGACCTAACTGGGAACTTCAGACAGGATGGACATGTACGAGAAGAGCCATCCTTGAACTTTTGGCCAGACCGTGATACTGGTGAACAACAGCACCAATCATCAAATAGCAAAGTCTACGACGATCTTATGGCGACCGAAGGGCGATCAGACGTCGAACCTAGGTCGTCACGGAAGCGCTTACTAGTAACGCAGGGGCAGAGGAATTGGAGGCCGGAGCTTTCAGACGAGCCAAGTCCTTTAATTGAGACCCAAGAGGCTTCGACGACGACGACTACGAAAACTACCAGAAAACAGCCCAACCCTCCAATTAGCAACCCGGCGACGCGGGGCAAAAAGGCAGCGAAACCTTCAGATGCCGCTGGTCAAATGCCTATCTGCCCTTTGCCAACAGAATCAGTCGAGAGCTCACCGTTACATGGAAAGCATGGAAAGAGGAACGTCCAAGAAAATCTAGCTAAAGAGCCTGCAACCCCGATGCCTGGTTTCTCTAGAGCAAACGGAGGACCGTGGAGCAGAGAAGCCCACGACTTATTTGACTTTAAGCGGCCACTATAGGCGAACCGAAGAATCTTTCCATTTGCAATGTTCACCTTCGACCTACTGTATCAAGGCTTACGAAGAACGCCTTGACTAGTTTCTCTAATACGGCTGTTATGACCCAGTCCATCAACGTTCATCTACACATCTTAGCCTACAAACAAAGAGAAATAGGCGAATTATGATAAGTACACTGCATCTTGTCCCAATTGATTTCCTTCGTGCGCGTATATGCATGAGTGGAGGTAGTAAATATACACACCCACAGACGGCTTTCCCGAGCGCCGAGGAATACCACAGTACAACGAGCTCCACGGTGAGATTGGGGGCCAAGAAGATACCACACTAGGCCTACCCTCGAATGAATCCCCTTCCTCAAGTCGTCTCGTCGAGCTCTCCTGCAGCCATTGACGCGGATAGGATGACTCGGTATTTAGCCGGCATTGAAAATGTACATCGCTTTTAGAGGATAAGCACTGAAAAAACCAATGTGTGAGGCCTCAGTATTGATGACGCGAATAGCTGGTGACTCTAACCATGTATCGTGGCCCATCTTCGTCAGCGTGCTGAACGAGCTAGTGCCCCACCGCTCTTTGGAAGTATAGTGCCGACGATGCATAGACACGCCCGAAAGAGCTGCTCCCGGCTTAAACCAATCAATTCAGTCAAGTAAGACCGCCGTGCGACTCTTGGTATGTGTTGCCATTGGTTATTTCGACGTGACGTAGGTAATAGGTAAACTTATGTATGTGGCTTACAGGCAGGCTCTTTTGCTGCAGAAAACCCGTGCGCCCGCGCTCTACTAGACGAGGCAAGCCTTCATGCAGAATGCCTCGTCAGCCTCAATCGCAGGGCACAGTCATTTCCTCGGTATTTCGTTCCCACGAGACTTTCTCAAGCTTTCGCCCCCATGGTTCATTAGCTGCGCTTCCTTCTTCTCGCGCTCGAACAATACGCTACCTTTCGTCCTAGCTCTACATGCCTCTTGGCTTGGATCATTTGACTATTAATTAGCTTTGATTCCTTTCTCCACGTGTATTTGACGTCGTTGGCCAGGTCTTGCCAACTGCTGAAAGGCAAGGCTGTGTGGCAGGTTCTAAGCTCTAGGCTTCAGCCTCCAAGCTCCGACTTCACTGCACCCTCAAGGATCCTATCCTCTAGACGCTTTCTGATCCTTACCATGTCTTCGCCAAATTGGACGGACGGGGAGCATCTAGCTCCGCCTTCAGCCCCCAAAAAGAATGTCACTCAATCCACCATCATGATCGAGCCTACAGATGATTCCCAGCGATTCTATAATCAAACCCGGCGCGAAATGGACAAGCAGCGCCTTGAGATCCATCTTGCAGAAAACAACCTCGAACCGCCCCATGCAGAACTCATGTCGCGAAGCACCACCAGTGATAGCCATCCCAGCCCGAGTACCGTGTGCTCGCATGCTGGGGATAGCACTATACCTATGTCACCTGACCCCACGACCGAAGCGGCAAGATCGAAACCGCATCGCGGCAGGAGGAAAGGTCCATTAGACATGGAGACACGAACTAAAACTGCATTCAAAAGAAAATTCAAGCTCACTTGTGCGTTCCACCGAGCGAAAAGAACATCGGTAAGTGTCAACCGGCCTTGGAGCAGATGACAATGATGCTAACAAGCTGCAGTGTAACTGCCATGACTTTTCGAAGTTAGAAGAGGGCTATCGTAGGTCTTTGGCAACTGAAGGACAAAAGACGAAAGCTTCCCGGAGTCCATCGGTGAGGCCATTTGGTGATATTGGGACATTTGGCACCGGCGGTGCCGGCGGGACTGGTCTGACTACTCCTCAATACCAAAGCTTCGACTTGCCCGATCTATCAACTAGTCGCGAACTTACCCCTCATGTGCACGCGAATCTCCTTCCAGTCCTGGGGCTTGATATAGATTCGGCGGCTTCGGTAAACGCAATCGTATCGGCTCCCCGCGAAGAACCATTTTTTCTAGCCTCGTCCCCAGTCATGCCTATACCTATATCAGTGCAAGATGAAGAAGATTATTGGCCCGTAATCATCGGGCGTTCAACGCCGTTTCGCAACCGTTGGGAGTGCAGGTACCAGTCCAAGACGGAAGAGACTGGATCACAGCCTTCGAATAATTCTCAGTGTCCGTGGACAGGCCCTTTTGACCAACTTTGTGCTCACTTTAGCAGTGTGCACCACCCTTTCCAGCCAGCTTTAGCACCTCATAGTACCCTGTGCGACGAATGCGACACGTGGCTCCCAGAATGGGTCGAAGAACTGGATTGTCCGCATCCTGGCTCCTCGACAAAGCTATTCCACGGTATTATATCGCGCCAGCCAAACCCCAATCCGCCAATGTTAACAGTGTCAGAAGCATCCGGCAGCAGATCTTCCTGGTTGCATCCATCGTGGCACTTGGCTACCCCAGGCTCCAGCAACACAGAAAAATCCAATCTCCCGTACAGCTCTTCTACAAGTGGATTTTACGAACACTCGGCCTGTGGGAATGAAAGTAGCGAAATCGACGATGATGAAGGGAAGGATGATACAAATAGTGTGAAAAGGCGTTGTCGATATGAATCTGATGCGGTCGATATCACTCGCCATTATCCCTTTGGGAGCTTTTTTTCGTCACCAGGGAGCGAAGCGGGAGCTGGACCAGTCTTTTATGGTCCCTATCTAAGCTTGACACGCCCTTCGAAGCCGTGTCGACGCTTGATTCTCTCGCTACTAGCCCCACTCATTGTGCTTCATCTTCAACAGGCACATTTTCTTAGTAAAGTAAGGGCCACCTTACTAGCATTCCTTGTGAGCGTTCATTGTATAATATTGTATCTCGCTGTCATGACCATGCTCGGACCCCTAGTGGCATGGATTATTTTGGATAGTCACAGGAGTAGGGCAAATGGGCAGGTGAGCAACCCCGCTCGCTCTCGAGGCCAATCACGTACTGACACTTCTCAGGATGGACTACGTGCCTTGGTTCCCGTCGTGTAGCCCTTGTCCGTATGTGATTTATTCTTATATTTGATCTTTTTTGCGCGCGATTTATAGAGGAATATAATATGGAGGCCGGCGACGGCTTAAGCTAGGGAGTTTGCTGCATGTATGTTATGGGTTAGGAAAACAAGGCCAGTTATATAGCACACCCACACAGCGATACACAAGTAATAATAGATACGGCAGGACCGCGCAATTGGAGTTCAGGCGAGCACATGTTGATTTAAGGGCTTGCAAGGCACGGGATAACTTTTCTGGCGCATAGCGACGGCAGCTTAGCAGAAGCTTCAACGGCATGTCACCCCTAATATTTGTCTTCTGAAGAGATGCAGCCTGTGGTTCATGCGATACTCCCGAGTCCTAGTGCGAACACGTAGCAAGTGTACGATGTAGATAGGGGATAGGCATAGCACGTCGAAGAACTTACCAGGTATCTATTACCAGGTACCTAACTGATACTAGGTACTTAGGTATTATTATGACTGATGATGGGGAAACCATCCTTTGAGTCAGAGGGATGTATAAAACTACAACTACATACTTAGTAGCATTACACTATAGCAAGATTCTAGAATGACTCAACCTTGCGCATCACATCATGGTTCGACTTGCATGTAACATAACTACTACCTCTTACTTATACTCTCTTCACCTTATCCACTACACACGATCTCCATTTTGATGATCGCTCACTAGATGAAATAAAGTTGCTTTGATAGGCAGATTGCTATGCCATGTTTATATCTGGGGATCTAACATGTAATAATAAGTAATTTATAACCCTTTTTATGCGGTCGCATAGGGCCCCGGGATCGCGTTGGCCTCGAAAGACAAGAGATAAGTCCCCTAGCTAGACCTACAATAATGGGGCTGGATGCTGAACTACCCGTTGCTGGTTTCGTGTGGGGTAACAGTGATGATAGGTCGGGAGACCTGCCATCGTAACGACGTGGGGTTATAATGTGCTAATGCGATTGTGTGTGGACGGAGGGCGCGTGAAGGGAATTGAGGGTATATTGAATACCATTGAATACGGTGTGAAACCATAAGTTGCATATCCCTTCTCGGGAAGGAAATCAAGATTCGAAGTTGTCTTGAACTTATAGTTCTGCTCTACCTACTTGGTAACTCTGTGATATTTGAATAAGAGATGTCATGTGCAGGGTACAACATGAACTAACCGCATATTTCATTACTTGCCACATGGTGGCACTTTTAAGTACCTACCGTGGATGTGATGTACAAGTTATCTTTCTCAATTGACGCTGGAATAGATGACCATTGCAATCAGCATCCATAGGTCATATCATAGGTGCCTCGGTAGTGTTGTGTTTATTATCCAGCCCCTAGTCCCTAACTTGCAGCATCCAAGACTCGACCCCAAAAGGCCACAATACTATGCTACCTAGGCTAAGGTAGATACCTACTCTCGGTCGTCTAAGTGGATATTCGAGACGACGAACAATGCGGGAGTGCACGTCTCATCGGGGGTTGAGGGGGCTAATACTCAGTATGAGACTCGGGTACCTCACTAACACACGGAAAGGCGGGTCATCATTTTGAGTCATCCTCTAATTTTTTGCGCTCGCCGAAGCATGGATGCCTCAGGCACCTAGACCAACGGTCATATTCAAGCAGTATTCTAGCCAGTGGTAGGCCGGCATCTAGCGTCCCTAGTGCCTCGGAGCAGCGGTTGTTAGGCGGCGAGGCAGGATTACAGCGGGCTTACAATGGGAAACCGGCGGGGACACTAACACTGGCTTGGACGAGGTACTCGCACGGGTGGGTTCCACAAGGGGCAGGCCTCTGCGAATTCAGCCCGGCCATTGGCCCAAGGCATGCTAGGAGATAATCGGCGCTAGGCCTATTTTGTCTCGCCGGACCCGCCAGGAATTTCACTTGCAGATGGCGCGCTGCTCCGCCCAGACGGATTGCTTGCAGTGCCTCAAAGTCACCAGAATCCGGCCTCAGTCAGGACCTGAAATATCGGTTGATGACTCCCTCCCGGCCTCAACCCTCTTCCCTTCCTTTCTCTCCTTTCTCTCCATCCATCTTGTTACGAAACACGAAGTTTCTCCTTCTTCTTTGGAGACTAGGCAGCGATAGCAGTCTTCGATCGCTACCACAGCCAGACGACCCCCTGGCTTACACACACACACACATACACACGCTACCTCACTTAGATGCACCACTGCAGATATTCATTCTCTTATACTTACTCGCCTTCATACTTCCCCCCAACGTATACCGGCGGCCATTAGCTTTTAGCCCCGAGAAGCTGACAGTCTCAACCAATTACCACACTACAACCAGTCTGGTCCCATCGTCATCTAGGCCCCCAATTTCAGTATGCTTTTCTAGTTCGCAATAAGCGACAACCAAAAAAAAAATAACGGACTAACTAACAATTAATCAGTCGAAGTCGATAATTTTATATTTCTATCTAGACTTCAAAATCTGTATAGATCTAAACCTGGCTAGATCCCGAGTTGGCGACACTAAACTCTCATTCACGTGTGTTGGTGTTCGCTGGTGTAGGTGATACGTTGTCCATCTTTCTGAGCCATTCGCATAGACGTAATCCGAGGTGTCCTCCTTCAGCATTTCTAACGTGACTTACAACCCAACCGTCGCCATGTCGTCTATGTCTCGCAACAACTCTGTCAACTCCCTGATGGGATTTTCCGTCCACCAGCCCACCCTTGGTTCTCCCTTGCAGTTCTTTCCTGCAATGGGATCTAAGCAACTGGATGAGATGATTGACGCTTACGTTCCTGGAGACGCCTCGATCCTCGACAAGAGGGCTGCTGTTTCCATGGAGTTTTTCGAGCATACCATGGCGACAGGGGATTTATTCAAGTTCTTCATGGTTTATCCAACTCTGGGTTCCACCAACACATCCCCCACCATGGATTCTGGTTACCACTCTAACTTCACTACTTCGCCTGTTATGTCCGAGAGTCAATGGAACTATACCTCGTCCCGGACGACTTCGCCTCCTTCTACAAAGAAGACCACGTCTACTAATGATTTCTCCCATTTGCCGGGGATGAAGATCATGACCAAGGACGGGCGAGATGTGACGAACTCTGCGTCGCGCGGCTGCAAAACTAAGGAGCAGAGAGACCATGCTCATTTGATGAGGATAATCAAGGCTTGCGACTCTTGCAGGAGAAAGAAGACGAAGTGCGATCCTAGCCACAAGAGGCCTGCTGCTGGCACATCTTCCGGAAGGGTAACCAAGAAGGCCAGCAAAAACCCTCGTCCGGCGGCGGCACCTCCACAAACAGCCACCAACATGGCTTCCGCTACTGATATCGAATTCGACCAAATCTTTTCCGAATCTTCATTTGATTCGTTCGCAGAATCTATCAACGTTCCTACAGATGGTTTCTCCATGGAATGGGACCAATTCATACAGTACGATGAGGAACCAACAGAGACGATTCCATACGACTACGACTTCTTCCTTGACCCTGCTGGCTTCTTCTCACCGGCTACGACTGCGTCATTCCCATCTTCATCAACCTCACCATCACAGCTTCCAATTACTCCGATTGACCGGGACGTAAATATTGTCGACAACACTACTGAGGGCCACCGCGGTCACAAGCCGATTCTACCCTACCTGAACCCGGGAGGACTAGTAGAAGCGGGAAGCAACTACATGGATTTCAACCTCTACTCGCCCGAATCATCATTCCTGGATGAAGATCTTGATTTAGCCAAGGAGATTGCCGCCTCACCTATTCAATCACAACAACTACACCGCCACCGTCTCAAGCGTACCGATGTCCACCAAGAAGCCATAAGCAACGTAGCAGCGGTCGAAGTTAGGAACAGTGCGGTTTATGATGATGCAATATGCTCACATCCACGAAATGTAATACCCGACGCTATTCGAGACGATTTCTTCCATGATCCGCATAGCTACATGATCGAGTCGTCAGATAGCAGAGCGGTGCCTGATGCTACTAATCGCGCCGGAGCGCTTGATCCTCAGCAGGCCAACCTCGCGCCCGATAGACAAGCGAGACCCCGCGTGGCAGCGCCGGTGACTCCTGTTTCATTGACAATTGTGGACAATATCCTTGAAACTGCCACATCTGAAGGCCTCTATGGACGCGAGTCAATACATGAGCAGGCACATCTAACACCGTCTTCCACTGATGACAGGCCACAATCGCCAATTGTACTGCACACAGCGGAATATGGTACAGAGCGCCAAAAGGACGCCCATGCAACATCCTCGAGAAGGGGATACATTCCCTCCATCAAGGCTGATCCTATCACACAAACCGACTTGTCATCCCGGCAGCTATATGTAGACCGATTCTACACTCGTCCCAAGTCATCACCTTACCCGCGGATTTCGAAGCCAGTAGGACTAATGCGAAGTGCACATGACGTTGTCATTGGATCAGGGTATGGCGGTAGTGTTGCGTCGCGCATGGCTCGTCTTCGTAGCCTTGCTGAAGACAATGTGACAAGTATTGTGGCCACATCAAGCCTCCCGACCCGAGTGATGAACGATGGAGTTACGGGAGTGGTAAGAAGCAGTTCACTTTCTACAATGAAGCTTGAGCTAAACGCATCACAGAATGATCTACACATTGCCCACTCCACTGCGATTGCCAACAGCCCCGTACGGCGAGTCCCGAGGTCCTCATCAAGTCCGCTACCATCACCAGTCGCAAGAACTTCAGATCACGTGAGATCACGGATCGACGAAACTAGCTCACAAGGAATTGTTGAGGCAAATGACCACAGAACTAGAATTGCCACCTTGACTAATACCACACACGTTCGTGGTCAACAGAATGGTGGCTCAGCCGTATCATGGGAGTCAGGCAGTGAAACGCAATACCATATTGGAGTCAGGCAGAGCTTCCCTGCCTTGACTGGCCAGTTGGTATTCTCTGACACACTACCAGCAACAGCTGTGATTACTGGACTGGGTCTCTTCTCATTGGTAGTATCACGCTCGTCCCTTCGCACAACCGTGGCGGGATGCCATAGCCTCGTCCAATCTGCACGCCCAGTTGTATCAAGCAAAGTTGTAAGATACACTATTGTCGCATTCCTATTGTGCACGACACTACGTGTGTTCTCTCCATTGGTATTCTTCCTCTCGATGAACGCATTGCCAATCTTTGCGGTCTATATCAAATCCCAACAACCTGGTTCCTCGCCTCGTGCGAACAAGCAGTCATCAAATCTCCCGCCCTTACACAGTCTTCCCAACGCGAGGCGATCTCGCATTGAATTCATTAACAGCCCAAAAGCTGTATGTGCTGAGTTCATGCGCGTGGTACGATGCGACCTTGCAAGGAAGCTCATGTCTGAGATACATCCTCAAACCTCGTCCACGATTGGACTTTCTGATTCCAAGTTATCCCGCAACTTCGAGAGATGGGGTGCGAAACCTCTTGTATAGGGAAATATAGAGATGGAAAGTCTCCAGGAGGCGACTTTCTCTGTGTCGCTATTTCCGCGACACTTTGTACTTATAACATCATACACATTTAGCGTGCTGTTTCTGCTGCAGAACTATTTCCTTAAGTCGAATGATACCCAGGTTGCATTGAACACAACGAAGAGGTTGTGAAACAAAGGAGGGTTTGGGGACCCGGTCATTTTGAGTCATTGCGAGGCGACGATTATGTTCTTACACGGGAAGATAAGACTTCAAAGGCTGATAATTATGACGACAACCTTACCTTATCTCTTCATTTAGACCATATCAATACGGAGTCCCTATTCTTGACTTATTAACCACGTTACCTCTACGCTTTGCGTGACATGAATACGCTATGAATTTCGCTTGTTACAACCGATCGTGAGATGCTAACCTAAGTGATGCACAAGTAGATGAACAATCATGGTAGCGATGTCTTGCGCCTCCTGAATGATTATATACTTCCGTTTATTATTGGATAATTTAACAATCAATCGTCTATGGAGTCGCCGGTGCTGTTCTATGTCTCTAGAGAGGAGAGCTACCCAAATTCTAAGATCGATGAGAATGACAGATTAAATACATCATCGTCATGTAGAAAGTGGTTTACGTCATGACAGAACCGCACACAACTACTAGTACTCCCAGAACGCGCAAAAAGCACTTTCGATGGCAATTATAAACCAGTAGTGTAGGATAACTATACATGTTATTTACTCATTTATTCAACTGTAATCAAGTAAATAAAATATTTTTATACCAAAAGAAGGAGAGAAGAGGGAAAAGTACCTAAGGAATCCATACACGGGACCTAAGCGACTATGCGTCCAATGCGCCATCTCCACCTCGACCCGTCTAAGCGCATCCCGCTGCTGCGCGAGCAGAGAAGCGTAGAGGATGCGCCGCGGGAGCGTCCGGCGGCAAGTAAGACGCATACGTCTCCATCCTCTATATCCGATGCGAAACCCAACGCGAAACCCGAAGAGGGACAAGGACACGAAGAAAGAGAACGAGGAGAGGGAGACGCAAGCGTGTATTTCATCGGCAACGCGACGACCATCATCGAGTGGCAGGGCCTGCGGATCCTGACGGACCCCAACTTCCTACACGCCGGCGACCACGTCCACCTCGGCCCTGGCGTGACGGCGCAGCGCTTGAAGAATCCGGCTGTTGAGATTGATGAGCTGCCGCCTGTGGATTTGGTCCTGCTGAGTCATTACCATGAGGACCATTTCGATAGACTTGTTGAGGAGAGGCTGAGTCGTGATCTTGTGGTTGTTACTACGCCGCATGCTAAGGGGTGCTTGGCCTCTTCGAGTGCGGAAGGAGGACCCTTTCGTGCTGTATATGGTGTGTATTAAATCGAAGTCCTTTCCCTAGTTCCGTGTCTTCTCCTCTGGTGTGGCGTAGCAGGTTTCATTGTACTGAATATCTCCAAAAATCACGTCTAACGCGCTTGTAGATATCGATACCTTCGAGAGTCTGATGCTCCATGTCAACGGCCCGAAACAAGTCCGCGCGGATAGATCCGGAAAGGTGCCCACGATGAAAATCACCGCTATGCCGGGGAAACACGTCCCGCCCGGTCCACTGGCCGCTGCGAACAACCTACTTGGGGCCGTGCCGCCTACTAATGGGTGGCTACTTGAGATGGCGTGGTCTACCAGCGAAGGCACGGCAGAGATGGAGCCTCACTCGATCGATCCGGGATACAGGATCTATATCTCGGGGGACACGCTGTTCGTGGACGAGCTGAAGGAGATACCAAAGTTCATCCAAGAGCAGCAGAAACTCGCGCAGAACAGGCATCCGCATTCCGACGCTCACCCCTCTGCCCGCGACGGAGAAGACGCCCGGATCGATCTCATGATCGTTCACTTGGGCGGGACGACGATCCCGGGCCCCCACATGCCGCTGCTCATGGTGACCATGGATGCGAGGCAGGGCGTCAAGCTCATGAGGTTGCTGAATCCCGACTTGACGATCCCGATCCACTTTGATGATTATAGCGTTATGCTGTCGCCTCTGGGGGATTTCAAGACCGAGGTGGCGAACATGGGGGAGGCGTGGAGGGATAGGGTTGTTTATTTGGAGCGGGGCGAGCAGTTCAAGTTCATGGTTCGGGAGTCGAGTTGAAGGTTTCAGGAGGCTTGTTCAACATACGATATGGGGAGGAAAAAGAAGTTAGTATACATCCTTCTAACCAATAGGACATCCAAAGATGTGGCCAATTCTCTGCACTGTGACATGCGACTCTTGGATAGCGGAAGTGTCTGAGGCTCGAAGAAGGTGCTGATAATGCCGCTCCCTAGTATAATACTGAGTTCTCAGTAGGAGGTTTTCGCTTTCGGCTCATACCTAGCCCCAGGTTGGGCCCCAAGTATCTTTCAATACCCAATGGAAGCTTTAGCATACGCAATTAGTATTGCATGCGTGGTGTCTGGTAGATTGAGCAAGCAGAGTTTCCATTCTGGTGGTATGGGTGACCCTCTATCGGTACTAGGGGAAAGCACAGCGGTATGATTACCGTCTTTTCCTCGTAGACTGTTACAGCGATGCGTATTAGTATACTAGCTGAACCAGTCAGCTAGGGATGATTAGAGTACGGTATTTCATTCTCCATGATAGCTTACCAAGTATGAGAGCTTGCAACGGCGTGTCTCTTGGGATGGTGAATTCAACTGACTCGCCTATACCTCACCTATACCTATCGCAGTTCACTAATTGAGAACAGCCCGAATCAAATGTTAGCGCTTCTCAAGGTGCCACTACCTACCTGGGTAATATTCTAATTTGGGTCATCGGAGCCTGAATCACAGACCACCGAAAGCTCCTGTAGTGTTAGTAATAACACAAGAGTGGGAGGCCATCTCATCAATCTACCCTTCTACTATATAATCTTTGTTTTGTCATGGAACAGACTCTGAGCGAGTTAATAATAGAGAATGTCGTCAACATCTTCCTATAGCCCACCTTATGCGCAATTGATTTATGCGACTGAGCAGATCCTCAACAGGTCTTGGCTATATTCTTTGGAACCGGAAACTTCGAGGCCAACGTTCAAATCCACCCCAGACCGATTGCTCCGTTCGAGAAAGTGCCGGTAGAGGACTTGAGGTTGTCCAGCATTGCAAATATTCTTGGGTAGATCGGGAACGTTCACGCATCGTAATAGTGAAGAGGGTCGCCTGAGGATCAGGTGGTGAGCTTGGGAAGCAAAAATTATAAGCAATTGCTGATTCCATGCACGAGGGTGGTGATATATGTACCTTTGACCTAGGAGCATGGGTCACTCCAAGTCATGTAGGTGGACGCGACATCACAAATCATGGTCGTACAACGAGTGTGTTATCGCCTGATATCGTTTTGGTGAGCACTTAAAGGAAATTAGAGATTCGTTGTACCTACATTTAAGTAGTGCTTCAGGTAGTACCTTATTCAAAGGTCACGTCCAGGTTTGCACTGTATTGACATCATATTGGAAGATAGGTATGATATATACATAAATAGCTCGCTTTAGGGTATACAGCCACCCGATGCACTTACTTAGTATATATCACTATCGGCTTATCACCCCACAACTGAGATCCCTTCTCTTCTTCCTTCCCCTCCCCCACCTCCCCACCTCCCCACCTTCCGTACCTTACTTGGGGTTCATGGATCAAAGAAAAAAAAAAAAATTGGATGAGAGTTTCTAAAAACGCAACTCTTAATCAGCCTCAACTCCTTTAGAACTTCATAGGATAAGTATACTTATCTTACTTATTATTCCCTCTCACCAGCTATATTTCATCTGCATATTTACCCATAAAGTTCATCCATCTCATTAAGATCGAATTCTTTATGTTCTGGCTCAACTCTGTTTCGAATAAATTGATACAGTCAACTCTCTACAACTCCCTGGTCATTTCTTTGTTTATTTTTATCCTGATTTCTGTCCTGCTTTCTGCCAGGTAGATCAAGTCACCTTTACTATACTCTTCCTCGCATTTATTATTGTAAAAGAAAGCGCCGAGTCTTATTCTTACATGGCGTTTTGCTCTCCATTTCCATTCGGGAAAAGTGACCAGTTGCTAGATTACTTGCTTATGGTTGTCTCAGAAAGTTATTATTATTCGGAATTCTATTCATGACATTTGTCGGCCGTGCTATACCCTGCCTATAATACCTCCCTAACTTAACCACCTAGGTGCCTAACCTGGGTTAGCAAAGTTGGCGCCATTTATTGGCCTTTGGCTACTGAAGGAGGTAGCGTGCAATTGTTTTGTAAGAGCGGTGGTCCTATTGTTCGACGTTGCTGAGGCAAGGAAGAAGGAGCAGGAACGGCAGCGGCAGCGACAGCAGAACAGAGAATAGAAGAAGGAAGTAGCTCCTCGGGCAGGAGCAAAACACAATGGCGGGCCACAATTTCTCGCGTTACGTTCTGAGCCTCTGGTCGGTCCTGTTTGCACCCTTCAACTTCCTCTTCACCCGCATCTGGCGCTTCCTTGTGCAAGCAATCAGCAAGCCTGCACTGCCCTCTGCCCCTTCGTCTACTTCGCCTGCCTCTGGTGCTGGTGCATCCGATGCTGCGACAACGAAAACCTCTGCACCGCCTGTGTTTCCTCTTAGTCTGCATGACCAGACCTCGTCACACTCGATCGTCGGCGAAGACGTGCCAGATCACACCACCCCTAACGGCCTCGATTGCGAAGATAACGAAGACAGCGAAGACAGCAGCACGGATCTCGACCACGCCGTCGACTTGTTATCCCAGGACTACAGTCAACGCAGATCAGCTAACATGGCGAAAAAGCGCGGTGGCCGGGGACGAGGTGGTGCTAAATCCTCCATTCACCAGGTTGCGGCCGTGACTCCTGTGACTCCTGTGACCCCCGCCAGTCCTACTGCTGATGCAGTCAAAAACTGGCCTGCCTCTGCTGATCAGTGCGACTCCAACATCTCGGGTGACACAAGCTTCACTCCAAACCGCACAAACGGCCCCGTGTTTACCTCATTTAAACAAGGAGGTACTAAGGCCCGCGGTTCTAACCCAGCCATTCCACAACAGCAGCCTGTCGACAGCCAAAAAGAGAACCGAGCTCCCCTGAGGCATCATGATACTGTATCGCATGCTTCTCAACCAGGCTCCTCGGCGTTAACGCCTCTTGCTATGAAGGACAACACGAGGGAGTCTCAGAAATCGGGTGCCCGCAGCGACACAGCAGTTGACTCAGCCAGCACCGTCCCTGCAATCAAAACTATGTGTTACGAAAACTCTACATCTTGCTCTGGGGCCGAACAGCTCCATGTTGTCGCTGATCGTCTCACTCTGGATGATATAGCATCCTCCAAGCAACCCGTGCAGCAGACTTTGAATGATGCGACCTCAGCAGCTGAAGCTTCAGCATTGCCTGTCCCTCTCGTCGTCGCCGTTCCCATCCTGCCTCAGCTGCAATCTACAGAGCCTGAGCCTCAAACGCCTCCGATTCCTGGTTTGCCTGGATTGATTGAGCCTACGACCGATGAAGAGAGGGCCGAGCGCGAGTACCATCTAAAGTTTATGCGAGAGGCCCTCGATATGGTGAGTCACTCTCTGATCTGTACTACTCTCATTATCTGTCCCAACAGGGCTCCTATTTGCTATAAGTTTGCGTTCTATAAACTTTTAATTGCTGTTGACTCGGTTTGATCACAGCATCTGAAAGTATAAAACTGATGAGAAGATAGGGTGATTTGGCTCTAAAAACCAACGAGACACCGGTCGGTTGTGTTCTGGTGTATCGAGGAAGAACCATTGCCAGGGGCATGAATGCGACTAACGTCACTCGCAACGGTACTCGGCATGCCGAGTTCATGGCATTGTCTGCATTGCTCTCTCGTCGAGAAACATGCGATATCGCGGTGACTGATACCAACATGGATCTCGATGGTGCGAGCTGGGGTGATGTGGACCCTAAAGACGGCCACATCTACCCTTATGGTCAGAAGCTCCATCCGGCACCTGTTGTTGACCGTTCTATCATTTCTGAGTGTGTATTATATGTTACGGTCGAGCCTTGTGTCATGTGCGCCTCTCTCCTCCGTCAACTTGCCATCAAGAAGGTATATTTTGGTGCCGTAAACGACAAATTCGGAGGGACTGGTGGCGTCTTCCGTGTTCATATGAATTCAAAGCCAGTGCCGATTCCTAAAGACCGCCCTTATCAGCTAGGGTACGGTCCTCAAGACCTTAACCTCATCTCGAAAGGCAGGGCTGTGGTCATACCCCGTGATGATGATGAAGGTGACGGTGGTAATGTGGAATCCGGATACCCCGTTGAAGGCGGCTATCTTCGCGATGATGCTGTCTCTTTACTCCGACGTTTTTACGTCCAGGAGAATGGCCGAGGTAAGTAAATTTACACTAGATCCAACACTATTGATCTGAAGCTTACCTTATTCTTTTCTAGCGCCACAACCCCGCAAGAAAGAAGGTAGAGCTGCTCGCCTTTACGCGGCCATGGAAAACCAAAACAGAACTATCAACTCATCCGATCTCTCTGATAACGCCCCTGAGACGCCAATTGAAGCTGAAGCTGAAGCACCCATGGCCCTGGGTGGTAAACCAGAACCAGCACTTAGTGTTGTATATGCCTGAGACCAGTCGCTACGGTGTCTGGCTTGCACCTAGATGGGGCCCCATCGGACAAGTTCACTGTACAATCATGAATTAGATATGCATTGATGCTCACGACTGCATAAGGAGCGAGGAAGCTCTTGGAGTCCCGGATTGCTTTTGTAAGAGAAATACCACGAATGGGAACGGATTGCATGATGCAGGGCATAATACAGGGGACAGGCAAACTGCCCTCCTTGCCGTGGACATAGACATAGAGTAGAAAATGGTAGTTAATACGCATTAATTTTGCAATGAACATTTGCTCGTACTTTTTAACATAAGAGTGTGCAATTTTATCAGCAGTGTGTCCAATTCATCTACTTTTCTTGTCCCTCGTACTCAGCGGTTAGTCCTTGATGATTGTGCATTATTAAGTCGCAAACTCTCTCATCACTAGGTGTTAGAGCGCTCAATAGCTAGTAGGCAACAACGTCAAATATACACCCGTTCGTACGTAACGCGCTAACTGTACTCTTTGCGACTAAAACCCATCGTCTACCGCCCATACTTATCTAGTAGTTCGAAGTCTAATATTTATATACATGTATGCATGCTACTAACATATTTACCTACCCCGGCGCTACTAGATAACGATCCCTGGTACTTACTACCTTCTCGCTGAAAGCTTCGCATAATTTAGCAGTATCGCAATCCCAAAGATTTGGTGTGTTAGTTGTCTTGTATCCTATCCTTCTGGTGCTGTGTGCCGCCTTCTAGGTGCTATTTGCGTGAAACGCGTAACATACAACACATAGCCCAAGCCCGAGCGTCAAAGTACCGATGGTTGACAGACTCTTGATCACCAATAAAGCTAAGCGTGAAGTGTCTATCATAGGAGATGCGTCGGGTGAAGCGCGTAGTCATACCATTATTGCCTCTATGCTTGCTCTTCGACCAAAGAGGCTGAGTGAATGGGAGAGATATATGGAAATCTTTCGGCAACATTTTGGTCCATCCTATGTAATAGAAGGGCTAGATGCTTCTGGTATCACTCCCTTCAACATGGATTTCGTAAGTCTTGATTTTCGGGTGCTCTCTTCGGAACATTATCATTGACCTAGGATGTAGAGCTACACTTCTTATTGGCTGCCGTGTGACGATGCCCGTGACAGCTCGTGTAGTAGCTCGAGTGGCACTCATAAATGAAGTGTTCCCGCGCTGCTATCGAGTATGTCATCTTGTGTGGAAGCCGAGAGCATCATGGGCGGACGTAACGACAATAGCGTAACGATGACTACGCTTGTCGTGGGTATATATTGTAGCGGGTTTCGGAGATTCTGAGGAAGTTCTGTATGCTTTGAGCCGCGATATAGCAATGGCATGTGGGCTAGGTATAGGCCTTGTTGGGGTCCGGGATATCTAGACTTTGGGAAGAAGAAGACACTGGCGTCGATGAAAGCCCAAGACGAGTCCCCATAGCACTATAATGACTCAATTCTAATCCGATTCACAGTATGCGTCGACGCGGGTTATTATCGGATATATTTCTGCTTCAGCCCTACTAATAGGATCGTTTACGTGACATGATCGTTGCTATAGCAGGACTGGTCTAGCCTCTGCCCGATGCTCACTCATGATAAATCTAGTACGCCACGTCCCCTTCTTTATTTCTGAGTAGTTTCATCTGCCGACTATGACTCAGCTGTACCGAAAGAATCATGTACCGAATAAAGCCTTCCGGCTCTAGGATATTTCATGGTCCAAGCGTTACAGTCCAGTCTTGACAACGTTGACGATGTCTCGCAGCACCTTGCTAGAATATTACCCCAAGTCACCATTGATATAGAGTGGACTGTGGAGTGTGTGCGTCTTCCGTAAGATAAGATGTCACGTCTTGCTGTGATCCAGACCAGGGGTTTGTGATTATATCCTTGGTTCCACCACCGGCTAGGGAATAGTAGGCGAAGTCCCGGAGGCGTCACATACTTACCTAAACTGGCCTAGAAGAGACCTTGTATAGAATGTGTGTGAAGGTATACACTCAAAACCTAACAAGCGACGCGATTTTCTAGAGGAAAATTTCTAATGTTCTGGTTCCCGGTATCGTCACATTCCCTACCCCACTATAGCATTACCTGCCATCAGATGCAGGCCAAATTCAGGGAGAGAAATCATGCAATCAGCGTTTCTGCCTGCTTCTTGTCAGCATCGTGGCAAATCTCAACTACGGTCGCCAATTAAGGGAATGGTAGCCACTGTACATTTACCACTCTCGCTCTCTATAGCATTATGTTTGATATGTGATAACTACGTACTTGTTATTGGACCCCTTCGTGTCCTACCTCTAATCTCAAATTTACTATTATAGCTTTGTGAAAAGAGAAGAAGGGTCTGGACAGCTAGCTTGGGTACATACGCCTGAGAGACCGGCATTTCCTTCTTATACTCCCCATGTGCTGTTCGAATTATCCAGCTCCGTGTGACCTAGGGCTTTTCTTGGGACACGAAACTACCTTGAACCGGAAGCCGAGTTTCGGTGCCCCGCGGAATAATGATGCATACCCTTGAGCCGTTCTCGTCCGAATGCCTCTTGGCGCATTATTGATGTAGTCAAACCCGAGGGCAGTATCTGACCGGCTCGATCGACACCGTAGTCCCATATGCCCAGGTCTCTATGAACCGAGTATAATTATCATCCTATCTTCTAGATATGGAGTCTAGATGTAACTAAACGTCCTCGAGCTTCACTTACCCTGAGCGGTGGGTACACTGCTGCCATGACGGAGAACCGGCACCAGTGTTTAGCTTTGATGATGTTATGTCGTCACCTCACCAAAATCTGCGCTAGAGGCTGTATCAACGACAACACTCAACCATAACTCGCCAACGCGTCTGAATATTGCATCTTCTAAGGTAAATGGTAATATGTCAATCATTCAACTACGACTAAAATTGCTGAGAAGACGCATAATTGCATTAAGCCATTCACAACGCTCGAGTGACCAAACTGCAAGTCGCAGTGAACGAAGAGGCGTTACCCGAATCCTCCGCCCCCCGCTTCGATGCAGATGGAACAGTCACTTCACCAATATCCGATATTCAAACGACAAGCTACTCTTATCTTTCAATAAGATAACTTCTTACGTTCTATTGCCCGGGTCGCGGTAGTGCGTATTATAATGTTCTGTGTTGCCTCTAGAGCGAGCCCTAAGAGAATATTACCTCAGGAGAGAGAGAGAGAGAGAGAGAGAGATGTATCTCAGCTAGTCTAAAATTGCATACATCATTCGCACGCGATAACCCCTGACGGAAAGTGAGTTAGAGGTGACTGAGGCCATGTGAGTAGTGGACGAGTAGGGATGTACCACAGCCCACTACAACAAGCGAGAGAGGCAGGGTATGCATCCGTCCATAGTGATACACTCCAAGGGAGGCGGAAGCTATATTGGCTAGGCCAACGAGTTGAGAGATACTTCTTCCTCTATCTCATGGTGATATTGGCGAAGTGGTGGGCAGGGTGGTGGCTGGTTAGACGTGAATACTCGGCAGCGTCGTTGGACATGGTGGTGATAGAGGCAGAAGGAGGGCTGGGTATATGCATAGATAGTAGGCCTCAGAGGAAGAGAGGTCGGAGGTGTCGGAGTGGTAATAAGGAATAATCCGAGAGACATGAATGGCCGCCGTGCGGTGTTTAGTCACGTACCTCGAAGCCGACTCAACACCCCTGATCAGTTGGCTGAGATAATACTAAGCAACCTAGGTAGACAGGGAGATAAGTAAGTAGGCCCTCGTACCCGAGTTGGAAGACGAGCGAGTGACCAGACCAAGCAAGCAAGAAAGAGACGGCACGGCGGACGAGGACCCAAGGCCATACAATACATAATATTCGACTTTCTCAGCCGTCCAACCCAAACCTCCTCTTCTTTCTTATTGTGCCTTTCTCCGAAATTGAGCCATTGAGCCATCGGGCCATCCGCAACATAGTCCCAGCTAGCAACGCCCATTTCCTCCTAATTCACATTTCCCCATCTTTTCTGTCTCATTAATTATTCCTCCCACCTCGACGCAAACCTTGTACTTTCTACTCTCTCCATCATCCTGTCATCATCCATCCTCTTGTCTCCTGCGCAGACGGGACACGGCAGAAATAAGTGCCCAAGTATTGCCCAAGGCTCAAACAACACCCGTCGTTCGCCTCTCTTCCTGTGCGTCTACGCCCTCTAGTAATCCAATCCATCATCCCCACAACGGCATTTGCGCCACGCCAATACCGATCACCTGCTTGTCCTCCCTCAACGCCAGCCTCGGTCACCTCTGCTGCGCTTTGACACTTTAGGAATCACAAACCCAAAAAAAAAAAAAAACATCCGCAATCACCATTCTAGCAAACCTACAATACACGCTTTCCCCCCTCACACTTCTCCCAACTACATATACACCCTGACTGTTCCGTCCTCAGCTAAGACACGAGTGACAATTACTCATCACTCATCACTCATTCACTCGTCACTCAATAAGTCGGCCCACGGAGCCAGAGGTGGTCCTGCTCAACCTCAACTCTTCTCACGTTTGGTTCCGAAGCTCTCTCACCACTTTTCTCCTTGACACAAACTTAACCCCAAACCTTGCCCCTCACGCCGGACAACATTACTATTACGCCCACAATCTTCGATTCTGATCGACTAGACGACATCGTAACTAGACAAGTGCCGTAATCAACTCTATCGAGTTGACACCCCGTCAAGAGCTGACTTGGACTACGGTACCGTCTCAACGAGAAGCTTGACTGGTAAATTGAGCATCGCCAGATATACTTTGCTACCTCCTAAGAACTAGGTAAGGAGGATCACCCAGGCCTAACCGATTCCTTCTGCTTCTCTATATCTCTCCCTCTCATATCGACACTTGGTTGAATCCGCCCGTCACTCCCATAACGCCACCCGGGCTTGAAGAAAAGACATCAGACGCTACACTACACTCTAGCCGTAGCAAATTGGCTGCTTCGGATTTTCACTGATCGGGACCAGATTGGCGAGTAGCGTACACTCAGGTTTAACACGTCTCATGTAAGTCAAGACCCATCCCCGCAAGGGATATATATATCAGAAGGTTACCTTCTTCTTCTACTCTTATTCTTACTCTTACTCTTATTCTTATTATTACTACTATCATGACTTGACCTCTAACACAATAGTCAGCCAGCCAGTTCACCTCCCGGTCGCGTTTGTAGGACAGACGGTCCGTCGTTAGCCGACAAACCTTCGTCTTTTTCTTCTTCTTCGCTTCTACTTCTTTCTCCTTTTTATTTTCCACATCCAGCCCAGCCTGCAACAAGAACAACTAGGGCAAGGCCAAATCGAATCCGAATCTGTATTCAGCCACGGAGGACGGCAAGTCAAGGGAACAAGCCCAACCAACCAACCAGGATAGGTCCTACTGCCATCGGTCTATATGCCATAGTGTAGAAAACTGGGCTCTCTGGCGCTCTGGCTATCTAACTACCTATTTGACTATCTGAGTAATTTCTCACCCCAAATCCCATTCCTCACCGTCCTACCTCTTAGGTTCGTGTTCTCCACTTAGCCATACCACCCTTACCTGTCACGCATCGGCCAATCCATCCCGCTCTTGGCCCCGGCCCTGCATGTCTCCTGCTCGTACCTCTTAAAAACAACACCAACACCAACACCAACGCGTCCCTTGTATTTCCCCATCACGACGTCCACCGTCCACCACCACCACCACCGCTTATCACCACCACGGACCACCAACAGCCACCATTACTGCCACAACTAGCAGAACTGGCATAAAAAACGCCCATCGGCGCGCGTCGGCCAAGATGCAATCGCTTGACACTCTGTCGCCGCCGCGCGATCTTTCTTCCGAGGCCAGCTTTGGTGCCCCAGCAGATACCTTCTCCAATGTCGCGTCTCTCAGTTCGACACCGCCTACCACTGTCGCCGACGACGCGAGCCTCGCTTCAGACACGCCCAAGAACGAGAGTACTGTGCCAATTGGCGCTGTGGGTGATGTTATAGAGCCCACCATTGCAGACGAGCTGTCTGAAGCCTCAGACTCTATTGTGATCACAACTACAACAACAGAAGTCCTCACTACCTGTACGGAGCCCGTAGAACCCCCCGAAACCACGCGCACGAATGTCGGCGAAATTACAGCTAGTACGCCCGGATCCGAACGTTCGCGACGACCGCGTCTCAGTACTCCCATCTACAATCTAGCTAAGCTTACTGGCACCTCTATGCATGGCAAGCGACGAGCTAAGGGCGATGAAGTCTCCGACCGCAAGAGACGTACGAGCGTCGCCTCTACGGTGGAGACGGGCGCAGAAGGCAACAATGCTACAGCGGCTGCAACTAAGACCACACCCGTTAAGGATACTATCCACGCGTCTGATTCGCATTCTTCAATGCGCAAGCCGAAATCTCCAAAATCCGCTGCGCCGAAAAAAAGAGAAGAGGCGCCCTCCAAGCGGATCGCAACGCGTGCATCCGGCCTCGAAGCCGAGACCTTGGCCGAAAAGCTTTCGAGTCTGGGTAAGAGGGGGAGAAAAACTTTCGAGAAAGGTGTCACTAAAATGTCGCGAGAGCTAAGGAGACTACAAGACACCAATGAGTTTTCTGGAATTGACACGCGACCGGTTTTATACACGACTTGGGCAAATGGCAAATATGTGGACCCATCAGCCCCTAAGGAGCCCCCTGCCAAGAAGGTCAAGGTGCAGGATGATTCCGCTTATGATGTGCCGGAAATGGAGGAGGAAAATGTCGTTGAAGAGCCAGCACCCAAGAAACGGCGCGTAAAGAAGTGGCTGGACCGTGGTCTTTACGCTGGCCAGGAAGTTCCTACAGACCTTTTCAAGGGCCTCACAGCGGCCGAGAAGAAGGCATTGGCACAATTCCCGGAATTGGCACAAAACGCCAAGGTTAACAAAACGCTGCCCGCACCCATGTTCCTCGGCCTACGCATGTTGATGGATGGGAGAGATTTCAAACTGCCATTTGATCTATGCAACCCCCTTCCACCTGGGCAACCCAAACCGGATGAGTGGAGAAAAATGACGAAAAGTAAGTTGGGTTTGCAGCTCTTTTTTTTTTTTTTTTTTTTTTTTGGATAAATTCGTATTTAGCAATTAACCTGGTCACAGATCGATTTGTGGGTGATGCAGCGGCCTACTGGAAGAAGACACCTCACTTTAAAGACTATCAATCGAAGTGTGTATGTACGCCTGAAGATGGCTGTGGTGAAACTTGCCAAAATAGGATCATGCTTTATGAGTGTGATTCAACCAACTGCAATGTTGGTGAACACCTCTGCCAAAATCGCGCCTTCGCTAGGCTCCAAGAAAGGACCAAGGCTGGTGGCAAGTTCCGGGTCGGAGTTGAAGTTATTAAAACCTCCGATCGGGGTTATGGCATCCGTGCAAACCGTTGCTTTCAAGCGAATCAGATCATTATGGAATATACCGGCGAGATTATCACTGAGGAGGAGTGTGATCGTCGGATGAATGAGAAGTATAAGGACAATCAAGTAAGTACCCTTAGGCTTGATAAATTCAAATCACGCGAGACTGACCTTATTAGTGTTATTATCTGATGTCATTTGACCAAAACATGATTATCGACGCTACGACAGGTAGTATCGCTCGTTTCGTCAATCATTCGTGTCAACCAAACTGCCGTATGGTCAAATGGATTGTTTCTGGACAGCCACGAATGGCTCTGTTTGCAGGTGATCGAGACATCATGACGGGCGAGGAACTCACATACGACTACAATTTTGACCCCTTCTCAGCTAAGAACGTGCAGAAGTGTCTCTGTGGTAGCCCGAACTGCCGAGGCGTTCTTGGACCCAAGCCCAAGGAAGTCAAGCCGCCGAAGCCGTCAAAAGAGGAGTTGGCCAAGGCAGCAAAAGAGAGCGCTAAAAAGGGCAAACGAAAGCTAAAGGAAGCTCTTGGTGAGCTAGAAGACACAGAGACTAGCACGACGAAGAAGCGGAAGATCAAGACTTCTACAGGTATCAAGGCCTTGGCTACGGGCGTAAAGCGCACTACAAGCCTCAAAGCAGCAACTAAAGGTGCAGCTGCGGTGATCAAGCGCAGCGTGTCAAGCATCTCAGTAAGCACTAAGGCTGCCCTGGGCAAGAAGGATAAATTGCCGGTGAAAAAGATCTCCAAAGTGACAAAGTCCAAGTCCGTGATTAAATCTTACGGCAAGACTAAGTCGCCAGTGAAGAAGACGGCCAAAGCTCCGCGTGCCGTGCCCAAGAAGTCGCCGTCGAGCAAAGCGAGCCCCAGCATTACTGCTGCGACCACTGAAAACGCAAACTCTAGTAGGAGCAATACTCCGAAAGAAACGACGCCAACTAAGATGAGTAGTGGACAGAATAGCGTTGCAGTTTCGCCTTCTCCCCGAAAAGCCGTCGATCTCCCCCGAATAAAACTGATCAACTCGCCACGCCTGGCCTAAAGTTCAGCGAGGTTTAGCAAACTAAACCTAGGCAACACATTGTTTTCGGGAGCAAGGGTGGAAGAGTGTGTATTATATCGTGTATGGATGGCCCCCTTCAACCGGAGCATATCCTACGCCTGAGCACGAGCAGTCTGGATTCATCACCAACTTTTCTTGAGGCTTTACTTGGCTTTTCAACCCCCTTCGGAACGCCTGTCAAGTCGACATAACGTCTCAAAGTTGGTATCTAGTGCGAGATACGAGGCCTTGGTAACGGCTGGACGCTTAAGGGAAACGAGACCGCAATGTCTCTAACTTGCTGCGTCTTTATATTGCTCATAGCTTCAACCACGTTACGAATTTTCGTCGGCGTAGTACAAACAATATCATTTGTTCATTAGGATGAGCCCGCCGAATCGGGACAGTCGGCATCAGCAGCAATAGAGGACGAGCCCCCTGTCTCTATACACATGTATAATAATTCATCTATCTCTCATCATTTCTTTTTTTTTGGCCACCCGACACCCTTATTTCCTCCATGGATGCCATAGAGCATGAGGGAATCTGCGCTCCTGGAACGGACGGACAGAAGGGAGAGAAGCAGGGGAGGAAAGGGAGTCGAGGCGATTAGGTCAAGCCGAGGAAAGGAAACAAACGGACACTAAATGGTACCCAAGGCGTTGCTCTCAGGGCGATTGACATTTCAGGGGTTGTAGCATTTGAACAATACTATCTAGTTGATTTACATGGTTACTCTTCTTCTAATGTGACATCGTTGTTGGGTTATTTGTTGTCAAAGAGCCCGTTGTAACTATGGGTATACAGATGCGCGCGGCGTAATTCGCTCGAGAGACAAGCCGCGGCTTTCCGATACGCATCTAGTTATCCTTCACACTAGATAGGATATCGAATTTTAACATAAAAATGAGACTATCTATAGGAAAAAAACAAACAAAAATAACGGCGTCGAAAATGATGAGAGAAAAATCGAAAAAAAAAAAAAAAAAAAAAAAAAAAAATCGAACTCTCTGGCTTTGCGTGTGTTATCCTTGTGCAGGGGCCATGCTGGTTACCTCTAGTGTTATCGACAAGATTATTTGCCCGTAGGCAATAGAGTGCAACTTTATTTTGTTTTATCAATGGGACTTTGCTCTTGTTTGGTTTGTGGCTAAGTGGCTCACTCAGAGTGAGTAAGGGTGTATTAGTAGTAGGTGTTTCCTTGCGCTACCCAAACTATACGTTGTTGGTTGCCTGTGTGTAAGATGGGGTAAGGGGTTGTCTTGTCTGGGGTCTAAGGAGATTTGGGGAGATATACATTATATATGGCTGTTCCTGGTATGTTATATACGCCGCAAGTGCTACGAAGATTAAAATAAGTGAGTACTTATAATTTTTAGGTAGATATTAGTTGAAGACGGATTCTAATGTATATTATTATATGTGGGAGATGTCAATGAACAGGATGGATGGAGGTTAAAAGCTAAGCTACCAGGGCATACACTAACGTAGCCGCTCCGAGTTTATTCTATCTATCCCCGCTTTCGGCTAAGCCCCAAAGTGAGAACGCGTCGGACGCGACGGGGTTTCCACATTGGTAAGAAACACCTTAAAAGTTGTGGGGTACGTAGGTAGATCGCGTACTCACCGACAATAACTTATTCATCTAGTGTAGATAATAGTGCAATAGATGGCGACAGACAGACACATCGCTGGCGGCCTCTTAGGCGATGAAGAGGGTGGTGCTGCATGGTATATGTCCTTTTTTTTTTTTTTTTTTTTTTCACCCCCGAACCCCGGCAGACAGGCAGGCAGGCAGGCAGTCGTTAGAATAGGCCCCGGGCGATGAATGAATGAACGGTCGTTGCGTTCGCTTGGCGCCGAGAAATTGGACCGTGCTAGCCCCAAATGCGAACGAGATTCAAGAAGGAACCCCACGGTTCGATTGCGTATAACGTCGAGGCTGTGTAGAAGGGAGCAGATGTGGTTGGCTGTCGACGTTTTTCTCCTCTTCTGGATTGTTACGTGTGTGTGTGCGTATCTGGCAATATGTATGAATCATGTGGAGGAGATCGTCTGTTACCTTTTTTTTTTTTTTTTTTCCTCATCACATGAGGTAGACCGGTAGGCACTCAAAAGACGATGCGCGTCGTCTCATGGTGTGGTGAGTGAGTGAGCATACTATAGGTCGTGAGGCGATGACCAAGCAATCTGCGACTTTGTGGCACAGCACATTTAACATAACGGGGATACATGCTTGAGTACGGGAGATGTGCAGCTACGAATTTGCCTATATAACACATAAGTGACTAGGCGCAGTGATACATAACTATACGCCTAAAATAGCCTTACGCGGGGAGAACTTTCGGTCAAAATATCGCTAACTGCGTACTGTACTACCTAGTACTGAAGGTACTCGATGCTGCAACACTTAAAATCCTGGTATAGATTCTGGGGCGCAAAAGAGGAATGGCTAGTACAACTCAAACAGGCAGTTAACTCAGTAGTATGTATTAACGGCCAATCTCGGCAGCACGAGCGAACCAGGTATACCCCGTTGATGTGAGAATTCGCTACTTGCGGTCCGCTTATGATTCCGCCCCGGCTACCTTGTACTCTGTACCTAGGTACCTCATATCATGCTCGCCTACAGAGGTACATGTAGTACATACCTTACCCTATTAGTTAGGTACTTAAAATAATACCATGTGGGAGAGATATATGTATGTAGTCAGACATACATATCAAACAGCCTTACCCTTTCACATCATCCCCTGGATGTAATTTCTCGTCAAACAATCGAAAACCAACTCTCAAGCTAATCCAGTCATTGGGGCGCGTCGCATCTCTTTCCTACAGGTACCAACCAAGTGGCGGCACCCGGTTTCTGCCTACACCAGGTACTTAATTAAGAGGTAGGTACACACACCACTTACAGTGTCCACAGTAGTAGTACTCAGTAAGTATATATGTAGAGTTACACTACACGCCAGAGAGATGCTAACCCCTTACCAAAAGACGGACCCTTTCCTTAGGTACATCTGCATAACACGCTATTTGACTTGTCGACAACTCCTGCTCGGAAACATTTCTGCGACAGTCCCCTACCAACGACAAACGACTCTTATCCTGCATACACATTATAGTGTAGACAAAGACAGAGCGAGTACAGAAACCGTAGCACACAGCACAACGCGCGTGGACTTCGCGCAGATCACCGCCACCCGTGCCTTTCTTTTTTTTCTCGTCAAGTCGCTTAGAGACAGGCAGTGCGCGCTCCTCGCTCCTCGAGTCCGTCGGCACCACAGCACGATGAAGTCGCTTAAGATGAGCAAGGTGTTTAACACCATCAAGAGAAAGAATACCAGTGGTATGTCGAGACTCGGAAGAAGCACGCCGAACCTGGCGCCCGGACCCCTCGCTGACCTCGGACATTGCGCTCTCCGCTTGCAGGGCTGGATGTCTCGGTCAATTCTGACGATAATAGCCCCGAAGCCGTCGCCGGCCGCAGCGTGGTGCGTCGTCTTTTTTTCTCGTTCTCAAGAATGAGTTCTATCTGAGTTCTTTGCCGACGAAAGACACTCGCTCACCTGACTCTCCCCAACTAGAGATCCTTTTGCGAATCGAACGGCCCCAACCATGCCGAGGACGAGGTCATCTACCTGCCGCCCATCGTGGACGCCGCCGAGTCCTCGCCCGGCGCAGCCAAGCAATGCGCCGACATGCTCCGCGACTATCTGAAGAAGGACTTCGTCACGAGGCCCGATATCCAGTACAATGCCCTCATGCTCGTCCGCATCCTCGCTGACAACCCTGGCCCCACGTTTACCCGCAACCTCGACCAAGACTTCGCTAAGACGGCCAAAGAGCTGCTGAAGAGCACGCGCCACGAAAGAGTGCGCCAAATGCTGATGGAGACGCTGACCTCGTTCGAGGAGACCAAATTCTACGATGAAGGATTGACGCCCCTCATCGAGATGTGGAAGAAGGAGAAGGAGAAGGCCCAGAAGACATCACACGGGGTATGCTGAAAACCAACATTTGCACGGATGCGTCAGAAATGCCTTCAGAGAACGTAGGGCTAACCATTCGCGACAGGTACCCATCCAGTCCTACCTGCGCCAACGATCACAAGCGCCACCACCCCAGCAGGCGATGAACATGATGATGGCACCAGCGGTTGACCGCCATTCTCAAAATTACTTTGCACGCCAACACCGCAGTCGTGGACTTCCAGAGCCTGTCGAACTAGCCGGCCGCCTAGAAGAAGCCCGGACGTCCGCAAAGCTGCTGCAGCAGGTCGTGACGAACACACCACCCGGCGAAGTCCTCGATAACGACCTGATCAAGGAGTTCGCAGAGCGCTGCCAAAGCGCTAGTCGCAGTATACAGGGGTACATGACCTCGGATAACCCGGTACCTGATAACGAGACTATGGAAGCACTCATCGACACCAACGAGCAATTGCAAACCGCATTAAACCTGCACCAACGCGCCATGCTCAATGCGCGGAAACACGTTGCATCCCTGGCAACCGATGGTCAGGATCTCGCGAGTTTGGATGAGAGGCAGACACAGGCGAACGACCAGGCTTCCTCTAGGCGGCCCTCACCCCCAGATGCTGGTTTAGGTATACATATATCACACGGTTCAGGGTCAAGGCAGCCTGGTGCGTCGTCGCGGGAGACAAATGGGAAAGGCAAAGGGCGCGAATACGAACCCTTGTCATATGCTGGATCATCAGCCGGTCCCTCAAGATCACGTACTCCTCCCGTCGAGGAGGACCCTTTCCGGGACCCTGAAGAGCAGGCAGGCTCAAGTGCAGCTGGAGGATCTTCGAATCGCTACCTCGATCAAGAACCTAGACTTGCCTTTGAGCCCTTTCACCCTGGCTTTGACACGACACCTTCATATGCCGGCAGACAAGAAAGCTCGATAGGCAAAGAAGCTAGTGAGTAAATTCTTCAGCTTAATTTCGTTTATAATAATGCTTTCGGAAATACTCTACAGTTATTACAAGAGGACTATTACTGATTCAGGGTGCCCTTAGTGCACGGTGCTGTTGATAATTCTTCGTCCGGGAAGGCTACCGATGCAACACCGGCTTCACACGGGCGAATCAGCAGTGACGACGATAGTCTATACGGTGTATCGGCACCAAAGCAGAAGGAGCCTATCTACCGGTACTAGGTTGGTCGGGAAGCTAGCGCGGACAAGCTGCTGTGAATGAGAATGAGATGACATACTGTAGAGCGGGCAGAGGAGATGCAGCACAGATCGGACAAGCGGGAAACATCTAATACCATTTTTTTTTTCTTCCTCTGTGTTTAAGTAATGTCTATGATTAAGAGCAAGTGATGATGCGAAGAAATATCAGGAAGATGAAGCGAGTTGCTCGTTGACACGTATGTCTAGGTGGGAGGACTGTATGAGAAAAAAAAAACAATACAGCAAAACAAACCTCTGCAATCCACGCGTTGCATGGATGGACTGCAAATATTTCCCCCCCCCCCTCCCCCCAAAAATGATACTCTCTGGTATAAGTGAATTGTCGAGCCGAAAACTAAGCAAACTGGGGAGTTCGTCGCTGGTAGTACAAATAACGCCACGTCCGCATCAGGTCGGATGCGGGAGCTCTTATTGGACTCAACTCAACTGCAGCCGAGACGGGCGAATAGCGGCCGTTGGCTCATCCGTTACCTACTTAGTTGTATACTATGTATGTGACCTTAGTAATCTTTTTCAAGGGTAAGCAAGCATCCGAGCCTTGTTGAATACATGCACGAAATATAGGCGACTTGCAGATCTGGTACAACATAGATAACTAATAGATATATCTAGTTGTGTAGTTACTATAAGCGTTGAATAGGCGTCGAAGAAGCATTGCATCGGAGTTGAGCGCCGACTGTTGTCGCTCCGAAATTCGCTTGTTCGGCTCACGTCGATTCGGGGCCTTTGGCATGAATGATAGGGTGGGGTGATTTGGTATGAAAACGAGAGTGGCTCCTCTTTGCACTTTCTCCACCGAACATTTTGACATTGGCCCTGGGGTTAGATATAATCCCAATTAATAGAATGGTGTTTTTGCCAAGCCGAGTCTTGGCAGCGGATTTGTTACATAAGCAACAACATCTATAAATCACTAGACTACATAGACACAAATAAATTTGAAAGCATTTAGTTATCGAGAATCTTGCGAGGTTACTTAGGTTCTATAGCTACCTAGCTACCCTGTTAGTGGAACGTTGTCGGCTATTATTGGAGAGACGCGCCTTTAACTAGCAGGTAAGTTAGATGGCAATCGCTCGTTCTCTAACAAAATGAGCACTGCTCAACTAGCAGAGCAAGTCTTAGTTTCTAAGAGGCAACGGTGAAACACGATCTATAGGAAGTTGCATTCGTAGCACCAGTCACTTTTATAGTGAATAATGTAGTGCGGCGAAACCTATGTAGATAACGCATGACACTATCTAGTAGACAAAAATAAAGTGATGGACAACGCCCGTTAATTCAAACAGAGGGTTCTCATCAATTACCAGCTAGAAATACTCCCTTCCCGTCCGCGACACCTGCTTACCTTGTCGTAATGGGATTTTAGGCAATTTCGCAATTCGACGAGGACTCAGCAAATGTGTGGAGATAACAGCTAGTTCGGGCCAACTCTTTGCAATGCTTGGAATGAACCGATATATTTCCAGCATTTTTTTTCTTTTGGAGTTAAAGGGTAAGGGGTTTCCGAGCCCGCCACAAGACGGGCTGCTCCCCCGGTGGTGAGCGGTTCTACCAATATTGCCTAAACTACGGACGAACCTGGGTGAGAATATTGATTGTCGGTTAGAAAGAGAACAACATAGACCACGGCCCACGGTCTTGTTTAATTTACGTTGGAGGGGGGATGGGACTAGAAGATGAATAGGATATCCGCTCATTTGGAGGATAATTGACTGATAATACATTCCCACGTGGTGTTTTGTATGTTAGCAGTAGTGATACTAGTGAGATGACTTCACGAGAGGGCTCACGGTAATAGAAGTCAATTATAGCACAGGGGAAAATGGGAACTGGGGATGAATTTTCTGTCTGTCATCCGTCGAGTTAAATACTTAGTATAAGAGTCTCTAAGATTGGAGCTTTTAGTCGCCCCCTAAGATAGAGCTGGCTACTAACGTTGAATGTGTGTATTATAATGTAATTATCCCTTGTACTATTGCTTGCTATTGGTATACGCAAGAGCTTGTCTTTAAGGCCTGTATGATGCCAGGGCTGTATGAACCTATTGTTTATGATGACCGATATCGCTTCAATTGACATGATTGCAAAGATGCATGAGATAGGGATGTACCTTTTGCTACAAGAGGGATATGTATGCTGTAGAGAAGAAATAGAACAAACTATGAACCAATAAAAACAATTAGGTTTTTTGTTAGGAATAATTATATGAGCCTATTACATACAGCCGGATCTCCAGACCCCAGTCATTATTACAGTTTAAGACTTTCCAAGTGCAACGACAGTACCTATTGTTGCTATCTTCGCTGTCCCCATTATGTGAACATTCTGTTCTTTTTCTTGGCACTACTTTACGACCTTTCTTGTTGCATTTACTTATTCTGCACCGTATATATTGAGAGGCGTCAGACCCTTCACTGTCTACCCAAGTACGTCTGTAACGTGAGTGAGTGAACAACAACTTGCAAAGACATTCAAAAATGCAAGCATTTCGATAGCATTCGGAACTTCAAATGCTTATACGCTTGATGCAGATCCAGTGGCTTAATTTATAACCTAGGCGTGTCCAGACCTTCCATAATAATCTCCCTATCCCGCTTCTTTTATTTTATATCATGATTTCATGTGACTTGTTTAGAAAGAGTAAGGGGAAGAAGAAGGAGAAGCAAACAGTGCAATTCTATTTTGGAGAAGTTCTCGACGAGCGTCTAAGAACGAATTTTATAGCTACATATCTGGTAAATACTCTGATCAACTGTCACGGTTTCAGCCCTATATATCTGCGAAGAGCTAGAATACCAAAAGTCTAGACTTCATGTGTGGAAATAAGGATTCTTGACTCACGAGGTCTTACCATCAACAAAATCTATCGAATACTATTGTTCCGAGTTTATCATATACATTTTCTCAGGAGTTTCTACTGCAACAGTCTGATGTTTAGTAGTGGACGTGCCCTGCGTGCCACAACAACAAGATATTCCAAATATCATGTTTTATCATGCATCGCGTGTCTCCCAGTCTATACCAGAGAATATAAGAGAGATCATTGATGTCATTGTTATATCTGGTATTTGATATATGCGAGATTCGCAGCCTGGAGTCGTCTTGTCTGACTATCAGGAAATAGCTTAAAATATACATAATAAGTAGTGAGCGAACCCCACAGATTTACATCCTTCAGGAGATAGGCTCTATCTACACTTCCTGGGTCCTTCAAACAGTTAATTTAGTTAATTAAATGGCTAATTGCGGTACATATCTTGTGGTCTTGAAGCGATTAGCAAGCATAGCGAACAGTAAATTATTCCATGGATCACTTTACACACTTGGTAATAACATAGGCCTTAATGGCGCACTGCCTCATAATTTGCAAGTCAAATATTGATGTATCAATTATACTTGAACGGTTTGTTCTGCTATTTCTCCAGATTTTCATAAAATCTACACGCTCAATTCCAGACAACGTACTGATATTAGTTTCCCTAGACCTATTGGGCTTCATCTATTATATATTCAGGCTTTCTCTCCTAGGTACAGGTTGCAAGGCCAGGGGCCAAGAGACCAATATATACTATGGCTAATGACGCCTTTGTACCTACCCGCTGTGTGACTGTCTAGGACTATCCATTCACTCTGGGACAAAATACCCTGACGGGGTCATTGCTTCTTGATTGGTTGAAGGCCTCTGCTTATCGTGCTACCCTATGGCTTGAAGCTAGAGTCGAAATAAGGAATCTTGGTTGTGTTCTTATGATCTATTATGGCAAGTGTAAGTGTAAATCTAGCCCTGAGTTCACCCTCCAACCTACTTGGTGCGAGGGATAGCTTATCTAAGATGCTACTAACAAAGAAGAGAAATATAATGACCATAGAATGAATACCTGATTATTGGTGGAAGTATCTTGGTCTATAATTAATAGAGACGCTATGTTCGCATCGCATTAAATGCCTACTAAGTACTTAAGTAGCTAGACTTTGCGTATGGACTGACCTCATAGCTCGAGAAAGGCTTGTTTTGGGGAGAGTATTATGTTACTAGGCACCGATCCACCAGTGAAAGCTATCTGCTATTGCTGGGAAGGGCCATGTACTGCTAGGGAGATCCCTGGGTATCAATAATGTCCTTGGACGTTGATAATATGACCATGAGGTTGTAACTTTCTCTTCTATGTCTCTATGGAAAAGCACCTATCTAGGTTGCCAAACCCTATATTTCATCATAAAATGTCATTTCGACTATTTAACCATCCTATTTGTGAAAGCACCAAAAGAGAGATGAGAGAGTTAGCAGCATGTCTCACACGTGACCCCTGCAGCATATCAAATGTCCAAGGCTGAGTGAGTCACGGCGCCACTCACATCACGGAGAAAGACCGGTCGTAAAAGCGCGCGTGACCATAACATAAGGCAGAATTACGCCTCATGTTTTAGACATGCTTGATGCTGTAAAGCTGAAATTGTAATGAAATTAATACGCATCTCTCGACTCCTGGCCGGCTAGATTCCGCGGTCCTATCGTCGGAGCTGGACAATCCAGCGTCTTGACGAAATGAATAGATCCGGCCAATCGGGGGCCATCCGGCAAGATATGTAACAACAATTAACGAAGCCAAATCTCGATAACGGACATAATCCGACAGTCCGGCTGTGGGCAGGATAACAACAACGAGCAGCTAGTATTAAGATCCATGGACATCAGAAAAGCTGAGGCTCTTATTCATGTGAGCAGCCACTGGCGTTGTTGGCTTTTACATGATCGGCAATTTCTACTTCTAGATCGCTCTAAACTAGTGAAACGAGTAGGATAGGTAGACTGCAAGATGTTGTGGAGCTAAAATCCGGTCTAATGTAACCCTCAAAGTTGGCGCACCATATGCAGAGCCTATCGTGTAAAAGAAGGGATGGAAACTAATGCGATTGGTGATATCAACCACACTAGGACAAGGGCAAGGGGTTCACTTCAGGATAGGGTAGATTAGTATAGGTTCACACGGAGTTTGGGGGCAGTTCCTTAGCTACTCGAGACGCCCTATACTGTTTATAGTCTAATATGACTGAATGCTTTTGTTTAAAGGTTAGGTTAGGCAAGACTAGATCTAGACGATTGCCTAATCAGGTAATCCTTGAGATTTACTAGATACCCCACACTGTCTATCCATTTTTTTGTAATATAAGTACAATGTACATCGGATTCTGACTTATACTTAATATTATCTCACTTCCTTCCTCGCTCCCCCCCCCAATCGTTCTCTCTGGATGTGTCTAACATATTCAGACACATACTCAAGAAGCCTGGCTAGATACGGTGCCCGGATACTGATGTAAGCGGTATCAAGTATAATAATGCAATGAATTCAACTACGATCGAAGACGGATGAGTGATGAGGCATACTAGTAAATCACGTCATTTAAATACCGGTAAGCACTTGCCTAGACACATAACTACTTAGTAGATGCTATCTACTACGTATGTAGAAGATATATTATGACGCGACTACTACGTAGAAAGGAGCCTAGAACTGGACCGCATCAGCAGTAGGGTAGGATCATGCAGTCAACTACACCGGTGACCGCGGTAGCGGGACAGACCTAGTTAGCTTATCGAGCAGGGGTTTAAGTTCCGTTGGTGTTAAAATAATGGCGCTCGATTAAGTAAATCTAGCGAACACAGGACAACCATGGTGTACAACGTACAGTCGCCTAGCTGAGGCGTTGTACAATTCACTGATTATATAGTGGTCGTTTTGAAATCGTTGCCATAGCCTAGAAATTCGTTCAAACTTCAAAGCGCTGGGAGCGGAAAGCTTGCGCAATGCTACGAGTATAACTGACTGATTACACTAACCAACTTTAGACCATCTTCTATACTTAGGCTTGGGTTATGCCAAGATATTGGTCTATCGATACCCGTCCCAAAGGACCAGGTCGCTAAAACTTGAAGAGGCCTAGGTTACGCTGAGTTCCATTTCCACTCCCCCACCAGCAATCCTTCTAATAATACCTGTATACTACAACTGCCCTTGCGATTGTAATTAAACGAACTAAATATAAGTCTTTCGAATAGTTAATCTAGGATATACTAGTATACGAAAGACTGATGAGCAGCAGTAAATCAGGCGGGGTAGTTCCCCTGACAGGTCTTTAAACGAGCCTTTAACTACGCATGGTGAACCATTTCGGGACATTCTTGCGAACGAGCTAATTATCGACCACCTGGTGCCATCTATTACCGGGGCTGCAACTATTTAAAGGTTTGTTTTCCAACCCTCGACTTCGTTCGGTGATGTCCTATAACCCATTGCAGTTCCGTGTGATCCGCATGCCTCTCAGATAAACATCCTGTCATCTGATATGGTTTCTTTTCTCCTATAGGTATAAGTAAGATTCTGTCAGCTTTGGCGATGGCGTTGGACAACGAAAAATGAACATTGGTTTAATTTACCAGTAGCTCTCACCTCCACCCAATGAGCTGCGAGAATAATGATGTGTCTGTTTCGATCTCATCATAGACTAGTATCATATCTTTAGCCTTAGCGATGTCAAGGTTTTCATCATATGTTTGAGAGCGGAGCCCAAAAATAGGTCTTCAATCAAACCTTTGCCGTTCTGGCTAACCCGCCGTTTTCCTTTTTTATGTATGTCTCTTAGCGTCGCATAAATAAGCCCTTGTGTGTATAGATAGGTGTATTCTGACCCGCGTACACCACACTAAGGGTCTTGAGGCACTTAGCCATCTCGACATGGCCAGCGCCATAGCTAATGAAATGCCTCTCCGGGTTATAGACAGCGTTTATGCCTAACGAAGCGGTCGAAATGTTCGCGCTGATTTGACGCAAACCTTGTTTGCCCTAGTATGTATATAGGTAGATCCTACCCACGCTTAATCATGATGTTCCCAGGCGCAGTTCGGTATTTTGCCTAGAAAAGGTTTAGCCGACCTGTCAACAGGGAAGCCAAGAGCTAGTATTCGCCTCGCATCCGATCCGTCACCTAGCTGCCGTCCCTGTTCCATTATCTCAACATCGAACCTTAATACGCCCGCCTATTAGGTCTAGGGTCTACACTACACTAGAAAGGCGTGGTGTCACGGCTTATTTTACTACTGTACGGGAGAGTAGATTTCCCAATTCACCATAGCCACGTATTCACCAATCCTTCCTGGTCATGCCTATCTTAAATAATCTGTAGTTTTTAGTGACTTTCTCTAGTTATATCTTATACCATGGGCAATACACAATATTCTTCCGTCTCTCTACTTGTTTCCCCGTGGGCCACCTTCAAGTAACGGTGATAGTATTAGACGATGGCGACGCCCACAATTCTCCGCCAACCTCATCAAAGATGGTCACTCGATGAGCTAAGTACTGAGCTTCTTGTTTTAATTTTGAAACAGGTACGCATCCGAAAAAACGGTCACATAGGGTGACGTATTCAAGCTAACAATGGTCCTTAGTTAGAAGCTATCGACTTGAGGTCTCTGGCCGCTGCCCGGGTGGTTTCAACACGATTCAACGCTATTGTCACGCCCATGAAGTACCAAACATTGCAGATTACCCAGTATATCATAGCCCCCCAGGCGGAGATGTACTTCCCGCAGGGAATTGCCAATATTTGTGCTTATACAAGGCATGCGAAAGTTGACAGTGATCTCAATGCTGGGCATGTTAAAAATTTATTGAATAAAATCCAGAGGCTGTCGTCTGTAAGGTACTCTCCCTGTCTTTTAGTTCTACTCCCTATATTGATCAGGCAACTGAAGAGAGTTCGAAAACAGCTGGCGCTACGTGCAAGATGATATCTTCAAGGGTGACTTCTGGGTGCCAACGGACATTCTTCCCCCACGCTACATTCAATCCAACAAGGTCAATCTACACATCGAGGATCTACCGCTGCGAGATTTCCGATCTGAAAAGAGCAATCCATATTTAAAAGCAATCCCAACGAGTATCCTCGTGTCTCTGAAGATGGCTAGCCCAACACCGCCCCTTACTGCTCGCGTCGAAAGCTTGAAAGGCCTGCTGCTCAACTCACCACGGTTGGAGACTTTTTCGTACGACGATAGGGGCCAAGGCACTCGATTCGAGTTTAGCGGCAACGAACGCCTACCACCATTCAAGGAACTCTCTTTGCGTTCTTACGATTGGAACCATAGCTTCGCCGCGACCCGACAACATTGGGACTTCTCCAGAATCCGACATCTTGAGATGATCGATGTGCCGCTAAATCCTTTTCTTAATTCGGTGGTTTTCGCGGACTTCCAGCACCTGGAAACGCTTCATTTAGATGATTTCAGCATGCATCTACCTGATACACGACGAGATACTACCCGGGCTCAATATTCCCTAATCAAGCAGGTCAGAGCGCTCGTCGACTTGCAGATTACATGCGACATTGAATCGTTCCCTATTGATGGAATATTGCAACACGCACAATCACTGCAGAGCCTTCGCTTTCGCGACTATACTGGCTTTTCTGACGAGAATTGCCGTTGCCCAACTATGAACATCAAAGATCTAGACATCATGTCACGAAAACTGATCAACCTCCGTATTCTTGAACTTGACATGGACGAGAAAAATTGCGAACCACACCACTTTCTACACGCCTTGTGTAACTTCCGTCAACTCAACACCCTCACATTACATATACAGACGGTTCTAAATCCTCTACAAGATATCAAGATGAATGTTGATCTTGATCGCGAAAGGGTGCTGCAGATTCTGTCTTTAGTTCAAAGCAAAAGACCCCCCTCGTGGCGTTCCATCACTATTAATGTTGGGGGCTGGAAACCTATTATGGTGCGCCGCTTGTCTGCTTCTTGGCGGGAGTTACATAGTCGCAACTTGTATGCAGAGAGGTGCTTCACAATGGAGAAACAAGAGAATGGCGTGCATTCGGTGCACGAGGAGTTTCCGATAAGAGCATCGTGAGAGCACACCTAATCAGACCTAGCAAGCGTTTCAAGCACTAGAAGAGCAACCGATCATTGATAAAGCATCAAGGAAGATCACAGTAATAAGTCGGAAAGATGATAATTGAGGTCTCATATTTTTCAAGTCTTGATTATTATATTCCTTGGCGCTGGGGACTCGGGTTAGCATACTGGCGGCCTCCACGGAACAAGGGGTTACAAGATATATAAGAAATGGTACTTGTACAAGGGGTTAAGTTCGGGTGAATTTTAACAGAGACGATTATTAGGTACTAAAATTATCTTTTACTTGTCGCCTACCAAAAAGGTTCATGTCGATAATCGAACAACATAAATGGTAGCATTGGGTCCTCAACCCAGACCCTACCTAGGTACTATATCATTTATTTATTATAATATTCTATACCTTAACGTTATTATATGATACCCAGACTGAGATACTACAGGCAAACAATCTCTCCTACGTCATTTGCCTGTTCATTCTTGGGAAGCTCGAACATCCATGCCATCATACAATCCCCAGTCTCTTTCGATATTACACCGGGATGACAGGTTAGATCATCGGCACTACAGCAGATATATCATATTATGTTGCTATAAAAAGTCGTCCAAAATGCTGCTCATATCGTGGATCCGTGGTTATAGATAGTTATGCGGATATGGAAAACAAGTAGATGTTGCCGCCAATGTTACGCCCTCTCTCCCCCTCTAAATGTTTATAAAGGGGCTATTTACAATTTGAACTGGCGTAGGCTCTTCAACAATCAGAGCTCCAGGAATAATTCCAGGAAACACATCTTCTAAAGCCATATTAGTTATCTCTTACCTAGCTGGTATTTTCATCGCTATCTACACCCAATGAGATTTTTGAAATTTAGTTTCACACGCAGAGCGAGATATTCGGCTCGTACCTTGTGATGCTGAGACACAAAAAGTCTATCGGCTAGAGAGATAAATTTAGGGGTTACGAAAACTTGTTTCATGGACGAGCGAGTCGATGATTTTCTCCGTTACAGTGCTTACGTGTGAGCAGTCTCGGCTACGCAACAACCTTGCGCAGCGCGTTAGGGAGGGTTGGAGGCGGGCTGTCCTGATCACGAGTGTGGCCGCGGAATTACACAATAGATTTAGATGCTCTTCCAAGATTCTGGACTTTGAAGAATTCCTCTTCTTAAGAAGCTTGTGCTGTGGATGGACTGCCTAGTTATGTCACAAAGGCAATAGGAATGGGATCTCTGGCTCGTTTGTCGATATAGCTTGGTGACTTCGATACAGTCTCATTTCGTATCCAAATCCTACTTGACTGCACAGCAAAGCTTTTGACCCATATAAGCGAATAGAGACGGTCTAGAAACGAGAATGTAGAGCGTGATCTTATACGATGAGTTACGAGGCGTTATTGAGTCGTCTCTATCTGACCGGTTTTGTAGCCCGAAAGAAACATATACGAAGAGAAGTCAACATTTGTGGCGATATTCACATAAGTTATAGATTTATATTTGGCTAATACCTCGTTGATGACTGAATATGAAGTATACGAAAAGTGTTGGGCTTTTTCATGTGTGGCTTTGGATCGATTAGCAAACAGCCTGTTTTCTTCTTGAGGTTCTAAGTTACACGATGGCAGATACGAGGTGCCTACATACCCGTCGTCCTAAAGCTCATACTTGAGAGGAAAAGTAAGAGAGGACGAAAACAAGATAGAGAAAAAAGATAACTACGCCTATACTAAGCTATGTATTTCAATTTTACTTGGACAACAGGATAATATTTTTCACCTTTCATAGACAGCTATTACCTACCTCACCTATCTAGACATATATAATAACAAACGTGTAATAACATTCCAATCCAAATTCCCCGCAATGCACGGAAGGTTGAAGGAGAGTGAACTCTAATCTAATGTTCTAGGATAGCATAGGTGGAGATTTGCCTCAGGACTAGCAGCTAACTGTCTCTTGTTCGACTAAAACTATGTATTGTGACCCTCAAGGGAAAATTATCCTATGTGACGCTTGCTTACGACATAACCATCTTGGCTATATCTCCTCCAGGGGCAGTCATATCTTCCTGAATGACGAAATCTTTAACGCCGAGCTTTAGCGTATTGTATGTGCCTATACACCTGGAAACGCAAAGTGAGTACCTAAGCAAGTAGAGAGGGTGTGGCACTGTTTGCCGTTCCGACCGGAGGCTCCCATTTGTCGTTTTATGTCTTTGCTCTATCCCGGATAAGCGGCGAAACTAACTTCAAACCTGCAGCCATCATCCCAAGATTATCTTCTTAGATCGGACGCGTCAGTGGACGCCACCAGGAAAAACCCAACCTAAGCATTTTCTTCAGGTGAATCAGTGACGCGTCCCGGCCCGAGCCAGTCGAGGAATCAAGGGATAACCGGTTTGCCCAACCGAACTACATGAGTGGCCAGAGATGGGCCCCTAAACTTCGGAGCTGAAGTGTACCCGTAATGTATTTGTATGTTATAGATTCGAAGAAGGGATATCGCGGCTTAAAAAGCCTTTTGACTCTTACCGATGGATTGTCCCCAGAGCTTGGACAACAGTGGCGTGTGCTAGTCTGCTCAACAGAGTTACCGCATGCGTGCTTCTCGTACTTTTTTCTTCAAGGGAGATGCCTGCCTTATCATCCGATCGTATTCATCCAGCTTCTTTTGCTTTTCTTTCAATGTTTGACAGCATTCATTATGCAAACTAGGGGTTTAGAATAAGAAGACAGGAAGAAGACGTCGCTTGGGCTGAAAGTTTGCCGGTTTGTCTGGACAGGCTTGCCAGACACTCGACGGCTATCCTGCTTTTTGTGATTACAAATTCCAGTGTATTAAGCCTTGAAGCCCCGACGATAAACTGTGGTCAACTGAAGGCAAATGAGGAATGAAGCAACTTGTTGTACGGGGCATCTTCATCTCGTGTATATGAAGCAATGAGGCGTAGTGGAATAGCCAAGTAAAAAATGGAATTATCTCCGATGAGACAAACTCGTACGGGGCCCCCAAGCCCTGCTTCGTTTTCTTTGCCACTTTAACGATAAGGAAAACAGATATGAGCAAATAGATCTACTTTTCCTTGGAACGATATCTAGCTGAGCAACATTAACAGTGATAATAAGCACCTAGTAGGATATTCTAAAAGTAATTTTCAAACCACGACACCAACAATCAAAGGATAAAATACACAAATAGCAGTATTGAAACCTCTGTATCTATAAAGTTGATGTCTAAAATACCGGAGGGGAGGATATAGATACTTTACCCGCTCAACACCGTAAGGTAACCACCCAGGTATTAGTCTACCCGCCCGCTTAGCCCTTAACCCGTTACTCGTAACGAATTCCGGGGAAATGTCACAGAAGATACATCGCTCGTTAAAGTATATACAGCGGCGGCGGTACCTACTAGCCCAGCCTAGCATACTTAGTCAAATTACGACAATACAATAACATTTCGATAGTCAAGGCGGAAAAAGAAGCAAGCACGTTATCACCGATTCAAGTTCGATCGCGAACCGAGTCAGCCCTCTTCATCTATCGTCACTAGTGCTTCTTCCCTCCCTTACTTCTCTTTCCGCACTTTCTCGAGCCCCACTCCGCTGGAGAGAGGGTCGTGCCGGCGCGAGATAGTAAGAACAAACAAAAACAAAAGCACAGTGAAAGGGACGGACAGGGCGGGGAACTCTCAGAGGTCCCTGAAACTCCAGGATGTGGAAATCACTAACTACAGATCAAGGTTTCGCATTGGACCGTACGGTGTGGTGCGGCACGGTACGTAGTGGTTTATCCGTCGTGTAGGAATTTTACTGTGTATCCATCCGTGCTAGAGGAGGGGGGTTTGCGAATCACATTCTAGAGAAACAGGAACAAACATGAATCGCCATTCGGGCCAGTCTCACCAGTGATAAGCCCAGGTCCATTATACCCGGGAGGTACGGATCGAAGGTTAGGGGACATTACTAAGCTCACTATTTTCTAAACAACCGGCTAGTTCGTAGAATGGGAGGAAGTATTAATCTAATGAGGTCCATTTGAATAAGTGAGTGATAGATATATTATTCGATCAAATAATGCATGAGTGATATTCTGCCCCACAGTCAATAATAACCTTTAGCAGCGTATTACCACGATAGTAAAACCCATGACAAGCAAAAGTCTGGCGCTAGATTCGGCGTGAAGAGGACGCGAACAGATAATACTGACCGAGGTGTGGGAGAACAGGGGGGCTAGACTTTTCCTCACCCTACCTCAACTGAATCATGGGGATGGCCAGCCTCAAGTAGTACTGATACGGTCCAACGGTGAGATTAGCCTAGAAGTCGCTGGAAAGATAGGGGGTGAGATGGGTGGTAAAGCGGAGGCGATCCATTGGACGAGCCGCACGTTTGCTGCCTTGGTGGCGTATAGGTTTGGTCCTGGCACGTAAGAAGACTAGAAATTTGGGGGGAAAATCCCCCCACGGCTTTTCTATTGGACGCGACATGTAGATATACGACATGGGAGAAGGCATCCATTAGATTAGAATCACCAACTCAGGGGGGACCTTCGAACCCGTACCTCTGGAGGCGGGTATTACAACCATTGCCCTCTCTCTCCACTTTCATTCGCGCTGATACATACGTACATGTACACATGATACCTACGCGACTGACCGACTTGGTGACTTGACTGACTAGTAGAGATAAACTAGCTTCTAGATGCCACACATCCTCGTGTCTCAACATTTATTTAACTAATTATCGATTGCATTACGACTACCCGCCTGCCTTGCTTTTTATCTTTGGCATTGCAAGGAGGCCCCCTCCTTCACAAAACCCAAAATATTGAGTTCTGGAGCAGCAATCGACTAGCTGATCAAGTAGTTCATGCGAGCAATTCTATAGCTTGTCTAGCTGGGTCTGGCAAGATCTAACTCCGCCCGTCGCTGGGATACCGTTGCCAGCCTCAAATTACCCAGGATGCTAGTGCTTTGTTTCTGGTACTATCCCCCCTTCGATGGCATGTACTCGACATTCCTGAAAATAAGTCTGCCAAGAAAGAAGGGTGGGCGATGCTTGCGAAGAAAGGGTGCAGTTACCAACTGACTACGGACATGGGGCAGGGCCCCACGCATATGACAGAGATACAGGAGTCAAGCACCTTTCTGCTTGCATGTAATTCGAACTTGGGGGTTGATCTCCTATGCGATCGATGGAGCAAATAAATAGTAGAGACAGTTTGAATAGAGCATACATGACATGCGTCAAATTTATATTATTCACGGGATCTGTAGATATCTTTAATGACAGCTCAGGCTTAGGGTCAAATAGGTGTGCTTTGAAATAAATGCTGCTCGAATCCCCTCGCTTGCGCGGTATTTGACCAATAGTACCGAATCGATCGTGGAAAATAACGCCTTCGTGAGCCATGAGTTTGAGAATAACAAAAAAAAATAAAACAAATCGTCGTTCGGAAATTCGCCGCGAGGCAAGCCAATCTTTCCCCATTCCATCCACGATCGCCTCCCGGCCAGGAAAATATTTAGAAATGAATAAGCCATCAGTAATAATCATGTAGGCTTTGACCGAAATTCGTCGACAAGCCGGCGCTTCATCTAAACCGCTATACAACTGAATTCCTTCGTATTGCCAGTCAAAGCTCCCGTCATCTTGTCCTAACCGAGTCCCTTTTACTCGAGCACCGAGGTAATTTTCGAAGGAGTTCCCACCCAATCCATCGATAAAAGCTGATGCCTGTTGCCTTCATCATCTTCGTAGATGGGGATTATTTAGCACGAAGTCGTGCCACAGCCAGCTGGCCAGCCAACTGACTCTAGGTCTATGCAGTATTTGTACCTAAAAATTTGTCGATAAATTGCCCATGATTATGGCTGGAAATATGTAAATGTGATTGATTATTTCGTACGACGATTCAGTCGACCCAACATGCTCTGATCGATATCGTTACCCGAAGGATTCGAACTCATGATGTTTTCTAAATTCATCACTGAGCTTCCTGGAGCGCTGCTAGCTGTAGCGCCGGATGGGCTGCCTCTGGGCGGAGGCGTTCTATTGTCAAATCCTTGGTGGGGTATCGTTTGAGGTTGACTCGCTTGGAATGGCTGCAAATGATTTGGACTGCTGCTCGAAGGAGATCGTCGTCGGGAATTGTCGTCCGGGAACGTGTTAGGGGGCGGAAGACGAACTCCATGATCGTCCGACATCCTGTGGCGCCTCCTGCTGTTGTCCGGTCTGTCCTCCCAATATGAACTATTTGAGCCGGTTGGAGATGGAAGTGGCTGCTCATAGTGCGGTGTAGTAGCCTGATAATTTGCCCCAGGGGGATAGTTGGCTGGTCCTGCTCCTAATGGTTGGCCATATGCCCCAAATAACTGCACCCCTGGCGGAACACCGTTTGGTAATGCCGATACTGGGACAAACGCGGTTGATGAAGTGGACGACACAGGCTGAAAAACACATTCCTGGTTCATTTTGATACAATTTGTGCACTTTCCTCCCGGTGAATTGGCGTAGCCACTGCAACGAATCTGGATTCATGTTAGTGACCAAGCTTTCTTAGCCGATTTCCTACTGCATCTAGGCCTCATAATTCCTACCTTTCTCCTTCTACAATACTTGCACGCAATCGAAGTCCGCTGTCTAGGAGCAGACTGCCCATGGGAAATAACAGCACCGACAGCTGGGCCGCCTCTTGCATATTCTGGTGTATAGGAACCAGGTGGACCGCGGTCTTGACGATAGCCGTAATCGTACGCATTTGCTCCTCCGTTGAAAGGTCCAGTGCTCTGGGCTGCGAAATAAGCCTGAGCACGAGGGTCTGAAGGATAGCTACTTCTGGGATCTTGAGCGTGCGGTTGGACTGGCGGAAGCGAGTACGGCTGGTGAGGGGCACCTGGAGGAGGATAGGCACTATTGGTACTGCCCGCAGGAGAGTAGCTTGGTCCAGGAGGCGCGGGCACACCACTGGGAGGCGGATATCCATTGGTAGGGGTAGGCGACGGGCCATAGCCCGAGGACCTTGGATCCCAAGATCTGGAACTCGGTGGGCCGTACATATCTGGTCGATCTTGGATCGACGGCAGGGTCACTGTGCTTGACGCCATTTGTGGCCGAGCGTGGTGTGGAATAGCTCTTAAGCGTTCGTCTTCCTCACCGGGCACAGGTGGATATTGAGAGTCGTCGTACTGTTCGTGTCTAGGTAGATGTCCCTTGCTCCGATGGTCTCCTGCCATACTACGCCAAGGGACACAACAAAGGCGCCAGTTCGAGGTCGACTGACGACGAACCAAACAGCCTAAGGTCGTGTGTAGGTAGCGTCGCCTAGTGTGGCGTATACTAGTAATACTCAGGAAGGATATATTGCGGCCTTATTTCCAGTGGCAAATACAAAATTTTTCCCAACCAAATCCAGCAATGGGCGACAACAATCATGACGAGGTCCAGAAAGTCAAGCGCTAAGATATAGAGGACATGAGATAACGGAGGTGGGATTATCTCAAGTCTGAAGTTGGTTAGCTATGTCGATATCTTCTTCTCCAGCTTCGTATAGAGAGGGTGAGAGAGAATGCGCTGAGGTAACGGTGGTTGGCTCTGTATGCAAAGACTGCAATATGCGCTGATGCGAGAAGAAAGGAATTCTAAAATACGAGCGTCGGCGTGGGGGGGTATTATTAAAAAGGGAACAAGAACAGGTCTCCAGGTGAGAAAGGGAATTGAGGGTGTGGAGGGAAGAAGGGCGGGTGAGAGTGGAAAAGTGTGAAAGTTGGATGGACGCAGCATAGGCAATAAGTAATAATAAGTGGTGAGCGAAAGCCTGGCCTGCTCGGGGTCATGGCCGAGTTGTTGCTTGCAGAAATTGGGTGCAGTGGAGTTGGCGGGGCTTACCGTGTGCTGGTGGATGAATGGGTTATGGGTTATGGGTTATAGCGAGGTACCTAATGGCTCCATGGGATGGATTACAGTGGGCTCGGCGCGCAGCAGCAGCGGTGCGGTGCCGGGGTCGTTAGGTAGTGTGCTGAGGTAGTAGGTACAAGCCCGCGGAACCCATAGGTACTTGAGCTCCTGAGTACCTCCCGAAGGTACCGCCTAGCGGCCACCCCCTGTTGCTGGAGACGAGCCCTGGCTCCCTGGCTCGGGAAGGGGGTGGTTCGGATGACGGAGGCGGAGACTGGCACTCGTGCGCGTACCTTAAAAATCCTGTGGCGCCGGCAAAGGAGCGCTTGACTCTTTCACCTGGGGCGAGTGCGGGATCACCCTGCGTGGTTTCACTTGGGTATTCCACCGCGGGATTTGACTATAAAAAGGATCGCATAGTAAATAGGTCCAATGGTACTCGCAAGGTCTTGAGATCATGTGCAGCTTGATCGTTCCAACAGACCTCGGAGGAAAATAAAAATAAAAATAAAAAGAGTAGCGGCCTCTCCAGATTAGAGATAGAGTGCGGAAAGAGACGAGTCATGGATGTTTAGTAGTTCACCTTAGCCCAAGGCTTGCTGCTCTCTCTCCCTCTCCATATGGTATATAACAACGCCAAGCACGAAACGAGAGTAACATGTAATAGCAGCAGGAGAGCAGAAACGGCGCAGCAAGAAAGGTGCGTCTACACCACTCGTATTCTACTACCTTAATAACAAAATTACAGACACGCTACAAAGATTTAGGTTTTATTCTTGTTTTTTTTTTTTTTGTGGCAGAAGAAATCAATAGGATGGTGTTGTTAGGAGTGACTGCAGTCCCTGTGTAGAGAGCAAGCGAGTGCATCGGTATAAGACATATGACGACTGCTGAGCAAAGCAGACAGGAGGGAGAAAGAAATTGGAAAGAGAAAGCCTGGTCCGCTTCTACTAGGAAGATGACGTCGGCCCGGTTGGATATGGGAGCGTCGGGATGTAGAATGACAGGCTAAGAACCAAGGGTTAGGATAAATAGTATCAGAAGCCACGCAAAGAAATCTAAGGGGTACCGATAAGGATCTTGAGGAGCATTAGCAGCGTTAATGGGAAGACTGGAACCGAAGAGAATCGTTAAATAGGATCGTAAGGCTGAGCAGACACCTTTCCATGAGAACTTCCTCAAGGCTAGAAATATAAGCCAAGCACGAACATGGAAAGAGAGTCATTATAGGAATAGGACAACGAGCTGGAGACGAGTAAGTGATGTTGCTGGCGTACCTTTGCCCTGGTTGTCGGGCCGCCGCGTCGTGAGACGCATTGAGCGCCTAAAAAATTGGCTCCTTGATGATGGTTGTACTCGTACTGTAGGTGGAACAGCATTGGTTTCAACACAAGATGAAGAAATAGGTAGGGTTAAGTGGCGGCGACGACTTAGTATTATTAAGAAAATCCCGATTACCTCTTCGGCACACGGCCAAGGGAGTCTCTCAATGGCCTACTGTATGACCCGGTAACAATGTTTCTGGATTTCGTGGGGCGGGCTGAGAATCTCAGACGGTGAGTTGCATTGGTCGAGAGCGGGACCCATGGCAGATCAGCTCGTGGTTGATTACTGCGCGTGGTGGCCGGCTTGGCTTGACGCTAGACAGCTTGCTGGGACAGATTTGGAGGAGTGAATCCGCCGCTAATCGCGTAATTCATCGATCGGGAGACATGTACATATGTATCAGTTACGTGACAACCCTGTGTCGAACCGGTGGGTACGCGAGGAAGACCTTTTCCCTTTTTACTTGAGTATTTTCCTTTCCTCCCCATTTCCGATTTTCTACTTCCTATTTTTTTACTTGCCTTTTTATTTTATGTTGTTCTTTTGTTCTTTTGTTTTGTTTCTCCTCATGGCCTATCTATCCCGCCCCCTTGTTGGACTCTTCGCCCTTGGACGCTGCCAACCAAGGAACTGCGCCCTGGACTTGGAAAAAGCGTGCTCTGCCCGAGGTGCTGGTAGAGACGTTGATTGGCTGGCGCTTCGGGGCGTCTTGTGCTGTTAGTCGATGGATCGAGTGGTTCGCTCGGCAGGCTGGTGTGTTTGGGGTCTCGAAGGAGTCGACTAGTCGCACGGAAGGAAACGAGATGGTGGGTGGATAGACCAACCTGACGGAACCCTATTCGGCTGTCTTTCTCTGCCAGCCCAGCAGGGTCGCAGAGAATAACGGGCTGCCACATAAGAAACATCGGCAGGATTCTCATGCCGGCCCTGGCTGATTACAGTTGTACCTAACAGGCAGCGTGATCAATGACTACGGTATGCGGCATGCCGTGTGCAGATGGGCGAGCCATGGTTTGGATCGAGTATGTAATACAATAGTATGTACTATGTATGTATGTGTCCAAGATGGTATACGAGAGTGCACTAGTAATAATGGAGTGTTATGTACATACATACATACTAAGTAGTAGTAGTAATAGTATGTAGTATTAGTGTGGTCGAGTTAAGCCACTCTTCTCGAGCCCCGGACCCCTGCCTCGAGGTTGTCGTCATGCGCGTGATTGAAACTAGATGCGACGATTATTTATGAGAACAAGATGGTGTTGAGAGATTGGATGATGGAGGATGGAGACGGGGTGACGCCAGTGAATCAGGGGGGTTGTACCTAATGCGCCAAATGGTGGGGAGCCGGTAGGGGACTCCCAGGATTTCCCATGGGCTGCCAATGGATTTTGCAGTGCGGGTGTTGCTCTAAACAAGCCAAGTCTCTAGGGGTTGCTTGGGCGCATAGTTGTTCGCGCCTAATCGCGGACAAACCGTCTGGCTGGTACGGGTCGCAGGATTGGCCGCAGAACTGAGGCTTGGGATGATTCTGGACCCGTTAGCCCCATTATATTCGCAGCCTGTACCTAGCGCAACCAACCTACACACCTAACCAAGCGCATGTACTATCTATCCAGCCCAACCGAGGCAGGTTGGGATAGCTTTTGCATGGCTTCCAACAATAGCGTCCTGGAACATGTTATGCCACGTTTACCTGGCCTTTGTGAGCCAACATCATGCAATACGGTTTTTCTGTGATTAGTTCAAGTAAGATCAGTGATACCCCTGAAATATATCCAGGTAAATTGTGGGGGACAATATTGCTAATTTCGGTTTTCCCCGAATTCGTTGTTACAATTGCCTACAGTACACGGCTTGTAGCTAGCGCACATGGATAATGTACTACGTAGGGAGATGGGTAGTGGATGTCTCTCATTACTCAGTACTGGACCTTTGAGCGACCTACGGTGCGCTTGTTATTGTATGTACAGTATAATATATACCAGGCATGTCTATAATAATTTGAGAGGTAGGTTAGCTAGTGTAGGTAGGTGTGCCACACCCACACCGTTCTTTTGCAGGCCGTTGGTGTAGTGTATCTTCAGGTAACGTGTTTGCTCTGGTGTATGTACAAATTGGTTCGTTGGGCTTTGGTACGACAGGTGAGTGCTCGTGTTACTTGGCGGAATCTAATGTTTCCAGAAAGTTAATAAGCCGAACCGCATCAAAAGCTGTGGCGCAGTAGTGGTATATATCCATTGCGGCAGCGGCGGCGGCGGCGACTTTGCGAAGTCTCGCGCCGGCATATTTATAGCTCGATGGACTAGACGATTGTCTACATCTACACTACATGTTGTACCTCACAGTTCGGGTTTCGACGGCAATTACTCGTCATCCCAAGTCTCCTGCAAATTTTGCTAAGGGAGATGGAAAAGAGCGGGTATACTCTATTGTAAAGGAGAGACCGGGTACAGGCTTTACTTAAATCAGTTGTTGCATGTATTATACATATACTGGTAATAAGAGGATTCGGAGAATGTGTATTATAGGGCAGGAGTGCCTACCTAGCGTCTAGTCCTTTACCAAGCGCTAATTATCTATACTACCTACTAAGTACTTAACTCACCCTACGCAATCTACATGTGCTGGACTTATTTGGTAGGCAGTCAGACACCGTTCAATAGTATATGGTAGCCGGGGGATGCTAGTTAGCCGTAGGCGTATGCTTCCATCTGCGATCTGCAATCCAGGGCCATTGGTGTAGTGTAGATAGTCAAGTATGTGTGAGAGTCAGCTGATAGATGGTTAACTCGATAGTCATCGTCTAGTTACTGTTGTCTGACGCAGTGAAATTCCGTAATGGGATGATGTCAAGGCGGAGTCGGAATGATGAAATGATTACTGTGAGAACAAGCAAACTTCAATGGACGAGACGGGTTCAATCGACAGCGCATTAGATTCCCGTGGAGACCATGTCTTACCGTCGCCATGGCATCGTGCGTTTGTTTAATCTATCTGGTCGGCCCGCCTTCGCCCCCAAGTACCGAGTTGTCTTTCTGGTTACTGTTTCCGTGCCCCCGTCCTGACCACCGGTCAGTCTTTACCGGGAAGAACGGCGAACAAGGTGGTCAACAAGACAAGTGGCCTCAATGTCGATGGACCCTTGACCTAGTTGAAGGCCACCAGGTTTCGGAGCTGATGGGGGTGGAGATGATGAGGCACTGACACCGAGCCAAACACTACACTACACTACTCTAGGTGCCTACTGTATTTCATTAGTCGGTCAACTGACTTATTGCAGTAAGAACGTAAGAAGACCTCGCCGTCCTAGGTGGGCAGAAGTGGGCGAGATGCCATGCCGGTCCGGCAGGCACATCAGTACATCACGCGGTAACCCACTTAAACCCTGGAAATACGTGTTAATTAATCGGTGATCAACGTGTGCTCCTCTCTAGCCCCTGGGCAGAACTGGGGAAGGATCGCACGACCTACCTACCTGAGGCTAGTCGCCCGATGCACGCAGCACAAAACGCAACGGGTATGCCCTTTTTGGCGCTGGCCTCTTTCGGGTGTTACGGGACTCGCTGTGAACAACAAATGACATGAGGGGTGGACCGTCCCGGGGCTCTGGCTCTCAGCTTGCTTTTTCCTCGCCGTCACGCCCTACCTCGCTTCCTCTAGACCAGGATCACGGGTTCCGAGGCTCGGGGGCGTCCATGCTAGTCATGTATCTGGATTCCTACTATACAATATAGCCGTCGTGGGCTCGCGTTGGCTGCTCGCCGAGAGAGCTGCATGTAGTATTTATTATCTGACGATTCGGTGGGTGCGCTCGCTCGATATCTACCGTCTCGTGGTTCCCTCTTCTACACGTACGTAGCAGACACGTGGGCACACCGCCGCTTTGACTGACTGCTTGACAGTTGTGCTGTTAGTGGATTCCCATTTGTTGCAGGTGCGGTGAGCTTGTTGGTTGGCTTGGATGGTGGTCGCCTGGGTCCCTTGAACCCTGCCCCCTCCTGCGCAATTTTCCCAATGCGTTCAGAAGGAGTGGGCTTCCTTAGCAGCAGCAGGGAATGCGGCAAGCAAGGAATGGCGGGCGGATAGATCCCAACCAGGTGGCTCGCGGGGTGGCCCGAAACTCTGATCAAGGCTGCAGAAGCGCGCATCCCGAACGCTGTAACTGTTTGCTGGCGCACTGGCTAAATGTGACCAAAGAACCTCGCATAGTCTCCCTTCGTTTTGAGCCATCAAGGATACATATGATACTTGCCAGTTATATCCCAATAAGCTACCGGGTTTGCGAGCCGAGAAGCGAGATTCAGATCCCCAGATATCAATGTCCACAATGTCAAAGAAACAGGGCGAGCTAATATAAGATCGACGCATAAAACGAAACGCGCCGCTTGCCCCTTGAGGTGAATTCTTATCGCATATGTACGAGTTAGGACAACTGCATTGCTTGTTACTATATGAGCACCCGCTCCACCACCCCCCTGGGCCTCGAGACGATCGAGCCCGGAAACAGGGTGTCAATAGCATTGATGAGGATTCAGCAAGGTAACTCTAGGAAGCTAGGGAGTATTTGCTCGGCTAGCGAGGCGTTTGTCACAAGTCTGCAGGAAGATGGGGCGAGGCCCGTTCCATGATGTTTGTGCTAGACTGTAAAGGATGTAATTTAGGTATTGCGGATTGGTTCGTTTTTGCTACCTACTGCTGCTAGGCATGGGATTCACAACGGAAAGGATACCGCCTGTCGTATTCCGTTTATGGCTAAACAAGATCCTTTTCCGTTTGTCCAGGTTAGATGTCTATGCCAACTCGTAGTATACATACATGGAGATGGCGGGTCTTACAGCATCACGCCAGGATATAAAACTCGCATAATGACTCTATATACCCGACACACCTTAAGTAATGGTAAGCCAAGAATAAAGACTATCAGGTTAGAGGGCAAAGCTCTCGGCCTAGCTTGAGCATTTACTATGTTCACCGAAGTTAGTAAGCGACACCCGCATAACCTTGGTACCTCTAGCTCGCATTAGCAAGTAAAGGTATATTGCTGTGATTGTACACTGGAACGAAGGCTGATGGATATACCATGAAGTCGTCAAATTCGAAGTCTCGTTATATGTCACCGTGGCGGATAGCGTTTTTGTCACACATGACGTGCATCCATTGCTAACGTCTTGGTTTTGTTGCGTCTCTTCTACGGATCCACCAATGTAAACACCTGCGGAGCACCTTGTTGGTACCGGCAGTATAAGGTATCTTACAGCGGGTAGGTCGGAGAAACTCCACACAAAAAGTTCAGGCAGGTCAATAGATCGCCCTTCTCGGGATATGGCGGCAGTCTCGGTTCTTTGCTCCTAGTTGCGTAACAAGAATGCTACGCTGGACACGGGTACCTTTAGTCACTGCTATACACTATACACTATACCCAGGCGAGCACTTACAGGCATCGGCCCTACGCTACCTACATTGTCGGGCGGGGGGCACGGACGACAAATATACGCACGGGAGATGCTTACACCATGTAGTCGTGGCAATACCGGTACGAGGTCACCATGTCTGATACTGTAGACAACAAGACAGTTATACCAATGAGCGGAATCGCGCAGAGCCTCTCATTGCACACCTGCATGCTACTTGCAGTCACGCGGCAGCGCAAACACAAGATTGATACTCCCGACAAAGCATCATCAACACACATCAGCAATCATATTATACAGATATGGTGGATTTTCAGAATGGCAAGCCGGGACCGCGTGGGCTCTACACGGTCCCGAGTGCCTAGTAAATCCACACACCGAGTCTCGGAACATTGCGGAGCTTCCGTCGTCACGGTAGCAAGTATAGGGAAAAAGAGGGCACGGTGTAGGGAAGAGTGGTTTAATGTGAAGGCATAAAACCAAGCGGGAAAAAAATAGAACAATAGAACGGAGAAAGAACCAAAAGAACGCCAGTGCATGAACTAGAGGCGCAACAATTACTGGACTGCAGCAAGCTGGAACAGGGGACACACATAGGGATCCATCCACACGGGACAAACAGACAGACAAGCCAGATGACAGATAGCGTCAGCGTCAGTGCGCTTTGAATGCCTCCGCTACAGCCCCGACTGATGCCGCAAAATTCCCGAGCCCTCGACGGGGTGCAGGTGGGTATGGATCAGGTTTCATTGGCTAACGATACGAAACTCGAGGAATCTCAAGATGCTTGCGCCTCGTGTGCGCATATTGCAATGACAATGACGATGCCCAACACGATACAATATCTGTCTGTTATTATTAGCAACAGCAGTAGTATATCATGGTTGGACCTATGCTATATTCGTCGTCGGTGGGAAACCGTCTGGTTTAAGGCTTAGGTTGGCTAGTTATGTCTTTCGTCGCCAAACAGGTTTTTAGCAACAGGGTTGCAACCGTGTCACAACCAATTTCGTTTGCAGTTCGGTTGTTAGCCAGACGGCTTCCCCAGACGGACCAAGGCATCGCATCGCACCCGTGATGTACTCACACACTCATTCCAGCATGGAAGCGCCCATGCATGCCGTTCCGTGTCCTGCAAGATTCCTTGACGAGGCCTGTGCAGCTGACAGGGTGCGACGCAACACAGGCCATGTACCAACAAGAGGTTCGATAATTCCCCAAAAGGTCCTCCTTGTGGGTATGGTGATTATTATGATATCGCTGTTGTTGTTGTTGTTGTTGTACACTATGCAATACATATAGCCATATAGGTACTTCTTATACCATGTAGGCGTTTGGGTAAATGATGCGCTCGCCTGGCTGTAGTGTACCTAGTGTAGTGGCGCTGAGCCCTTGGACACCAAAAGAAGCCACCAAAAAGCAACAGAGAGAGGCTTGCGCCAGGTCTGCACTAAGCGAGCCTATCCCGCTTGGCCGGTACAGATTGGCCGCTATGATTGGTCCCACGAAATGCTCGTTGCCCCGAATCCGGTTAGACCAGAGCGCGACTTTGTGTGGCCACTTTAGCCATTTCCGCAGTACAATAGCGTACGTACTAAGTAGGTAGAAGGGGAGCATGGGTTAGTGTGGCATTTCCCTTTTACTAGCCACCTAAGGTAGGTTGTTTGTGACCTTAGGTAGGAAGGAATGCATCCTAAGTTACCGAAGACTCCAAGATGGCCCGCGTTCGGGCACACATGACAAGCATCTTCACGGCCCGGTTGTTACTCTAAGGTAGGTACTACCAAAGATAGAGAGGGTAGGCTGGCTGGCTAACAGCGGTCCATTGAGAACGGCCTCAGGAAGCAAGCCATGGCGGCTTCTCTCTTGCTTACGCCTTTTGCTCCCCTCGGTAAAGCATTGCACGGATGTACCAAAATAGACACATGGTAGAAATACCTCACCTCATCATCTCTTTCCCTCTTTCCCACTCTGCACCACATGAAATACTGCATATATACGTAGTATGTATATCACGCGTGTAATAAGTAATATCTAAGCTAGAAGTACTTTTTCTTTCTTTCGATATACCAAGCCACATGCCGGATGCTCTACACTGGACATGCTGGTATCCATGCCTTGGCAGCAATTGACTGTCATACGATATCCTCTTGTTCTTATTCTTGTCCTTCATTTGTCTCCCACTTATAACTTATTATGTATGTCAGAAATTCCAATCCACGTCCTAACCTAGCCACTTTCTCCCATCACACCCCTTCTACCATTGTAGCAGGTTTCCGTGAATCTGCCCCCGTGTGTGCCATTCCGCAGACCGGTTACAGCACACCAGCAACGACATGGTATCAAAGGCGTGACGTGCGATGGGCGATGTGCCCACGGTAGGTGTGTTACCGCTACGAACATGGTAACGAGCATCACACACTCTCACCCCCCTCTCTTGGTCCTTGGACCCCTCTTCATCACACCATCCCTTCGTCGCTTATCCCTACCCATAATACCGGGAAAGTGACTGCGCGCTCTGTGTGACCCAGATGCAGCATGACCTTGCATATCCGCGACGCTATCTCTTAAATCCCTTTCCCAGCGTCTCAGCCCGCACACGGCTGCGCTGACTGACTGACGGACTGACTACATGACTGGCTGGCTCGGGCTGTGGTGTTGCGGTGCTGTGCTCTGTGTGCTTTCTGTGCTTTCCTTCTGTGTGTTTCGTGTACCTGTACAAGGCAAGCCCGTCGTCGCAACGCCATTCCCCATCATTCCCATCGTCATGGTGGCCATCGTCATCATTGTCATCGCACCGCACCGCACCGCGTCGCCCAATCGTCGTCCAGCCTCTGCCGCTCCTCCAACAGCCATCCAATTCCTCCTCCATTCAACCATCTGCCCATCTACCCATCTACCCATCTGTCCATCTGTCCATCTCCCATTCCATCAGGTCACCCATCCACCAAACCCACCTGCCTGCCCATCCATCCCGTTTTCGTCTTTAGGTTGTCCCTCGTGACTTATCATCACAAACAGCCCGGGATGCATGCCAAGCACAATCAATCAGCGTTCAGGATCCATGTCTGACATGTGTAGTGTACTGCTAGGTATGCACGCCTCTTCTGAGCTGATCATACAGCGCCCCTGAGACACTCGCAAACCGCATACCGCAAACCGCATACCGCAAGCCCGATGCCATGTGGGGCTTTGCGCAAACAACACCGCTGCCGAACGACTAGCCTGGCCCCTTAAGACAGACGGGCACCGGGGAGAGGAGGGAACGGAAAACGGAAGGCGGAAAAGGGAGATGAATAAAGTAATTAGATGAAAAGGCCGACTGACTATATTTCATGTCGACATCGTAAAGCTTTCTCCCGTCACCGTCACAGCACAGGTCATCCCGGCCATTTAAACTCGATAGTTATTAGACCGGCCAATGGAGATTATCGACACGAGTTGGGTACACACACGCCGTTTGTATCTACTCAGCGGCTACCTAAGCATGTAAGTATCTACAGCGATAATACTCCTAACCCACCGCACTGCTGCATTATGCCGCTGCTGCCGAGTCGACTGCTGCTGGCTGACTCGCTCACTCTAACGCGCGGCCCCCATTCATTCTATTCTCGTTGCCGGCTGTTGCCGTCCAAGATCTCGGTTTCACGCATGGACATATGCATCCCGTTGGCTCTTCCCGCGCCCGTACATATCCGTTCCTTTCCCACCGTAGATCCCATCCACCACATGTGATTTTCTGGTCCACTCTGCATCATTCCATCTAACTACCCGCATCCCACCCTATCTCTACCTAGCCCCGTTGTTGTTGTTGTTGTTGTATTGTTTAACGTCGTGTACGGGGCGTATTCGCCAACTCGTGACCTCCCTAGGGGTATGGGACGTGGCAAGCTCTAATCTACCTAGCCCCGTGGAGAGCAGAATGAGAGAGAAAAAAAAAAAAAAAAAAGAGAAGAGTATAAAAAAGGGGGGTTAGATAAAAAGAACAAATCAAGAAAAGAGATGCATCATGTATCTAATCGCGATTTACGTACAGTCTTCCCTCCATTGAATAATGAAGGCAGGTTCATTGCTTGACTCCCCACTGGTGTGAGGCGCGCTGTTTTCGGTTCGTTGTCTCCCCATAAGGGAGGTGACTATTTAGAAGTGCAACCATTGTCTCTCCACTATTCCATCATTTGAAGAACCAGTCCTAAACACAAATCAAAGCATTGCGTCCCCCCCGTTCGATGCAACCGCGCTTAGCCCAAGTTCAGTAGTGGATACAGAAGCCCGATTGGTGCAACACGAACCAGGCACCATCTAGCCTGAACCATTGCAGAAGGGCACGACTAACATGCACTGTAACCCAAGACTCGATTCGGCTCTATTTGACCTCAAGATACCCCAGAGAGCCAGCCAAGTGCAAGGCTTACTCGGCTACTCCCTAGTCTCGTCTGGGAGAGCATTAACAACTTATCACATATCGCAGTAGATAAATGTGTTGCTACCAAACGAACTGAAGATGAAACGTAGTATGCCAGAATGCACGTAACATATATTATAGGTTCATGAGAAATTAGGTCTGTGGCACCTCATTAAAAAATAGTAGAGAATAGACCAGACGAAGAGTGTTGCAAGCCGACGTTACTTTCCGCCATGGATAGGTCTCAGGGGACGAACAGTTCGTTTATTTATTTAATCATATTAATATGATTATCAATAATGTTAATATAAAAATAGATGGTATTTGCCCATAGGCTATGTCATTCATTTTCTCGTGTTATAAGCACGATTCAAGATGGAAACATCCGCTACAGCAGTAGCTTAGTCAATACCTAACAAGATAGTGTAATATAACTCTAGTGTATAGATGCGCGGAACTACCGCATTAACATTAACTAGTTAGGTATGTAGTAGTCTTTTATGTGACCACCGCTATAGCCACAATAGTATCATTTGGATATACGCATGAGAAAGCTACCTAATGGGCGAATAAATAGACTACTTTCGCGGGTATTAACTATTTGCAGGTTTGTGATTAGTACAGTGAAAGAAGCAAGTCTGACAAATAAAACACGGGCTCGAGGAACTGGTAGAGATTCTCCGTCACAGTAAACAATAAATTCCTCGCTCGAGTTGCGATATGTTTTCCTCCAATTATAGGGCTTGTGATATACTTGATAAAGATTTGCTTCGACCCCCGCCGTGTGGTCAATGGCGAAGCTTCTCGCGCTGTTAAACTGGCAGGTACTTAAGTACAGGTACATAATAAAAACCTGGCGACACGAGTCAATCGGGCTTGCTCACTCAGGTATTACTCCTCAAGAGGTAGTACAAACGCCATGTATCCAGAGGAAAGAACGTGGCGCCGGCAGCATACAGTATGTCCGCTCCACGGCATAGCAAGAAAGCGCTGTTGTTAAACCCTTCCTTCCTAGGTAGTTTAGGACGCTCATCTCCCCTGTAAAAAATTCAACCAGATTAGCAACCTTAACCGTTTGCCTCGCACAAACCTGAGTCATGGGCGGCGCTAGGCTCGGGTCGCCAGCATTCGTACAGGGAACCTATGTCCACTACATTACAGTCGCTATTGCTACAAGACATGCCTACCTCCTAGGCTTTTGCCTAAGTACGTCTTCTGCAAGTCGCTCAATGAACTAACACGGGCAAAGACGCCTAAAAGTATTGATGATAAAACGCTGTTAGGCGGGATAATCCTCCAACAAACCCCTAGTTTAAGTCACTGGAGACATTTAGTGACATCGTCTTAAGACTCTAGCTATGAACACTAAGGTATATGTACTACTGCTGATCGACATGCGGTATCTAAGTCCTTAGAGTCTAAAGGGTACCTCAGCTAGAGATTATTGAGAGAGTTGTAGACCTCTCTGAGCAGTGAATTTTATCCCTACAGATTTATTAAGCTGATATATTATAATGCACGAGGTTAACCGTGAAGCGGACGGAGATGGGACCATAATACTCTATTATATCCACGAGATAAGGCTATTGTCTTACTCTAAACCAGTCTTATAGCAGCTACGTGCTCAACAAGTTCTGTTACTATAACTAAAGTTTAGTAGTAAGCACTCTGGTACTTGGAGGAATTCGATACGCCAAGCCCTTGGGAATACTGTTGAAACTTGAAAGTCGCAAGTATCATCTCTCGAGATCGTTCCTAGCGGGGAAACCTAGGTATCAAGCTCGAGACTGATGACTATAGCACAGTGAAAACCACGACAATTATCTCCAAGGCTAGGCCAAGCCCATAACTCCCTATGAAGCGCATGTAACCAGATTGTACTAAGAAACCTCAGAATCTCCTGCCCCGTTTAAGACCAGGCTGAACTCAGACTCAAGGCTACAGCCGTCCTCAGTACGGTATCCATCCACAGTAACACTCACACTGTTACTACCTGTTGCGTTACAGCGAGGGTTCAAACCTAAGACCTATCTTACTCCTATTGTCTATTGTCTATTACTGGGGTTCGGCTGGGGAGACTTTGTTGGTGTACAGATATTAGTGGGGCGCAACAGATGCACAACTGCGCTGGCAAAATAGGAGCCTATCAACAGCTCAACAGCTAGCTCAACTTGATAGTCCACGTGAACAAATATCCCGGCCTCTCTCCTTTTGCCTCTCTCTTCTTTTCTCTCTCGTAGATTTCCTTTCTATCGCCCCGGATGACTCGGCGGGCCTAGTCATATTATCACGGCAAGACGTGCGGAATGGCAAGCTCACCATTACATGCTATTAGGTTCGCAGTCTATTCGCGCTATAATCAAGCTGACACCCTTTATCTCCGGGCCTTAATCAAGGGATGAGCCATGATCGTCCTCCGCCAGACGGCTATTCCCTTCTCGTCGAACTGTGGCGTTAAGGTTTGGACCGGTTGCAATAGTCGTCTCATGTCTCCATCATCATACAGATCTAGCGTCCTTTTACGATCCTGCTTCGCGCCTATTTGTCCTATCCAGATTGCCTATGGTGATGACAGCTACTTCAACGTTGCAGACAGAGCCGACAATAAGAATAGAATTGGCTCGTGATTGCGCGGTTGGAATAAACAGCCTCTTCCGTAACAAGTGCATGCCGTATATCGAAAGGATCAGACCGCATGGATTTGGGCCAGGTCAAACGATTCAGGATCGCAAAGTCGATGTATCTCTTAACAACTGCCCAGCCTTGGGGTTCCATCCGGTACATAGTGTCGGCTAGGGAGTCCCCTGCTCCTCCCCCGAAGCTAAGCAGTTGGCATCGAGTCAGAAACCAGGTCACTGGATATTGGCTGTGAACTGGTACCCTGTCGAGGATAAAAACCATTCCTACATTGTAGTGTAGTATAGTGTACATATCTACACGTCACGTCAGAACTTGGACTACTATTGACATGCATTGGGGCGCACACTACTGGCCTTGCAGGACGCCCATCCCGTAATCTGCTAGTGACTACAGACTAATTACTACACCAGAAATGGGCGGAGTGCTAGCTGCGTCTATTAGAGGACTGTCGTGGTGTGCTCAGTAGTGTAGATATACTCAATGTCGAGACATTATTACACTAGTACACAATGTAGGACTTGGCGCAGTCCTGCCGCTAGTTTTAATAAACCAGGAGGGACACCATGGCCAGGCAGTCACCAGGCGAGCCCTCACATGCCCGCTCACCCGCTCACATCAGCATCCCATCCTATTCCTTCGCGGGAATATCACTGATGTGCGTCCGTCGTGGGACCACTACGACGTACGCTACACATTGTCCACCGCCGGGGAACACTGGACCGCGTCTCCGAATGTTGTTGGAGCGCCAAGGAATCCATATACACTACACCGATTTTTGCCTTGTGGGGTCCTCTAACGAACACACCACTCCAGAGACGGATCCAATCTCCAAGGCGTCAAGCGACCGATTGGACCAAGGTCTGTCAGAAAGCCAGAAATTCGTACCAATGAACCGGCCTAGAGTGCGAACACCACACACAAACCAGAGGTCACATGACTGACAGCATATGCATGCAGCGAGCCGCTCCCGAAGCCCCCGTTTTTATCCTTCGTGTACATAGTAAGTAGTAGTAGTATAGTAAGTAAGGAGCAAGTCTACCCGAGGCCAAGTAGTACATTAGCACATTGTTTCTCTTTGGACACTCCTTAATTGTCCTAAAGGTAACTGACCTGACCAGTGTATTGTGGACAACCTCCGATCATTTGGAGCATAGGCATACCGCGTAGTCCATCTAGCCCCCAAAAGCTCCGAAATGAAACATAACTTACTTCTTGCTGATGTAAGATAAATAGATGGTGGATGCCCACTAAACTGCTGGTGCGAATGACGGATTTCCAGGCTTAGTTACAGCCTCTCCACCGAGCCAAAGATTGAAGCCCTTCGTGTCGACGAGCTTAAGGTATCAGGTCTGTTTAGGGATGACCTCTTACAGGGCACAATACATACGTCGCATCTTCACTACTCGAATGCGACAACTTTTATGGACGATTCTATCTAGATCCCTCGCGTCGTAGATACTATGAGCAGTTCTCTAACTTAATGGTGGTTGTTATACCTATGCTTCCTTGATCGATTCTGGGTTAAAATATATGCTGTTTTATCTTTGATTTCGTCGGCTCCATCACGAGCCTGTAAGTATCCAATCACTCCTGGTCGGATAAAACTGGATCGAAAATATCGTCGTTATTTTGACATCTGGGAATATCCATCTATCATTTGACTAGGCGTTCGAGTTTTTGGTTTATAAGTACAGCCTTTTTGGTAGCCTCCTAAACAATAACGATGCTTTAAATTTGCAGTAAGCATCTACATATTCTTGGTCCCTACTAATTTGGTTGCTCGAAATTGCTCACCACTTACACCGCCCTTGTCGTACATCTCGATGAAGAAAAAGGGGCAGACTTTTAAAAGAGGCAGTGTCCTTCTCGTCTCAAACTTCCAGACATAGCCTAGCCTAGCCTAAGAAGTATAATGCTTCCGTCGGCATATAACATACACCCACTGTTTACGACAAATACCTCACTTAGCTATCAAAAGGGGCTGTCACCTATTACAAGGACATCATGTAGTATAGCGTATAGCTATTACGACCAGGATGCGCCAAAATCGCGATAGAATTACAGGGGTTTAGTTATGGCATTGTAGGCTGTAGTGTAGTACTGAGTATTCAACCCAGACCCATAGAAATATGCCGGCGGCAGCAGGCCAGGAACTGGTTCAGTCAGCATCATCGCTACCACGACGAATTGCCGCGTTTGAAGAAACAATATAGACACAAACGCGGATAAAAACCGCTAGGATACAGGGACCAGGCCGCGAAGTCCGGGGCAGGGCTCGAAAGGGCAGGCAAATAAAAGCCCCCATTTTCAAATCCGTATCCTCCTTTCGAGATTGGGATCAACTCTCCTTGGGGGGACCAGCCGGCCCGACGCCTACCGTCATGCAGAGTAGTGTACACGATACTCTACGCATGGGGCCATCAGAACTTCCCCGAGCAGTACTGTCCGAGCGAGAGCAGTCTCGAAGACTGGTCTCGAGGTCTAGGCAAGCGGGGTGATATGTGGGAACAAGAAGCGAGGCTAAGCGTACAAAATCACGTTAACTGTATCGAGGGGGAGTTGGCTAACTGATGATGCAGAAAGCACTAACTAACCTTGGACGGGACGTAGCGAGCTTCTCAGCAGCCAACCCGCACTTAGATGCAGTATGGGACTTGGTAGCGCCGGCCCGTAAGCTTTCGTCGTTCGCAGGCAGCGCCGACTATACTAGTACAGTTGCTAGTTTGGTATCATGTCTACGCCATTCGCTGTGCTGCATTGGGGGCCAAAAGAAAGGTCGCCGGCTCGAAGTCTCCTCTACTCCTCTCCATCTACCCTAGATACTTAGGTAGTTACTTGTCTTGAATGTCTATGTAATAACGGGTAAGGGGATCTACCTACAGTTACGTCTGGAGGCGGGCCCAGTTTTTGATGCCGCTAGTATCAATGCTGTAACCACCACTTCATTCTACGCCTAACACTCTTTAATTTCAAGCAGTACGGTATCATCCCATAGGTGCTACTACCGAACAAAAGGGGCTAGTTACTATTGTAAACGTTATTAATCTATAACAACGAATAACGAGAACCTCTCGAACTCATTTAACAAAAGAAAAAAAGGGGGTAGTATTAATAAATACTTAGTTATGAACTGTACATAATCTACCAGTAATATAGGTAACCATCTTGCATTTATCACAGCAGCATAGGCACAATATGTAGATGGTAACACAGCTCTAGTATTTTGGACAGGGTAACCTAGCAAAAGCTCCCAGCGTGTCGTAAAATGGGGTCGCTTCCATACCTAGGCAGGTATTAGTGTACCTCCGTAGCCCGCCTAGGTAAACTACTTAGGTAGACAATACCTAGCCAGCCTCTCGGGATATTACCGAGATGAGGCCTAGAACGTTACGAGTCCGCTGCTGTCGAAATGGTAAGCTACCTAAAGACAGTTATTTCATTCAGTTTCTTCACCTCTTCCTCTCTCTGCGCCTTACTCGAGTCTAGAATTAGCGATAGATATATTTATTTTTTTAAGCGGTTACACAGAGCTATAGTTCCATCGTTTTAATGATGCTGTAGCCTAGGCTCATATGTACCTATCTCGTCTCTTGTCGGACGTTCACTTGTTACTTACTGAGTAGACACCTGCGACGCTAAGACTTACATGCATACTTAAGATTTGTGTTCCTCCTCATTTTATCCAAGACGAGAGATGCCGCCATCCCGAATGAACTCCTCGCCTAATCCGCATCCATCATGGATCTGAAGCAAACTCCCTACTACGTAAGACATGGGATCAAGCCGAAACCACCCTACTGACAATGTGCATATTGCACAGGGCAGAGTACCCGCGTTGGTACCCAATAACTGGAACCACAGCTCAAGTCTCAAGAAGCCCAAGGAACGTAGCATTGCGATCTCACTGCAGCGTAGGACGAGTTGCTGCGGACCGCAGTGTCCCGTACGAAGACATACTACCCAACACCGCAGATGATCCGGGTCCATTAGGGGTCGCGCAGAGCCTTCGTCATCCTCCACAGACCGTTTCCGTTTCTTTCTCTTTGCAGCTGTTGTCTTACCAAGCTAAGCCTTTAGCGCCCAACGCGCGGCGCATGTCGCCAAGGGCCACAAGGAGCTATGTTGATGTTGGGCCTCGTGCATACACTATATGCATCACCTCTGCAGAGGAACGCTTTTGTCGCAAGAGCTGCTCGTCCTGTGGCCACGGCCAGCTGCGAGGCAGTGCAGGATCATCACCAAAATCTGCAATGCTGTCTCGTCCTAGCCTTTCGTCCTAGCCCCCCCTTGGCGCTACGCTATTTCCGCCGAATGGCCTTGTCCGCCGACACTACAGCAGCAGGTCTTGGGGATCGTCAAGGGATGATGATGGGGACGCAGATGGGTATCTCATAATTAAAAAGCAAACTAGCCTCATACTATGTAGTAACGCGGACTTATCTTGTGAGCTTGGAGCTAAGGCATGCTATGACCCCAGCCATCCACCAACGGCAGAGGCCCTTCCCTTGACGCTAACCCTACATGTCATAGATGATCCTTTGAAATGCGGCTTGTGGTTGTGTCACCAACGCTGGGGACTGTACCAAATACACGGTTAGACGCAACAAGCGTTTGAGGTTTGCTTGCTCGATGAAGTAACATTGTTCTTGTTGGTAGGATGGATATCTGTGCCTGGCCTGTAATAAGAGGGTTTGTCTGATGTGTCCGCTTTTCCATCTATAAGTTGCTTGCTAATTGTCCGAACCTGGGATTGACCGTGTTCCCCTGATACTATCAACACCTTCGTCTTTGGTCCTAAATCGACATTTATGCCTTACCTACCTACCAAGAAGAGAACAGGTTCCACCAAACCATAAACAGCCAACCATGCCGCAGGCGTGAATCTTGCGTTTAATGCAATGCAACAGTGCATGCGCCTTCAAGCAGCCGTATTTGATTAAGTACATGCGCACATAATGTATATTATACATCCGAATAATAACAAGGGCATTCAGATATTTATGGGTACCCGAGAGGTGAGGGGACCACCTCGAACTAGGCTCCCTGCTCTACCCGTGGCTCGTGGACGGGAACCCGCAAAGGCGGTGAGCTCGGTGTCCCTATTTAGATTCCAGATGCTACGCCGCTTGCGCTTGGAGGTGGAGGATCACTAAACAGCATAGAGCCTAACGCAAGTTTCCAAGATTCCATCTATGCTACTATACAACCACGTATCCTCAACCGTTGACTACCAAGAAACACACATAAGGGGACCCGTCCGTGTACGTCCGGCTAAGTATGTTACCTAATAATACCCAGAATTCCGAATAGTCGAGAACAGTAAAGAATGAAAGAGGGGAAGCAGTAATGGAAATAACAATTTTGGAGACGTCATCTGACCTCCCAGAAGACAACGGCTGAACCAACGGCATAATTACCTAGTCGTTCACAATACGCTGCGGCAACAAGACCAATCAATAACCCAACATTAACGTTGTATGAACGCCCTAGAATGGGCTAAACTATGTCTTTCTATACAGCGACGTCGTAATAATTGAACACATTTCTATTGTTTAACTTTGTTTTCTTTCTCGATTCTCTTTTCTTGTGCACCGGAAGAGAAAAAACACCGCACTTTGCTCCTTTATGTTGTTGTCTGGTAACATGTATCGGCGACTAGATATTAGGCTTCAAACCGTTGCAAGAATATGCATATAAGCAGATATATACATCAAAACAATGCTATTGGCATAGTAAAGTATCCGAAAAGTGGCCGTTTAGTATTTACTCTATTGTGTTCCCTAAATATGAATGTGTGCGAGAAGTGCGCGAGAGGTCACCACGCTGTAGGAGTATAATTTTAAAAGGAGAGAAAATTCAAATGACAGGCTGGTAATCACAATTGATATCACGGTGCCCAACATTTGAAAGGCAAACATTTTGATCGCGAAGTGAACACAGAGCGACAAAGACTCCACCGCGTCTCGACAAGTTAACCAACTGGCTACTACACAATATATCCAACAAGACTCAAAATCTCCCGAATTTTGAAAAGTCTTTTTTAATCAAGTACTGGTGTGAAGATGTCTGGAGACGCAGTAGATATTAATAGGTCGATATTCAAGTAAGCATCTGCCTGTCTACGTCTATTGCGCTGCATGCTAGCATCAGCCTTCTCCCCCGCTTTGATTTCATCCGCCTCGCCTCCTTTTATCAAGTATTCAACACCATCCCCTTAGCATAATCGCATGAGATATGAATTCGCAGGTCTACAAGCGATTGAATGGATACGCGGTTGCGTGTTGATCACTGTCTAACTTTTGCGCCGTCAGTGATGGCGTATAAAAAGTTAAATCAGGTGGGAGGGGACAATGCATGGATGCATATCTCAAACTCTCGTATTCTTGGGTATATGCCACTTGAATCTAGGAATACGAAACCAGACATGGCACAGTCTGTCAGCGCAGCCGACCCTGGTGCCAGTATATGGCCTTTCTACCTCAAGTCGTCTCGTTGCGCCCATGCATTTAATTACATCACACGAGATTCCCGTTTAGCTCGCTCGACTGGAGGCATAACCAGAATTTCATGTTTTTTTACTTCACATATCATACATTCTACAGCCGAGACTCATACCGTGGTTTTATCATCATCCACCTCGCGACACTCCAAATACCCTACCTGCTCCCAGATTGAATGATTCAATCCTCCTTTTCAGACGAGACCCAACATATTTCTCACAATTCTCGAAGTAAGACGAAGAATATGAGCTGATATGATTAAATAGCGAAGAGGCCGCAAGCTACGATGATAAGCACAGAAAACTCAACGAGAGGCTCACTCGCGAGCTCCAGGCCCGTCTAGATTTCATCGGCGTCGACTGGGCTTCGGACGATGAAGATAGCGAAGATGATGAAGGACAAAGAAAGAACAAGAAGCCGAAGCGAGAAGTTAGGCTTCTCGATTATGCTTGTGGAACGGGTATGATGTCGCGTGTGGGTTCCCCCATTTCTTTTCGTCTTAGGAAATAGGCAGGTATCAAGCTTCCTGCTGTGAATGAGGACACGCCGAATCATGCTCCGACGGAGAGGAAAAAGTGATATCAGCCATTTTAGGATTGAAATTCGGCTCAGCATTTCTCTTTTCAATTGTTAATGCGTTACCGACACGCTATACCAGATGAAAAGACCCCCGTAGAAAACGAGGCTGTCTGATCCTTGGTGGAACGGGAAACCATTTGAATATTCAGGTTTTAATCGGTATTATAGGCGCTTGCACCTTATATGACGCAATGCGTTGGCATGGACGTATCCGAGAAGATGGTTGCCGCATATAACATCCGGGCAGAGAACCAGGTACGCTTTATTATACTCGTTTCCCTTTCCCCCACGAGATCCGTGAGAGAGAACGCCTCCCTACTATCTCATCCAGGCTGATTACCAGCTCATATTTCTCTCCCCTTGCCCGGATCCTATATCATGAATATCATCCCTGGCACCAATAATTTGACCTGTCTATCTAACGTACTGACCTATATTATAGGGTCTCTCTCCCGAGGAAATGCATGCTGTTCTTGGTGACCTCGCCTCTGAAAATGTCGATGGTCTGCTCTCATCACCTGAGCTTTCCAATTTCGACATTGCAGTCGTAGGTGGCGGCTTCCATCATTTTGGAAATCCGGAACTCGCGGCGAAGAGGCGTAAGTACAGCCATTCTAGAGCTCTCTCTTCGAATCCTTCTTATCACTTCATATATTCAGTGTTTCTTGATAAGGCAGTCCAGATACCACCACCCTAGTTTCCTTTTTGATTTATGTATCTTGCTCGGTTAGCGCGCTTAAGGGCTCCTTTTTGAGGCCCTTTCAGCCTAACATACTTGAAAGAAAAAGGCGAATAACAAGAATAAAGCCCGCTTTCCTCTACCCTTATAGCCGCTCTAAAATATTATAATTATGATTTATGAGAAAATCTACTAAACCAGTACGGAAACAGTGGTCGAACGCCTAAAGCCCGGCGGCGTCCTTCTCATCTGGGACTTCCTTCCCCACGGCCCGCCACACCGTCACCAACATCACCATCACCATCACGGTCACCACAATGCCGGGCACGCAGGGGAGAAGAAAGACGGCAAGGAAGGCGGCCATGACGTATACCACTCGGTGATGCACCACGGCTTCAGCGAGGAACGGATGAGAGAGATCTTCACCGTCGCGGGTGCCGGCACGGATTTCAAGCTCGAGCGCATTGGCGGTGGGTTCGTGCTCGGCGGACACGGACACCAACATCAGAGTCATGAGGACGATCAAAGCGGTGTCGCGGCTAGTGGGGAGTGGGAAGGGGATAATACGAGCGGAGGAGATAAGGAGGAAGAGAAAGAGGCTTATCGCCGGCAGGTGTTCTTTGCGCGTGGGACGAAGGATGGTGCGTAAATGAACAGATAGACAGACGAGTAAAGGTGGAAATTGACAATTTGGACTTGAATCAAGTTAGGAGGAAGAGGGGGTGATATGAAGTGGCTGGTTTTTTGAAAAGACAAGAGTGTGTCTGGCTAATTACTTAAGATATAGATATCTTATTCGCGACCTACAGGAACCAATCGTGAAAATATGTGATTTGAGAATGTTCTTACGCACTTGAGGATATTTACTCCACGATCCATGCTGTAAGCGTGTTTCTGCCGGGGAACCTCTCTCGTATTTACTACCGTCTATCCTACTTTAGTAGTATGTAAATGCAGCTAGCTACATATCCAAATAAATATCCAAGCATTCATTTCTAGGTGGAATTTTTACTTTAGTTTCTTATCTCCAATGATGAAAGCGCTACCCAACAGGATCGCAGGCTCGTTGATATTATGGTGCTCGTAGCTATCAAGAAGACTATATCAGCCGAGAACACTTAATTCGAAAAACACTTTCAAGAATTGTGTTTTCTTCCCGTTTCGTCTGCTTGACATGTGCTATCCTCGGGCTCTTGAATAGTACAGGTGGTTATACACTGGCCCGAGAGCCAGGAACACGATAGCAAGAAGAGGAAAAGGCCAAGTTGGACGATGAGAAAGAGAAAAACATGGAGACGAATACGTATGGTTAGCAAAACTGGAGAAAAAAGAACAAGCTCACCTCAACGTCCCAATACCACCAGCCTCCAACAAGAACGTCGGGCCCTCAGGCAACGTCTTCCCAACCCAGCGCATAGCGAACGCGCGCAAGATATGTCCATGGGCAACGATCAAGATATCCCCACACGGGCCCGCGGCATCCTTCGGCTTCCCAATAACAGGGGCATGGAACTTCTCTCTGATCTCAGCGATCAGCCCGTCGACGCGCCGCGTGACTTCCTCGGGACTCTCCCCGCCTTCGCATCCATCCCGCCAGATATCCCAGTCGCGTCCCAGCCCTTTCTTCTCGCGCGCGTCGCGGATGGCCGCGCTCGTGATCCCCTCGTAGGCCCCGTAGTCCCACTCGCGGATGGCCTCCGTCACCTCGACGCGCGCGCCGCAGTCGTCGCTGGCGGGCCGCTCGGTTGGTTTTGCGCCGTGCGGGTGCCAGGGGAGCGGGTCCTTGATGCCTAGGTTTAGGAGCTCGAAGGTGCGCTGGGCGCGTCTGCGGGGGGAGACGTAGCTGTGGGATTGAGGTACGTGTTAGTGGTCGTGTATCTTATATCTTACTTGCTGCTGTTGTTTCTTATGACTCTCTTGCTAGTTTCGCTTGGCCGATTTGAAGAACGCGGTAATGAGATGTGACAGATTTGAGAGCCTCATTATCCAGAGGCTTTCTCCGTCATCCTGGACGAAACTTTCTGTTGAAATGAATTTCGACGAGGTAGGGTGAATTGAGTATTATGAGCTGGTGTTCTGATATATGATTCGCATTTTCATATGTATCATATGTCCGTCCCAACAAGAGTAAAAGCCCAGTGGGACATTTCAACGACTCATAGCCTTCTTGTCACGAATTGGGCGATATGAAATAGACCGTGTGTGAGAACAATTGGCGCATACTCATGTCGGATGACGGAGTCGAATGTGTAAATGTAGGTAGGAAAGGCCAAAATAACTCACATGTGCGAAAGTTGTTTCGGCACAATCAAGCGATCGTTACCAACGAGGGCTTTCCCAGTGGCCCTGACACGTCTCTCGCCATCCTCTGTGAGAGGGATGTCCGTCCGGCCAGTGTGTCTGCCATCCAGCGACCATTCTGTCTCGCCGTGGCGGGCGATAAAGACCCGAGGAGTTGCCATTCTCTGCACTTATAAGGTCCTCTGGTAGGTATATGTGTTGGGTTGAGACCGCGTCGGTAGTAGTTCAAGCAATATTGTGACTGAGAGGTCGGGTGTATGTAGATGCTTGACGCTGAGACACAAGACGTGATGATGACGTTGCGCTATTATGTATCTCCCCAAACAGCAGAATATCGGGGACGAGTGGCTCTTCTTCTTTTTTTTTTTTTTTTTTTTTTTTTTTTTTGCTATTTTTTTCAACTAAGAATATATTGGAGCAAAATTGGTGTAAAATGGGTCAAATCCTTGACGGAAATGTTGTGTTATACCTCTCAACTTCTTGTGAATCTTCGTAATTCGAGAAGACAGACACTGTGAATGAGCGCCTCATCAACCCAAAAAAAATAGAAGAGGGCATTGACTACGCTATTTAAGTTAAGACTCGGAATTACGTCAAACGAGCCACTGATACTACACATATATATCTGCTTCTCCTCCTCATTTCCACCTTTCAGGAGGTTAGGTAGGTAGAGACTGTAGAGTAGTAATAGGCTAAGAAGCCATGTCTCTGACGGGTCGCTGCACGTCGATTACTAAGGGCACTGTTTGCTGTGAGTCCGCTGCTGTGATGGAGGTAAGGCGGGGTGGCTTGGCTTACAGCGGGACACGGGCGAGGAGGCCCCACTACAGTGGTCGTGGTGTGCTGTCGACGGCGCCGGTACCGTCGGCTCCACTGGACTGGGTCTGCTTTCAAGCTGGAGCTTGAGCTTTGGCCATCTCAGCCTTTAACTTCTCGACGTGCGTTACGTTACGCCTTTTTGAACGCCTTGATCTTCGTCTTCCGACGACCAAGCCGACCCGACGACCGTATCTACACCGACCAATGCGGCTGCAGCTCTACAGCTAACGGAGGAATAAAGAAGGAAGAACAGGGGTTCCAATTCGTACGACGACGTATCCGTCCCCGATCACATATACTCAAAAATTCTTCGGGCGATTCTATTACGCATGCGGCTTCACCCATCCCGCCTGTTTTGCCGACTCTTTCGATAGAATAGCAACTAGCACTAGCGCATGAGGCCTTGCCGCCGGTAGTTTAAAAACCGACAGAATACCAATTGGAGCATAGACGCGAGTATTGTCACAATCGATTGGAGACCGGTTGGGAAACCTCCAACAAGACGACCGTGGACCATACTCAGTGTTTTCAAAATTATTGAGGAGGAGAGGAGGAGCGACGGAACGAGCGAGTTCTAATAGAGGGACCATTGGGACTGACTCGATCGCATATCATCATCCACGACCCATCTCCCCTAATCCCGACGAGCAAACCATACCGTGCCGTTGGACGCGGGGGAACAGAACGAAAAAAAAAAAAGAAAACAAAAATGTCTTCAGGTGGACCAGAAATACGCCGTCCACCGCGCCAAATCCGGCGCGGCGCAGCGCCACCGAGGACGAGCGGCAGCCGCGGTGCATGGACGACGCCCAAGCGCATCATCTGGACGGGCGCCTTCGCGGCCGTGACCGTTGTCGGCAGCATCTACGGCGCGGGGCTGAAGACGCAGCAAGATTACCGCACTGTAGGTCTTCCTCTGTCTTTCTGTCTTTCTTTCTCTCTTTCCTATAGCCTGCTCCAATAGGCCCAAACCGAGCCCCCCCCCCTTTTTTTTTTCTTTTTTTTCGGCAAATTTCCAACTCTTCCGAACAGACAAAAAGACCCGTAGCTAACAACCTAACCCTAAACAGGAGAAACAGCAAATCCTCGAAACCCCAATCGAAGAACGCATAGCCGCACTCGAGGCCCGTCGTGCCCAGCTCGAGAGGCAGAAGCGACCTCTCGAGCAGAAAAGAGAGGAGTTGAGGCTACGGATAGAGAAGCAAAATGGGTCCCCGGAGACGCCAGCTACGCGTTCATGAACAAAATTGCCACGCACTTTACTTTTTCAGGTTTCAAATAAACCATGGAAAGCGTAAAAGCGTTCCATCCTAAGGAAAGGATGAATATGCGCCCAGCAGGGCCGAAAGTGAGATGGGGCGGACACTCTACTCTACTCCCGGATTTATCTAGATCTGCGGAAAAGGCCACCACTCACTCGTTCTTAGAGGCAAGCAACTAACTAACCTACAGAGTTGATGAAAAGCCTACTTTCAGGTTCAAGTCTTCGTCGCCTGCCCCGTAAGCGGGTATGACGAAGTCCAGCCGAACGTCACGGGCTAGAGTTGTGCCTAATGTTATGCCTAGTGTTGTCCCTTATGGTTGGGTGACCACGTATGTCGGTGCAACTTCGAATATACGATGGCTAAGGGTCCGGTTTACAAGGGAACCAGGATCGTGCTCTACATTTTCGGTGCATGAAACGCGTTAATTACGCTTACTGTCCAGATAGAAGTAAAGAAAGCAGAGCCATATCGTATAGCGTGTAACATCAGTGTAGTAAAATGTATCACCACATATCGCAATTTAAAACACATCCCGTAATAAGTGAGACATGATTTCCATGATATTGACTACAACGAGACAAGTGAATGTCGACTCTAATGCCAATGTCAGTTACCAGCGCCGATCCCTATGAATACCTTCACCGAGGCCACAGAACGCCAAACGCGATGCCATCGTCAGTCTACTGTGAGAATTTTGTTTTTTGGCCATGTCTATTCAATCGTGCCTTCGGGCGTAGGCAGTGGAATAGCCTTGTACAGTAGGATGAGGGCGGAATGGGATTCGCCTCCACCAGCTAGAGCCTCGATCTTATCTGACGTGACCTCAGATACTTTGTCGTCGTTGAACCACCACCACTTACCATCCTCTTGCTTCCTCTTGCCAGTCTTCGGGTCAACTGGCGCCGTCTTTTTGACGTATGCCGTGTAGTGACCACTGTCGGCACTGGCTCCCTGATGCGTAACCACGCCACGAAGCTCATAAAGTCCTGACTGGTTGGCACCATCATCTTTGGCTAGATCCGGGTTGATTAAAGCGTTCAGCTCCTTCTTCATCGCGAGTAGATGGGCATCCCGTTCAGCATCGATCTCGGCATCGGTCTTGTACGTCTCCGTCATCTCCACGTCGCCGTCTCCGGACGTGCCCGCTTCTTTCTTTTCGTCCTTCTTTTTGGGATTGGAAACCTCGGGTACGCCGTCGCCATTGTCACCGTTCCGCTTACGTCTCTTGCGGGCTCGTTCAACATCCTCCTCTTCCTTGCGGACTTCGCGTACCTTGTCTCGAACGGGGATGAGGAGTTCTTTGAGCTTGTCGTCGCAGAATTCCACTACATCCAGCTCATGAGGAAAAGTCACCTTGCGCATGATCTTGGCCTTTTTCTGTGTCTCACGTTTCCAGAAAAAGCGGACGAAATGGACAGTCAGGTACTTGGGCAAACGGGAGATCTTCGAAGTCTTGGTATAGACTGCGTCGCGACCCAAAACTTCCGACCTTTTCTCGAGTTGCTCCTTCAACCCATTTACGATACCGTCGCGCAAGTGGTTTGTAGTGGCGTCGATGTGGCAGTTGAGCTTCAAGAAAGCATCTTTGCTCACGATCGGTTGCTCTCCTCCTTCTCTAGCAGCAGGCTCGTCGCACACAAGCTCCGAACTAAATTCTCCTGACATGTATTTTTCGATAAAAGATGCGTCACTTGTGGCGTCGGACTGGTCTTTGATACGCAGCTTCTGACGAACTTGTGACAGAATCTGTGACCAAGCTTCCTCGGCATCTTGTTGAGCATAGCCAGCACCAGTACGGGAGCGTTCATTAAACTGCGGATAAAGATGACGTAGAGAGGTGAGGAATGCATGCGGAGTGTAGGCGTCTTGGGTCTCGGACATGAACTTGTAGGTGTCTCGCAGTTGTCTGGTCAAATCAAGCTGAGGCAATGTTCCCGAGGCATTGGCGGTTGGCGGCTCGTATTTTAGGAGAGCATCCTGGAGCTCGGGTATGGCACGCAACGCCTGCAAGGTCGAGTTCAGATAGCAGGTGTTGCCCAGGTTAGTGAGGCCGGCAGGAATGGCGCCTTCTTGTTGTGCAGCTTCGGCTTCGGTCATATCTTCGACGAACTTGACCTTTTCGGTGGGCCGAACGAGATCCCTGCCCTCGCTACTCGGGGTGCCAAGCATCATTATTGACTGGCCCGGCTTGAGGGAGAAATTGCTCATTGGCGTGTCATCTTTGAGCACGCCTTTCAGCAGCACCTTTTGGCGCTCGGGCTCGACACCAGTGAGGCTGTAGAGCTGGAACTTGAAGACCTCTCCGGTGGACTCGGTGTCGACTTCTACGTCATATTTCTTGCCTTGATGTTTTACGACAACTATGCAAACAAATCCATCAGCTCTAGACCAGGGCCAGAAATAAGGGGGCAAAGGCATGAAGGGGCAGACCATTCAGCCGACGAGAGCTTACCAGGTATTGACGACATGTTGTATCTCTATTGTAGCTCTGCACAGAGCCTGTATGACTACGCAGGTAGTGTTACTAATAAGAAAGGATGGTGGGGAAGCAGGGTTGTGCAGAAAAAGAAGAGGGAGGCAGTTTATATAGATGATGTAGGAGACCTTCAGTTGGGTCAGGTTGGTTGGCTGATGCGATGCAGGGTCGACAAGCTCAGTCGCTAGGTTAGGTAGACACTGGGGAAGGTCCACGGGTTGTGCACAAAGCTAGGCAAACTTAACATGCGTCACCCAATGATTTTAGGTATCTATGGGTTTCCACGGGTGTTTGAAGCAACCTCAGCGATTAGATTAGCGGCAGCTAGGCTAGTGAGGGGCTGGAGGGGTTAGGGTGGTGTACCTAGTACAATGGCGGTAATGGTCAAGCCACAAACTGACGTCACGTGCACAGACCTCTTCTACTCCACAGTTCGTGAAATGAGGCGCCGAGCTCTCTCCAGCCAGGCACCTACATACCTAGAGCTACCGGTCATAGCCACCGGTCAGCGCCCCACGACGGAGCTGCATCAACCAACGTCGTTGTAATTGCAAGGCGTCGGGACTACTAACTTGCCCAGATCACCCCTATTGCTAACCCCGGCGTACTGAGCGACGTCGACGATACGGCCTTCCCGCCTTCACGCTCCGGTCTTCAAGACCAATCCCCCCAAATATGGTGAGTCAAAGGATTCTCAATTTCATATCAGGATTGCTTTCTAACCCGAGATGCAGTCTCAATCCCTCCGCCCGTACCTCCAGTGCGTGAGGAGCTCCGTCACAGCCGCCCTCTGCCTTTCCAACTTCGCGTCCCAAACCGCAGAACGACACAATGTTCCCGAGATCGAGGCCCAGACTTCTCCCGAGGTCCTTTTAACGCCTTTGGTCATTGCGCGCAACGAGAACGAGAAAGTTCTGATCGAGCCAAGCGTCAACAGCGTGCGCATCAGCATCAAGATCAAGCAAGCCGACGAAATCGAGACCATCCTGGTCCACAAGTTCACACGATTCTTGACCCAGAGAGCAGAGGCCTTCTTCATTCTGAGAAGGAAACCAATCAAGGTATGGATAGATGGATAACTGCACTGTGCTACACCATCTGGCATCAGGCAGCATTCCGCCCCCCATGATACGGGCACCTGGGCTGACATTAGTTGCTAGGGCTATGACATTTCCTTCTTGATAACCAACTTCCACACCGAAGAAATGTTGAAACATAAGTTGGTGGACTTTATCATTCAGTTCATGGAGGAGGTTGACAAGGAGATCTCTGAGATGAAATTATTTGTTCGCGCTCCCGACCATCACCGTAAACTACTTCCGGAACATACACTAATGCCGTGTAGTTGAACGCAAGAGCACGTTTTGTAGCCGAATCGTTCTTAACTCCCGTAAGTTTCTCAAAGCGTCTTCATAATTCAAGTGCTAAATTCTATGCTAGTTCGATTAAAGGGGGCGCATAAGACTTATTGAGGACTACTACACTGCATGGTGTGACGGCGTTACGGGAGCGACTTGCAAAAGTCAGGAGAATGTTACCATATTGGTACACTTAACAGCATAGCGTTTATATAGGAGATACCGATTCCAACTTCACCGGCCCAATGCCGTCTAGCTGCCTTGTTCATACGAATTTCCGCGGATAGACGATTTGCCCACCAGGCTTTGAACAGAACAGAATTCTACATCTTGAAAAGCCGGCCTTGTCTGCAAATATGTCTGCTCTCATTCGCGGCTGTCATGACGATTCCTCACAAGATTAAACCCGCGAAATCACTTTTGAAGCTAATGAGCTAGTCCAATATAAAGCGTCCGTCCGCATATCACCTAGCTCAAGCAAGACCAATATATCTGAATAGCAGCGATTCGATTCTTTGTGCCTATCTGCTAAGAATCTCGTGTCTTCAGCTCCACTTAGCCCTCATGGTAATTGGGACTTGATATGGAAGCCAGAACACATATTAGGCTACCCGACTTATGTGTGACTAATATTCAACTGCATTGGAGAAGTTCAGCAATCAATCAACTAGCCTATTGAGTCCCCAGCTACCTAGGCAGGATGGACCTTCTATTCGGTTTATGTAGCCTGTGTTCTTCTAGTGTAGATGCGTACTAATACGCAGTTTTAATTTTCATATTCATTGTTTCGGTCGGGGAAACCAAGGAGAGATGATTCCTGAATTGCGCAATTCACCAGTAGACCACCTTTTCCCATGCTATCTTATTGGACGAAGCTATCCTATTCTACCTCTCTTCGCATTTGAGAAAACATGCCCTTTTCTCACATCATCGCTCAAGATCCTGCAGATTCGCTTGAGGAAAAAAGCATCTTTTCCCCTCTCATACATACACCGAGAAGGCGATAAGTCTAAATCGTAGTAAGTAATAAATATACATATCCTTGACGTATATTATAACCACAATCGCTGGAGTGTATATACATCGCTCGGCCGAGTTACCTCAAGTTTATTAATAAGAAAAGATTCCTAAATCTTTGACGATATCGAAATAACAACTCCAAGTTAACATTACGTAAGTACTTAGGTGTTTAGATTCGCTAATGTTATATCTATTTCGCGACTGTCCCATGATGGCATGTTGCTATGAATGGTTTGAGAACTGGTGGTTAATAGGAATTATCATGCCCAGGTTTCTGAATTGAGGATAAAGTAGCACAGATATCATCATCTTTTGCCGCATGTCAGGTGATTATTGACCACTTGTCTGACAGGACTGGTCATATTAGGGTTAAATGTAAATGTATAATTGGCCTCCTCTTGAATGCATAGGACGGTTCAGTGTATTTATTTTGGAACATTCCCTCTGACATCGCATCATTCGGTGTCAGGGGACTATATGACACACTATGATGTGTACCTCTTAGGCTTCGTCTATATATTTAGGCTCTTCCCCAACTAGATGTTCGAGGGCTATGGGCCAATTGACTAATACACACTATGGCTACTGACTCCTTTCTACCCGCCTGTTATGTAGCTGCGTATAGGGCTATCTATTCGTTCCGGGACAAAATTTTACTCCGATTTATCCCGAGGAATAAATTCCTCGAATGGAAATCTTGAGTGTTGTGTATAAAGATGCCTTTAGGCTAAATAATATTGATACTTCTACGCAAGTCCATATTCTCCCATAGAATTAAGGTTGAGAAGAATTAGTATTATGCCTGTTAACTAGGGTAAAGAGGAAGGAGGGTTGCTACGACATATTTATAAATAAACAATTTCGGCTTAGTATTAACATGGGTCAACTTTCAGTTTTCTCTAAGGATGATTTGGTTACTAGTCCTTTCTCTTCTCTTCTCTTCTCCATTTTCAAATATGTCGTTTGTCACACTTTGTTTTGCTGAATTGTAGTTAGACTTAACGTAATACAACAATATAAGTAATTAACAAATATTAGAATTTGGCCCTACTACCAACTACATGTTTACTTGGAATTAACTTTGCCCTAAACTACCTGCTGTTTATTCACGTTATGTCATTTCTGCATTAATTAGTTATTTAAAGTTGAAACTAGCCAACTTTATTTTGTTAGTACAGCTGGAGCACTGTAGTTTAATGGGCATTTGCAGTCTACACAAGAATAGAATCTAAATTCAACATTTCCTTACAGCTATATAAATATACGTTAATATTTTTGATCCGGTTTAGATTATTCTCTATCCTTAAGAGTAAGACAAGGCTTAATAGATTTGATTAGGTACTTCAAATAACTCAAATTAAGACACAGGAGGCCTGGGAAAATATAGGTTCAATATTTTGAGCTAATAGTATTTACAAAATACTGTTGGCTTAATCATGGCATTTCCCCTTTAACGCTGAGTTATCATGCGATCGAAGGCACAATTGAAATAAGACCACAGAAAGTTGGGCTAATACTAATATTGATATTACCATTTGATTAGAAATTAAAGCTTAAACCATCTCATATGCTGCATTCCCCGTCATAAATATCCACCTCTGTTCCCATAACTCTCCAACTAACTGCTATTAACTTTTAAGAAGCAGCAAAAGTGCATTTAGAGTAGATCGATCACTATGGAGCAATCTCTCCTCGGACTGCACGGTAGTGTCTAATCGCAGGATGAGCGATTTAGGGGTTAACCTGGAGGCCCTCGTACTTCTGAATGCAGAGGTCAAGGGTGCCACCGAGGTTGTTAGCCTCGCTCTCGAGGTCCTTGGAGCGGGACTCAACGAGGTCAATGAGAGTGATAGCGATGGTCTGTGAAATAAAAAGTCAGTTACGCTAGTGTATATTGTGTTATACATGTTTTACTTACGTCAACAACGCCCTCAACCTGGCGGAGGACAGCAGCAACGGGCTGACCAACGAAAGGGACGCTGGTGATGAGGCCAGCCTTGCCGATCAGGATGTTGAGGAGAGCCTGGTGCACGCGGACGAACTAAGAAGCATCTGTTAGTATCTGAAACCATTGAACTTGAATGTCGATCACATCGTGGCTATGCACTTACTTCACGGAAAGCATCGAAGACGGCGGTAGCATCCGCGTCAGCTGTGATGGGCTGGGTACCATCCAGCTGTCCGATAGCGGAAGTAGCAGTGGTGACGATCTGGGTGAATCCCTTGATGATTTCGGGGAACGGACCCTGTCCAATCACGATGAGAGGGGCGTTGACGATGGTGATGCTGTTGGCAGGAGTCTGGATCTGCTGGGAGAGGGTTGTGACCTGCTTGATGCTGGTGACAATCTGGGTAGGGGTGAGAGCGGCCATAGCCGTGGCAGCCATGACGGCGCCGGTGGTGAAGATCTTGGAGAAAAGCATCTTGATGAAGGGTTGAGGAGTTCGGTTGAGGTGGTTAAGTTGATTGTTGAGAAGATGGTAGAGATGCTTGTGAAGTGGTAGTTGTGGATGATGATGAGGAAAATAACTCTCATCGTGGCGAGGGAAGTCGGACTTTTATATTCGTTGGGTTGCCTACATCCCGCCTCTCTCATCGTCTTCTCGTATACATGATATTCGCATATTTAGATCGTGATATCGCCGATAGACTCACTATTCTAGGTTGAACTAGTTGCCAAGTCTAGTTCAGCTTCAGAGTAAGTAGCTCAAAATGTGACCAAACCGCCTTATACCGCTTTCGACTAACTGATTTACCTTAATTGGGTCCTCAGCCCAATAGTCAGTGGATTTGCTGCCACATCATAATGAAACTTCAAAGGTAACCATCCAGGTGCGGGCCGCATTGTGGACACAAGCTAGCGGGATTGACAGGCACGGAACTTTGAAGCTCCTCTTACACCACTAGCCAGCCCGTCTGTTGACCTCGCGTTTATTGTTGCATATTTCCCCACAGTCGTCTAATTGCTCACCGAGCTACTTCCACTTAACAACGTAGAATGGTACATAGCAGCGTGGTGACTGTAACAGCTCTAGCATGGAGTCTCTAAGGATGCTTCTGTTACCTATGGTACCACGTATAGTGCGAGATAAAAATTGGACTACGTAGATATTAGTTTGTGGTTCCCTCTCCGCTTCAGAGGAATACCTAGCGGGCTATGAATGATCAACCCTAGTCAGAGGAAAATAGAATAAGACTAAGAATATTAGCGAAGAGCCTAGCAATGACGCATTTTACGGGGATAATGATCCGAGGCCCTGTTTGAGTGGACCGAGCTATAGGCACAGGGGATGTTGTAATACTAATATTCTTATCTGGATTGTATACACTACACTTTATGATATGTAGTTCTCACAGTAAAACTTGTTACCGAAGCCTTCACCCCATGTGTCTGGAACGCCGAGGAAGATTCAATACCGTTACACTGTTGTATGTTGTGGCTGGCTGTTATTAATCATTCTTCATGCAGGAAACTACGAAGGATTTTCTCGTCGCTACCAGTTCGGCTACTTGTCTGGATAACTAACAAATAAGCGCTCAAGCCACACAGAACGTGAATAACGTTAGTAAGAAATTTGAATGAAGGCTCAAGTTGAGGTGCTTATTCTTCGCCCGATTGGCTATCTTCATTCTCGGGATCTTATTACCAGATTACCATCGAGATGCCCCTGTCTATCTAGATGGGGAAATAGTATATTTACTGGGAAGTTAGTTTAATCCTTGCACGCTCCCAATAGGATTAGGCTCGTGTATGCCATCCTTTATTTGGGAATCGAGGAGCTATTAGATTGACTATCCTGGTATACCTAGTTCGTGGATAGAATAATGTCGTTCTCCCGTGAGTTCAGCTTCCCGCCTCCGCTTTGCTGGGTCAGTACCGGAACCAAGGATTTCAAACCTTGCTAGAAGCCAACTATAGTATATCTGGTAGTGTACAATATCGTGTAGCTAGTGTAATGAAAAAGGCCATCTGAGTTGTTTATACGACGTAGCTTGGTGAAAAGTATACACCTTGCCGTTGGCACACTATGGTGTCATTCCTAGTGTAGTGCCTAATGCGGAAAGTTTTAAACTAGCATTTGCTACTATATCTACTATGGCTAGTTAACCAAAGTAACCATAATAGTTTCGAAGATACCTAATACTTCTGAATCCATCTTGCTTTACCTTAATAAATAGAGAATATGGCACTTCTAAAATGTCTAGTACTTGCCCACCTAAGTAAATAATCCCGTCTTCCTACTTTACACTCCACTACAACGCACTTCACCTTGAAAGTTCCTCGCGGTCGGTAATTTGGACCTGACGTCGCCAACTGCGGCCATACCCGGCTGTAGCCCCGCTGATCTGCGCTAATCGTCGATCCTCTTAACCAGTGAGCCTCTATCCTGGGTACTGTCAGGGATACCGTCATGGGCGCTACCATGGGTCTGGTCAATAGACAGCGCTTAGTCTGGACCTTTCAGCTGGCTGGTAATGACTACCGTGCTAGATCCAGTTAGCGAGTGTTCTGAATGCAGGCACACTTGTTACACCGAATGATTAGTGTCCTATACGTAATTTCTTCATCTCCCCAGCCACGAGAATCTTAGCTGCCGAGGATAACGCCATATTAGTTCCTAATGTTAGAGAAATTCCAAAAACATGTAATGTAGTGTTAGACCGATTGAGGCGTAGCGCGACACGGCTCCCCTTCGCTCCTCGGACGCGACTTATCATCCAGAGCTCTCTATCCTGAACTAGAAAGGACTTGAAAATTACTCATGCCAGAGTTGATCGGCGACCTAAATCAGGAGTCCACTTCTGGGAGCTTGGTTACTTAGCCGTCTCCTTAGTCACGGGCTTACTGCAGCGCTTGACTGACCGTCACACCTCAGTGACCCGGATCGTCACTGTACCAAACCGAAACCAGCCTGTTTGAGCTCAGTTTTACCAACGATAAACGTGAGGCTATCCCAAATGAATTCATCATAGCCTGCCAAGTCTGTGATTTGTGGGGTGTCGTGATAGCGTCAACCGGCATAGAAGAAATGAGGTACACGAAGCGCAGCCCAATCGTTGTGCTGGGCATGAGATTGCATTTTCGTCTCGCTCACCGCATTGACCTCTTACTTCCCGACCTGGAGTTTTTTATCCTGATATCTTGTTGCTTTTGCAACCGATGATGACTGAAGCCCCGTATATGGATCGTAGTTAGACAAATATTGCATTGCTTCCCTTCGTGTATGTTACATTTTAGGCTCAGCTCGTCCTGTCACCAGTCGTGTAGGAATTATGCACAAGAAGTGTTCGAGTTGGGTGTACGTCACATATATCATTCTGTAGATCGTTTTTGTTTATGGAGTTGACAGCATGGAGTTTACAGTCCTGTGTTGACGAGGAAAAAGCAGATTAATAAAATTTGCGCAAAGCGGCCCAACATCGAATAGGGGCAAGGAGTTCGTCTCGACTTTGATAGACTCAATAGTAGCTACAGTTATGTTCAGTGACATGAATGACTTCTACGACCGAGTTATTTAATCGTTTCTCTTTTTCTTCATGGTATTTCCTTTTTGAAGAAAGGCGCCGTATTAACCCATATATAGTTGAGGATGAGGACGACGAAGAGCCTTATTACGGTGGCCATCTGCTTGACAAATTCTATTTGTAGTAGTAACCACTTCTCCCTTCGAATTTCGAGTTTCATGCAGAGCGTTATCACATCTTGTTCCTTGACCTAATGCACCAAAATGCCATAATTCAGTTTATCAAACAGAATTCAGCGAGTATTACTAAAAAGTCAGTGGCGTGGAGAAAGTAGGAGACTCAAACGTAGTTCTTACCAGCATCCAGTTGCTAGTACTTAGGTGACTTTTTTTATGGAGACTGGACTCGCCTATGGTTGATGCATTATGTTAGTAGTTAAGTAATTTTACCGGCGAACACTTGCATGGTCCGTAGTTGTGAAAGGTTTCGCCTTATTAGGAGTATGAGGGGACTGTTGTCAAGTGACGTTTCGACTGAATATCAAGCCTACCGATAGCCAAATCAGGTATTTTTATTAGAAACAACGCCAAAAACTTCCTACCCATTGGAGGTTTTCGTGTAATAGTCAACTGCTATGTATGGGACCTCGGTCAACAATCTAGAGACTATTTACCTACCCTCTTTTTCTTCTTCTTCTTCTTCTTCTTCTTCTCCTTGAATAGAATATTATTTTCGTGGAGACATAACATAATTTACCAACTTAACAGCTTCGTCACATATTCAGAAATGTAGATTTTACCAAACGATTCAGAAACAGGTCTGATGACTTAATATGATAGTTCAAACGTTGCGGGGAACCCTGCACAATGCTATACTATAGCAATGTTCATCACATTAGGAAACTCTTATTTATGGATTGGATTGGTCTATGAAGTTTTCCTAGAGACTTTCGCACTTGGCAAAAACTATATGTTTTCTAATACTTCAAGTACAGCATCCAAGACAATTGGCTAAGAGTGTCTTACTTAACGTCTATACAAATAATTATAACGTCATCTCGTAAAGTATTCGCCTAGTATCTAGCTGACACCAAAGCTAAATCATGCTAGGACTATGTTGATAGTAGGGTACAAAAGCATAGTGAAGTGAACCCCATGGGGCACGTGCCTTCAGGAGATAAGCCAATGCCTACAGTTCCTGAGGCTTTCGAGTTCAGAATTTACAAAATTTAAATGAGGAATGTAGTGATCTCGTTAAAAGAAGTCAGCTTGTGTGTAGCTGTCTTCTTCGTGCCCTTTTTGTTTTCTTCAAGGTAGTAATTTTCCCTGTTTACCCCCCGAAAGCCACCACTTCAATAGACAAAGGGTGAAAGCTAGTTCTGAGTAGGGTAACGGCCAGTGTTGAGATAATCCTCAAACTCATCATCGGACTAGACAGCAAAGAAAACCTCTCAACCTAACACATTCCTAACACCACGGCCAACTCCCCAGCCCAATAATGACACACAATGATGCCACCCCGTCGGCGGGCTGGGAAGGGGTTGTCGATTAATGTAGGGGTTCCACAATACTAGAGCTACCTGGGGCAGAATGTCTTAGGCGTTGAAGTCTAACTAGCCTCCTTACATTGAAGGTGGCGAGGCGAGTGTTAGCGTGACTAGTTAGTGAAAGATAAAGTGACGATAGAGCTAGAGGGACAAGGCTAGCTGATGGTATATTCCTTTGAATATCCGAGAAAAGAGGTAAACAAGTTAAAAGAGTGATGCATTCGCTAAACCTGATTTGTCGTTACACAGGCTGTGACACCTCACATAGCAGAGCAGAGCAAAAGAAAAAGATCTAGCGATGCCCCCCGATGCCACTTACCTGGGGAGCATCTAGGCTTCTCCTTATATACTTATATATACATGCTTCGGTCCTTCTCGCTATCACCAAGATATTTGAGTTTCGGGATACGGTGTACTTAAAACCCTGTTTCCGAAGGATAGTACTGCTGAATTAAAAAAAAAAAACCCATCTTGTATACTTACCAATGGAAGAATATAACCATCTAATGCGAGATTTCACGGTCTAGACTTACCTAACAGACCCCCGAGCGAGAACTAGATAGGCAACGCGCCAAAGCTCACACGGCAACTCACAGAAACCGCTCGGAAGGGAAAACGCCAACTCTTACCGCAATGGCGCGACGCTTCGGGTATATATATTTTATGTTGTGACTTGAGTTAATAATGAGGTACTACTTGTGAATGATATATGATATGGGGTCGGGTGTGGGAGCTGGGCTGTGCTCGTCGGGTTTAAGAATTATACTTTTCAGAACTTTTATTTGTGGAATATTGAAGACTCTATATAACATTACATAACCTAGTAACACGACCTCGATTCTATGGATAGGCTGGCTTGAAGTTTTCTTAACAATTAGGACGAATAAATCATTACATCTTCACATAGGCCACTGTTTTCTGAAACAGGTTCGTTGCCCTGATAGCTTACTTTGAAGGGTTATAACTCTTCAGGGTGTTAAGAGGTGATTAATACCCTGTGTCATTCTTCGCAACTAGTTTCCCTGCACCCCCCGTTCGGCGTTTAGAAGCAAGAATAATTCCACCAATGACTTCCTCTCTTATTTCATGTATGTATATATCCGTGCAGAAAGCTCGACGAACCTTATTAACAATCTATAGTCTTTCCGATCGTCGCGTTGTCAGTGTTACATCATTGTTCACGATCTCCGAGTATCATCACAATGGTCATGACGAACTGAGCAAATCAAAGATCCCCAAGGCTAACTTTCATTCAATACTGCCTTGAATAACTCCATAACCATGCATCGGCTAGATCACCGAAGGAATATGTACCTAAGTAACTAAAACTCGAGTCCAAACTAGAGAGGGAAAGGAGGACATTCTTCCCTTTCCAACCTGCTCTAAGGCCAACCCTAGGTAGATAGTATTGCAAGCAACAATCATCCAATAAATGCAACATGTGTGTGCGCGTCCAGATGCCTAAACAATACACCTCCGGTTGGTTGCTCGCTGGACTAGCCAGCATCACAACCTACAGAGCATTGCCATATGCCCGTGCCGCATTTCCTGAATGCTGGATTTAAAAGCCCCTCGGAAAGCAAAACGCACAAAGTTGCGATGCCGTGGTATCTACGGAAAATAAGAAAGAGACAATGCCATTCTCGCTTTCGCTTGCTTTAAAAAATCGGCATCCCATAATATCGTCCATTCATCTCCAAAGGCGATGATATTCTCCATAGCGCGTAGATTTCGCAATTAAGCCATATTCATTGAGCTGTGTATTTGCAAATAAAAAAAAAATCACCCTCCTCAATTTTCTTCGTCGTCTTCCTCGATAGGGGCAGGAGTTCGTCGCTCATGTCTTCGCTTCGGTCTCCTATGCCGTGAGCTGGATATGTTACTGGCGGAATCCTCAGGGGCAATGTCGAAATCATCACCACCCCAATCACTCTCGCTTGTGATCCCATCCTCATCGCCAGTGGCCCAAGGTGGTCGCTCGTAACCCATTGAGCCCCCAGAATGTTGCGGTAGAACATCAATGCGTGAAGCGCGGCGATGCTGCTGGCTCATGAGAAGGCCGTTATTGCGTTGGCGAAGTGCGTTTCGTACTACTTCAGCGTGCTCATGCAATTTCTCAAAGGCATCCTCAAGTGCCTCCATACCTTGGTAGATCTCCCGTTCTACTTCTGCCAAGACGGCCATCTCAACTTCTTCGTCATAAGAAACAGGTTGCTTGTTTTGACTATGTGTGGCTGTGGATGAAAGTGAGATGAATGAAGCCGGGGTTGTACCACGAGAATATATTCCTGAATAAGGAGTGGTGCTACGAGATGGACCAAAGCCCGACGCTTGCCGTAATCCCATGCCTGGCGGAAAAGGAGCTGGTCGCGTGGGTGGCGGTGGGAAGAAACTACTTGCAGGCGTAGCACCTCGAGACAAAGGGTTTTCTATTGTAGGCGTAGTAGCATCATCGGCATCAGCGCCTGACCAGAGAAATCCGTCGAATCGTCCAGAGATGAGAATTTCCCATTCCTGCGGGTTAATATCGACCATGGTAGCGAGGAGGTCGTGATGGAAAGGATTCTGTACGAGATATACAGCGGTTTCTGCGTCCCGTGGTGCCTGCGATAAACGGTATAGGCGCTGGAGCTGAAGTCCAGTCTTCACCAGAAAATCTGACCGAGACTTCCGCATTGGAGTTGGCGCTCGCGGGGTAGGTTGTATCTCTTTTGAACCGGAAATCAAAGCATTGAAGTATGGCCGTTGCTCCTGGTCAATGCTTGTAAGGATGGCGAAAGCCAATGTCTCATCATCTACCTCGGATGGAGGGGGTGCAGGCGTCTCTGCACAGTTATTCATCCACTTGTCCACCGACAACCTGACTTTCTTAGTCTGCCGCAAATAATGCTCTCGAAATTCTTCGGCGATATCAGGGTCCAGCTTTACTGGCGAAGCTGGTCGTGGAGGTAGCTCCGCCGTGCTTTCGATAGCAGTCGCAACTACACCAGATAGATCGAATGGGGGCCAAGAAGGCATCTCTACTCTCCCGCCTACACGCTCGAGTACCTCACCCCATCCCAGTCCTCGGTGTTCCTCTGGATTCTGCTCACACATGACACAAGTGCATCCTTCTAGAGGTAGGTCTCGAGAGAAGACGTCTTCTAGTCGATCGAGTAGCCTTCGCGCTACTGACTTGTGTCCCGTAGCTACTGCAATTGAGCCTTGCCTCTGTAGCACGGTCTGATACTGGTTAAGAAGGTTGAAGAATGGAGCGAACAATGTCTCACATCCCGTCAGTGGTGGGTCTGACGGTCGAGTCCCATTCTGCCGGGGTAAGACAGAGAGAAAATGCTTGGAGACGGGATGATGCAGACCGCCATGTTGGAGCAAATAGTCAATTCTTGGTACCTCCTGGATATCAAGAGCCGGGGGCGGAGGGGGTGGAGGCGGAGGCGGGCCAAAGTCAGTCGCGGGAGTTGCTACAGGTGTAGGACGTTCTTTTGCATAACTGAGGTTTGAGCTAGAATTGTGATTCTCGTGCGGGAAGACTTGCGGTGGTGGAAATTGGGTTGTTGCGGTGGGAGTTTTCGGTGAAGAATCCTGCACGGAATCGGGCGAATCGTCGGCGTCGAGACTGGGCATCCTTGACGACTTGGTGGAAGCTGATCTTTTGGGTGGTACCGAGGTCGTGGATGATTGAGCTTCAGCAGTCTTCACATCACTCAGGCTGGAAATGACTTCGTCCACGATCTGTATGTCGGGAGTATGTCTTAATGGGGACGATTTGACGTAGGTCGTTTGGCTTGATGCTTTGGATCTAGAGGACAACTTTGACTTATCTTCGTGGCGCGAGCTCGATCTAGAGACACCAGACGTTCTAGATCTAGGTCGCTCTGAACCGTCGGACCGTAGTCTTGAGCTAGAAGTTTTGCTGCGTCTTTTCTTCTCACTCGCCAGGTCTGTCTCAGGGGGGCTGGGAGGCCGATCATCCTTGCGTGAAGAGTTTTCCCTCTCAGTCGAACGCTCGGGGGACTTGGATCGCCGCCTCCCGTCGGAACCTACGTCTGTTGGGTCGGGAGTCAACGGATCACCCTGATGGTTGGATGTACCCAGGTCATCACGGCTATGGACGGCTTCTTTGCTGTGCGCCTTGCTGAAAGAAGGGTACGGAAAGCTGACTCTGCTGCCAGCAATCGAGGCCCTGGCAAGCTCGGGCACAAGGTCATTCATGGAAGAAGCCTTCTCTTTCTTCTCCCGTGCACTCTCTTTCTCTTCTCTGGTCCGGTGCCGGCGGTGGTGGGTGGAGGATGTTATGGATGATTCGGCATCGAGGGAGGTCTTCGTCTTGGAAGACCGGTGTGATCTGTGGCGGTGGCCGTCCTTGGAGTCTTTATCCTTGAGGGACTTGGAGCGCTCGCTCTTGGATCGACGCTCCCGGGGGCGGTCGTCGCGGAGGTTGCTGATATCGCTGGATGCTGCAGCTGCAGCATCGACGTCGTGGTCCTTGAGACCCATGGTTGCGAGGCCTGCCGCCCAATCGGGCTCTGACAGCTCTTGAGAGATGGATGGGAAGACGTTGACGACTAAGGTTCGCTCCACGTGGTCGAGACGGGCTGCCTTTCGATGGAACCGGCGTCACAATCGAGCGTTTTGGTGTTTCTCGTGGGTCGGGGGCGGTGATGGTGCATATGTTGTATGTGTGGGAAGTTGAAGGAAAGATGGCGCAACTTCGTGGGTGCATAGAACGAGAATGGAGAGGTACTTGGGTACCTACCTACCGTAACGTTGTTGGCGGCTGCTTGGGCATGGACCAAGCTACGCAGCGGTCTGCTATTCGACGGGCTAGCGTGAAAGTGCTGTCGCCTGCATGCATGTGCCTCTAAAGAGGTACACACAACACAGTGCGTAGCACCCATCTAGGTGGTAAAAGAACCGCCATTTTCTCGCTGCATCACTGTATAATAGTGAACCACATGTACCTACCCTTACCTAGGCAGCTGGACCAAGGCCTGATTGCCCCCTACCAACCTCTCTGATTGGTAGTTGATCAAGTAGCTACTACCTACCTATAGTGACATTCCTAGCCTCGGCTGAACCCGCACTGTCAAGGTTTTTTTGAGCAACAACTGCAAAGAAAACGCGGGGTCTAATCTATGGTTTAGACGTGTTGTCGTTCCATTCCGCCCTTCGGAACGATGAAATCGATGGGAATAATGGAATTGGACGTTCATGATCTACATGTCTGCTACTAGGCTGCCTATGGTATTCGATGTTGGAGCTCTGGAATGATATCATTACCTATGGTAAGACAAGACAATGCCGTGTCTTTACATCATTCAATGCCAAGGGAAACCCGTGAAACTAACGATAATATTTGCGAGGCAATCAATCAGATTTCATGTTTACAGAGAGAGGTATTTATCCTCCTCGACTTCCTGATACTCGTTTTCGGCTGGGTAAATGCTTAGAGGGTTTGAGGACCCTCCTGTGTACCACTGGATAATGCACATATACATGCGGTCTAGGTTAGACATCGATACATCTTCAAGCAAGCAGAGATTTTGTCCCAAAGCTTCAAGTATAAAGAGCTGCGCATATATCTAAAACCATGGGTCTTGAAACATGCGTTAGCGCGCTGTGTTCTTCCGGGACCGGGGATCTCCAATAGCAGGCCGTGTCGTGATGACTATCGGGCTACACCGAACATCCGATTGTGTCTGCATGTTTTTAAAGACCCGACAGATGGGTACAAGACAGTCACGGGTGTTCAATACATTTTTGTGACTGGTTGAGCACGTTCCTGTTCGTAGTCCAACTACTCCTTGTTGGCTGCAGCGGGGCTACCAGAGCTGTAGATCGAGTCTATTTTTAACCATCTAGGCGCCTATAATAATGTCTACGCTTCGTCTCGTGAGCCCAACTCCCGCTAGTTCGACCAAACCAAGCCAAACCCACCTCAACCCAGGTTGCTGTCCAGGCTATTTCCTCTTCCCTAGTCATCTAAGTGGGAACGTAGTCTACTTGTCTGTCTGTCTTCCTGAATGGAGTGCTCTATCGTAAGGCTTTATCATATTCGGTCTCGTCCATATGCAACCTATAAGATCGTGGGTATCTAGAATGGAGCTACCGTTGTTTTATGTTTTCTTTATATTTCACGCCCTGTCATTTAAAAGCGGTCTAGCAGTCCCGTGCCCTCGAGCATGAGAACGATCTGGTGGACGATGGAGCGGACGGTCTGCTTCTCGCAATCAACGGTGAGGTCGGCCTTGGTCGGGGGCTCATATGGGTCATCGACACCAGTGAAACCTTTGATCTCACCCTTGCGGGCCCGTTCGTAGATGCCACGCTTGTCTGTCTTTTCGCAGTACTCCAGAGGTGTGGCAACATGCACGAGGAAGAAGTCACCGTACTTCTCAACAGCTTCCCTAGCAGCGTGGCGGTCGGCCGCGAAGGGAGCGATAGGGGACGCTATGACGGCTGCACCTGAGCGTGTCAGCTCGCCGGCTACAAACGCAATACGAGCAATGTTCTTGCTGCGGTCTTCCCGGCTGAAGCCTAGCTCGGATGACAACTCGGACCGAACGGTCTCACCCAACAGCATCGAAACGGACCGACCGCCTTGTTGGTTTAGGGTTACCTGAAGAGCACGGGCAACCTGGTCCTTGCCGCTGTTCTGGTATCCGGTGAGGAAGATGGTGAAACCTTGAGCGGCCCGCGGTGGGTGCGATTCACGGAGGACCTTGACAACCTCGGGGTACGAGAACCACTCGGGGATATCACGGCCACTTCGCAGTCTCGCGCGCAGTTCCGTCCCGGAGATGTTGAGAGTGCGAGTATCCTTGGGGATCTGGTCGATCGGTGCGTACTCATCCTTATCTGGGAGGTAGGTAACCATCTGGAAAGGAACGACCTCAATGCCGAGCTCGTCGCGGTATTTCTCAACCGCGTACTGGGCATCGTATGGGCCGTAGAAATCAACGCCCTTGCTGTTCTTTCCGGGACCGGCGTGGTCACGACCCACGATGAAGTGGGTTGCACCGTGGTTCTTGCGGATAATGGCGTGCCAAATGGCCTCACGGGGACCACCCATTCTCATGGCCAACGGCAGAAGACCCAAGACGGCCATACCATTGGGGTAGCGAGGCAGAAGGGCCTTGTATACACGCACACGAGTGAAATGGTCGATATCGCCAGGCTTGGTCAAGCCAACGACGGGGTGAATGAGGACGTTAGCATGATGCGAACGAGCGGCGCGGACGGTCAGCTCTCTGTGAGCACGATGCATGGGGTTTCGGGTCTGGAAGGCAACGACTCGAGACCACCCGAGCTTATCGAAGTGCAATCGAAGTTCGGCTGGTGTGTCTACATGATCCACGTGTTAGTCTCTACCACGCACTCCACGGTAAGGAATTGAGCCGGCTAGCTAGACATACATCGCAAATCCACGAAATCATAGTGTTGGAGGCGGTTGATAGCCTCGATCTTGCCTCCGACGTAGTAGTCGCCGGCGGTTCTAAAGAGGTACTTCACGGCGGGGTGCGCCTCGTCATCACTACCGAAAACTTCCTTGGCCTCGAGGACTCTGCCAGACGGAAATTAAGATCAGTATTTCCACGAGGGGAAGCTTTTCCGAGAGATCAACGCAGCTCTTACTTATCAGGCTTGTAGATATCATCGATGGTGAGAATAGCAAGATTGCGATCGTCTCGCAGATCGCGCAAAGTTACGCGAAGAGTAGGCTTCAACCCCAGCTCCTTGATGGTCTCTTCTGATACATCAAGGGTGATGGGGATACTGAAGAGGGCGCCATCTGACAGGCGGTTTTCCTTGACAACACTACATTATACAGTAAGCGGACAATTCATCTAGGACTTTTCTTTTCGTCCTGTGACGCTGGCTCTCGACATCAAGACTTACCCGTTGTAATCGGCTTCGGTCATGAAACCTGTGAGGCACCTAGGTCAGCTTCCGTAGGTCGCAAAAAGTCCGAAGCAGGGTAGCTAGCTAAGAAACACCGAGTTGGACCCTTGTTGCCGATCCTCAGGCTGCAACGCATGTAACCCCACCATATTTGGAAGGGTCTTCGAGAGCCCGACCAAAGGACAAAACACACCTTCGAGCGGGGAGAAGCCGCCATTGAGAATCAATTCGAGATCGCAGAGCTGTCTCTCGGTCAGGACAATAGCAGGGAGAGTCTCGGCCTCGGCTGCAAGCTCGGATTGCCTAGGAAGATCTCGGGCGAGGAGGTCCTTAAGGACACCGCCGTGAGGAGGGTTCGCCATGGTGAATTAGGTTCAACTACAAAGAACGCTTTGGGGTATTGGGCAAGCAGAAGAAGGCGGGCAAAGCCTTGGTATTAATAGAGAAGGGCAAACAAAGAGCAGTCGGTCAAGCTTAAATAAGTAAGAGAAAGGTCGGACACGGCGGGAGGAGTACGTAGTGCGATGGGGGCTGGTGGATGATCTTGTAAGATGTATAAAGTCCCTCCTGCTAGTTCGGCCTGTACGTAGATGGAACCCCTGCTTGGCGAAGGGGGGATGACGAACTCTTATACAAGAATAGATGATGAAAAGGTGGGAAAATGGTGAGATAAAGCGAGGGGAGGTTTTATATATACCTACATATCTACGAGAGACGAGACGACGTTGGTAGGGTAAAAAAAAATAATTTTAGCCAAATCCACAGCAGCAGCCTCTAGTTCGACAAGCAGTACGCAATGCGACGTCTATAACGACTCGCTTTACGTCAGCTTTTGAGGCGGTATTTAGCCTCGATGGCGTGCTCAGGAGAGGAGCACAAAGCGAACGGGGTCTGAACGGGGTCTGCGGGGCATTGGACCAGCATCTGCCCAGCATGGGAGACCAGCATAAGCATTAAGCTGAGACTTTGATAGTCCAACGTTGCGTTGCCGAGTTGCGTTGCCCCTCTCTACAACGGCTTTAGTCGCAACGCTTCCCGTCTCGATCTGCACGTGCAGGTAGCATACTTATAGTTTCGTCCGTCGCCAGGAAACGGGAAATTTGTAAAGAGGATCCTAGGACTCCTGTGACCCACTATCTATCCATTATACCTACCTAGTAGGTAAGTAGCACTGGGCAGCCTCTACACTACTTAACTTATACAATAGTTATAATATAGCTCTTTATTTAAATAAAGGGAATTGCCTTAACAAAAGGAGAAATTATCTTAACAAGGGGAGGAATTGTCTTGACAAGCGGAGGAAAGATCTTAACATGGGAAGGAATTTGTCAGATATAAGCGATGGCATGCATTTTGAGCCGTTATATAGTAATGGTATATGCCAGGAGGATCGCACACCGCTATGGCTTGTTATCTGACAAAATTTACTAGTAATTCGCACTACGTACATATAGGCCGACTTATAAGATCCTACTTCACATACTATTATTTTATTTAGTGTAGATGCTTCCATACAAAAACTGCTCCCAGATAATCATTAGATATTTAGATACTCTCAAGTTAAACAGTCTATCTCTATAGCGCACCGACAACCGAAAGCGACAACCGAGATCGACCGGTAGTTGAGCGGCACGTGGCGGGTGTCGGTGGAACCGGGGGTTTTTTGGTTTTCTGCTGAAGAGGATAGCTGCCGTATCTAGGCAGGTACAGTGTCTAGCCTACTTACCTACCTTAGGTAGGTAGTGCATACATATGTCAGCACCCTATCTATGCTAGATTCGGTTTCTATAGCTGCCGCCCTACCGAGACGGATTACCGGTATATCCTCACATTTGAGGACAAACTACTAGGTTAGTACACTAGAAAGCGAGCCAAATGTGATTAACAAATTCTCTGTCATTCGACAGTGAGTCGGGACCGAATTGGTCAGCGAGACAGCGAGACTGGTGAACAACAACACTGGCGACTGGTTGTCCTGCCCTGTCGATCAATGCACGCTGGATACCGAAACAGGACCTCCAGATCGCTCATCGGGCATTCCTCGTTCGGCTTCCGATGACCTCGTTGTGTAACATTGGTTTATCGAATTGTCTCTTCCTTCCGTTCCTTTTTACTCATCGCCAAATCCGGATTAGGTCAGATCATGCTCGGTCTGCGGGCCAACCACCGCCACCGACGACGGCGATTATTACTACGTTGAATCCAAATATCACGGAGCGTAGGTCCAGCTTCGGCCGAATCCGTGTAGAGCCAAATACTGATTTTACCGTTGCTCAACTGTCTTGTATATTACCACGGGTCGATCGGTATTATATATGAACATCGCCAAGATGTTAGTCAGGATTTTCATTGCAAAAGAGAGTTCCTATTACGGTAGGTATTACCTAAACTCTATCAATCGTGTGTTGCTGTGCCTTTTCCTATCCACCGTGCTGTTTTACAATAACCCCTCGCCAAGACTCACTTGCCCTTTTTTTCCTTGGCAACGCTAAGACGCAGACAGCGCTTTATTTCGTCGTTTTCTCCCTTTTTGTTATTGATTTTCTTTTTTTTAGTCCTCATACCTCGCAAGCTGATCTCTTAACACGCACTTTCTCTGTACTCTGTACTCTACACTCTGTTCGGGCCATGTAAACAGGGACTGGTCTCATTACTTATAACATACGGGCATCCGATAACCCGGGGAATCGGCTAGAACCCATGGTCTGCTAACGGGCCAGTTGTTGCCAAAATCTCAAGCTTGGCGTCTCATTTTCAATGTCCTTGGAGACAGCCGGAGGCTGATCCCCTGTATCTCGACGGCCATAGTTGTTCGGTGGCAGACCAACAGTAGCCGGGTTGTTCTGCGGGTTTGCATCACCTTGGATAGTCGCGAAGCCAGTAACAGATGGGATGCCGGGCGCGGAACCGGGGACTGACTCGAGTGTATTTACTAACGCAGTGCTATTCAACGCCTGGCCGGGAACCGGCGTCGTGGTTGAAGTGATAAAGGTGCTAGAGAAGCCTGCGGCGCTGGCTATTGTGGAAATGACTAAGACGCTCGTTAGTTAGTAAGATGTGAAAAGCGGTTGGCTATTGAGACTTACCTGATGCGGCTCCACTTTGAGCCTGGCTGGACTGAGCCGGGGATGCGCTAGGCGGAAACGTGAAAGTCGTTGGAATGCCTGACTCGATGATAACCGTCTCGCTGCACGTAGTATCCGTCGAGTAAGACGACGACATCGACAACGATGAGAGCGTCATGACCGTCGTCGTCCCCGGCAGCGTGAGAGTGGTCTCGCTACATGTCGTATCAATTGATGATGACGGTAACGGCGGGAGTGAGGAAATTGTGATGACCGTCGTGGTCCCAGAGACTGTGATCGTGCTCTCACTGCACGTCGACTCCCAAATGAATATGGTGCTTTCCGGCTCGGAAACTGAACCAATCGAAGTCATGCTGGTGATGGTGGGCAACCCTGGAGCCTGCGTGACTGTCAAGGAACCGGGTACCGCAGTCGACCCCGCAGGAACTTGTGAGGAACCTCCCGGGAATGTCGAAAAATTGGATGGTGGGAATGGTGGGAATGGGCCCGATGTTGACAGGGCTGAGGGTGCGCTACTGGACAATTCACCCGTAATGACTGATGACAGGCCACTGGTGTTTGGTATAGCCGTGGAGGGTGTCACCACAGAGCCTGTCAAAGAAGCTATCGACGTCCCTAGACTGGGATTGGAGCTTCCGACCGAGCTCATTCCGACCCCTACAGACGAAGTGCTGCCCTGGCCACTGAAACTTTCTGCTCCAGTGCTCGCTGAGGTTATTAGTGACTCCAGAGATGAAGTAGTGCCTGTTACCAGGGTTGTGATGATGCCACTAATCGAACTTATACCAGTTGTAGACGAGGTATTACCAGAGATACCTGAAGACAATGATATAGGACTTGTCTCGGAGCCCTGGGGGGCTGACGATGTTAGTGGTGGTATGGTAAGACTACCGCTCAAGCTCGTCACGGCCTCCACGGACGAAGTATTATACAAGATACCCGATGAGAACGTTTCATTGCTTGTCATAGGCACACTTTCCGAGGCCGCAGCCGGGCTGGTGATCGTTGCCCCGCTAGTAATACTAGCAGATGGGAAGGAAGTAGCACTCGTCAAGTTCGAGAGAGGATATGTGCCTGAAGTAAAAGTCTCGCTCGGCACGCCTGGACCGCTGGTACTCAGCGCAGGGCTAGTCCCAAAGGTCTCTGCGCCCGAAGTCGAAGGCTGACTGGTGTTCGCCGATGGGTAGCCCGAAGAGAGCGAAGGAGCACTATGTGATGCCGAAATTGAGGCCCCCGAGGCAGAGGTGGAGCCAGGGATAGGGGCGCTCCCAGAGGGAAGCTCCGTGGTGAAAGATGGGCCCGGTGTAGAAATTCCCGCAGAGTTAGGAGCGGTGAAAGGCGGGTTCGTCGAAAGAGAGTCGGGGGGCGCTTCGGATCCACTAGTAGCCGTAGTGACAATGCTGCCTGAACTGGATCCCGTCTCGGATGCGAATGGCACCGTACCACTCGACGCAGAAACCGCTGTCGAATTAGTCAGGGTGAAGGGCGGGTTGGTCGGGGGTGATTCCGTGAGTAGTTCAGTGCCACTTATCGTATTTGATGCAGTATTGCTACCATAGCCTGAACTTGTCCCTGGCGTGAACGACACAGTTTCATTCGATATCGGGATAGCCGTTGTGAGAGTTGTCCCGGTAATAGTGGTCGGAAGTACGGTTTCCACAGTCGGTGAAGTGAGGGTGGTTTCTACCTCGGTCGTGAACGTGGTGCCCGTCACAGTAGTGGGAGAAATGGTCAAGGTGAGTGTAGAGGATGAAACCTCCATGCTGCTCGTGATGCCTGAGCCCAGCGCCGAGCCCAGGGAACCCGGTGGGTTGCTTAAGACGGTTGAATTCTCTACGGGATATGGGGCCGAGCTCAACGGTTGCTGTGATATAGCCGAGGAACTACCACCGACGCTCGTCAGACTTGTACCGGGGAAAGATCCAGATGGTAGAGGAGTACTGGAAGGTGTTGCTGTCAGCAGAGGCGTAGTTAACCCTCCGCTAGGAACGGACGTGGCGCTTATAATATTAGATGAATTAGTCGCCGGGAAGGGAGGCATGCTACTAGGCAAGGGCCCGGTAGAGTTAACGCCTGCGCTAGTCTCAATACCCGAGGGCGGCACTGTATTTGTTTCTAAGCCCGATGTCGTATAGCTATTCGATGACTGACTGGCCGAAGAGGGTGGTACTTGACTCGACGAGTTACCAGGAAGGCCTATCGATGTCGTCGGAACACCGCTTGGTAGAGACGATGGTCCGCCAGACTCTGTCATACCACTCGTGACGACAGTTGAATTGGGGAATGGATACAGACCCGTTGAAGAACCGGTAACCGACCCTGAGGTACCTGTCACCAGTGGAGGACCGGTGCCCGAAAGCGAGCCCGTGCTCGGGGCCCCTGAGAATCCGGACGTCAAATTACTCGCGCTGATAGTGGCTGAGCTAGAAACTGTAGTGAGGGCTGAGGTTGAGAGATTGAATCCACTTGTGAAACTGCCACTGGGACTCACAGAGCTTAGCTCTAGTGACGAGAGGGGCGACGTGTTCGAAGATGCGCCGGAGCTACTGCCACTAGGAAATCCTGTCGGCCCTACCGTTGCGGCCGTCGAGTTGACGATTGAGAATGGTGCAGTTTGAGAATTGCTGGATGTAAGGAAGCCTGAGGTCAGAGTCTCGGATACGTCAGGGAAACCAGATGTTTCGATCGAAGAGAAGCTTCCGGATGGGAGAGTACTGGAGTAGTTGCCAGCAACAGTGGTGGAATTGACAACAGATGTTGACGGGCTAGCGCTAGCCCCTGATTCGGATGTCAACGAGATTGGTGAGGTAAGAGACGCGGTAGGAGGTTGAACCGATGGCGTAATTCCAAACCCGCTACTCCCTGTGGGATATGACCCGGTTCCCGATACGGATTCGCTCGAGTTGCTCAGCGGGAAAGGAACTGTTGAAGAGGCGCTCGAGAAGGGTATTCCTGAGGAGAACGCTGTCACACTGTTGGTCGTTGCGAGCGAGGAGCCTGGCAGCGGCTGAGTCACAGTGGAAGGAGATCCCGTGCCGGGAAGGCTACCTGTTCCGCTGTTCCCTAGGATGGTTGAGTTGCCTAGAGGATAAGGGGCACTTGACGATACTATAGATCCCGGGGTCGTAGATAGAGGAGCTCCCGACGAGGATCCAGTAATCGTTGAAGGTGACCCTGTGCCAATGGTTGTCCCACTTGCCCCTGAAGTTGAGTTGCTTGGGGGATATAGAGCTGTCTGTGAGGCCGAAACGGAAGTGGTAGCTGATCCTGGTGGTGGTCTATTCGCAGATCCACCGGCCGAGACATACTCTGTACCAGAGCTTGTATGTACGCCAGTGCCGCTGGCTGAACCACCTGTAGGTCCCCCAACTGGAAATGAGGAATTCATGATTGGGAAAGGGGTTACCTCGCTAGCAGTAGTAGAACTGGTGACGCTGGTATTGGTTGGCAATGTGGCGGAGAACGACCCAGAAGCAGGAATCGTTAAGGAACTTGGCACACCGAAAGAGGTGTTCGTTGCGGTGGCCGATGAAAGCGATGTATTGGTTAGTGGGAAAGGGGTAGCTGTGCTCATAGCACTAACCGTTGGTGTAGAAGAATTAGTTAAAGGGTATAGACTTGTCTCAGTGGAACTCGGGCTTGATCCTGACGATAAGGGAACGCTTGTCAGACCAGCGGAGCCACCGGTTGGGCTGACAATTGGGGTCGAAGAGTTCGTGAGCGGGAACGGGACTGTTTCACTGGGACCAATGGAAGTAAGATTGGCAGTTGGCATCGGTGTCATTGTCGTGGCTGATCCCGAGCCGAATGTGACAGAGGAGCTAGCGGCATTCGATGAATTGCTTGTCGGGTTTATAGTTGAGGTACTTGTGTTTGTTGATGCTAAGGGGCTTGTTACTCCAGCGCTGACAGAGCCCGTGCTGTTTGCTGTGAATGAAGTCGGAATTGATATGGACTCCGTGTTGAAAGCTGATGTGCTAGTAATATTAGATTGGGTGTTTGTTGGGCTTGTGATAGGAGTCGACGTATTTGTTAACGGGTATGGCACGGTCTCGCTGGCATTGGAAGAGATAACAGAGACGCTTGAGAATGGTATTGATGATGTTAACGCTCCTCCAGAGGTAGAGCTAGCGGTGCCGTTGAGTAGGCTGCTTGTGGGCGTACCTGTAGGTGTCGAGGAGTTTGTTAAAGAGAATGGTGTTGTCTCAGATGCACCGATGGACGACCCTGTAGTAGTTGGGATCAAACCTGTCGACGAAGGTATTGTTGAGAATCCGGTGCTCAACATAGAATTAGTTGACCCGGTCGGCCCGAGGCTAGCTACCGTTGAGTTCAAAATTGGATAGGGAGCGGACGATTCGGTGCTACTGATCACACTGCCTCCAGTCCCAGTGTTTGAGGAAGAACTACTTGCAATGCTATCACTAAAACTAGTATTTGAGCTCATGCTCGTCACTGATTCTGATAAGCCAGAAGTAATCGAGCCTGACGAGGGGAAATTGGAAGCGCTAGCAACACCGGAAGATGGTGACGTAAAGCTACCAGTTATGGTCAAATTTGTCAACGGATATAGAGCTGTTGAGCTTGACGCAGACTGTTGCGTAGTAATGTTGCTGTTAGTAGTGGTCAAAGGACCCGATATGATGCTCGAAAGTCCACTCGTTTCGGATGTCACTATAGCCGAAGTAGTACCGTTCTCATTGCTAGACTCGGTAGCTGTTCCAGGGAGTGTGAAATTGCCAATAAGCGTTGTGGGTGAGGATGTCACGCTGAGAGTAGGAGAAGTGACTGCACCTGATCCCGGCAAAGTTGGCGTGACCGTTGAATTTGTTAAAGGGTACGGAGTCGAACCTGGAATTGTCCCCATACCCGACGTCAGGCCACTTGAAGTGAGACTAGTTACGCTGCCTGTGACAGAAGGGAGGGCTGTAGATATGTAACTGGATGTAATGTTTGGTGCAGTTACAGATGAAATCGATGAATTACCCAACAAAGATGATGTATCTGTAATCTGCGGAGCAGATGAGGACAAGTTGAATGAGTTGCTTGTAGGAAACGGAGTCAATGTAATACTTGCAGTGGAGGGAACTCCAGTCAAAGTAATTGATACATTGCTGCTCATCGCACTGGTCTCTGATGCAATATTACTACTCAACGTCATTGGGGCGGTCCCTGAAGTTGTGGGCTGAGTTGAGTTGCCTATTGGATATGGCGTCGATGTCGAATTTAAGATAGAACTGGGAGAGGACGGCTGATTTCCTCGACTTGTTGAGGATGTAAGGCTGACTGGGACACTTATTGATACGGTTCCTACCTCAGTAGTAGTTTGACTTGTCAGCGAAGTCTCATTGGTCACAGGAAAAGGGGCGGATCCCGTTGTCAACGAATGTGCTGAGCTCGTCTCCGGGCCATTTGAGAGGGATTGATTTCCCACGCCTGTGAAAGACACAGGGAAAGAGGATGCGCTTGACGCCTCATTCGTGCTTGATAAGGTAATCCCTAGACTTGTCGATACAGTCTCATTACTTGTTGGATAGGGCGCGGATGTTGCGATTGGGATAGTTCCTGAACTACTTGCGAGCGTTTGGGTAACTGACTGGTTACCCTGACTAAACAAGGAAGTTACGCTAGATAGCACGCTTGTCATCTCGCTCGTTTCCGATATAATGCTTAGGCTGCCGGTTATAGTCGTATTAGTGAGGGGGAAAGGGGTAGATGATGTAATCGGAATTGAACTTGGACTAGTTATTGAGTTGCTGGAGGTAGACTGATTCCCCTGGTTCACTCCGGAGCTTGGTATCGGAGAGGCTATTATGGAACTAGCGAGACTAGAAGTTTGGGGTGAAGTGATAGGAAGACTACTACTGTTAGTAACTGGAATTGACGAGGTTGTAATCATAGACGGATTTGTGGACGTTAGGCTTCCGGTAGCGGAAACACTGCTCAGCGGCATGTTGCTTATCGACGTCTGAGGTATTGTAACGTTCGAAGACGTGGTAGTTGACTCTGAAGATATTCCGGAGGTCTCGCTTGGGACAGTGCTGCCTAGCGTGGAACCAGATGAGCTGTTGGCAGCGGTCGTGAATGGCAACGAAGACACGATCGAACTTGCACTTGGTCCGGTGGAACTCAATGACATGGTATTCGCCGGCAACGATGTAAGAGACGCGTTAGACAACGTCCCCATTGACCCTAGCACGGAACTAGAGCTTCCACTTGCGGAGTTACTACTCGTAGTCGGCATATTCGTCGTTGTCGAAGTAGTAGATACATTTGGAAATATTGAAGATGTCTCTGGGGCTGAGTTGAAACTGCCACTTGAAGATATGACTGAAGCTGAGCTTGCGGTAAGATTGGACATTGTTTCCGTCATCACCATACTTGTAACTGTACTAGAAGGGAACAGAGAGCCAGACGTGGCGGCGCTATTCGTGGCCGTACTATTCATGGAATATGTACTGGGCAATGAACTCGTGAAGGGATAAGGGTTCGACGTTTCGGAGCCAGACAACGAGGTGCCAATAGACATTGGTGATGGTATGATTGTCAGACTTGATAAAGGCGCCGATATCACGACTGAGGACACACTGCCCCCGTTCTGTGTAGATATTGAGCCTGAAACCTCCGGCACCTGTGAGCTGAGAGGTCCAGACTCTGTGAGCGGAACGCTCGCGCCTACCGGAATGCTACCGGTAACTGGACCATTTGTAGCCGAAGTCAAAATAGTTTCGGTGGGAAATATTGTTTCGGTCAATACGACGCTTGATATAGTGATTACGGTAATAGACTCGGATGTTGAACTTATCGGAGGGGTAAGAGCCTAAAGGTCAAATCAGTATTCATCTGTTTAAATAGACAGTGTTCTGTGTGTCATTGATATGATCTCATCCAGATCGCGGTATTGGTAGAATGATAGATGAGTCATCCCATCCAAGAAGGATATAGGTGAGTGAGAAGATGTATTGCGATGATCATGATAGACGGTGGTATGCATCTGGTATGCTAGCGAGTAACTTACGCTGAAGGAAACAGAGACAGTCGCCAAAGAACTTGTCTGTGGGCTTCCGACGGAACTAGATCCTGATAATAGCCCTGTTCCGATTGAGGGCGATGTCATAAGACTAGATGGTACATTCAAGCCGCTCGTCAGGCTGCTTCCGGTGGGTGGGGATACAAGGATACTACTGCTTCCGATGCTCTGAATTAGAGAGGTGTTGATAGAAGAAGCACCGGATTCGACTAGAGAACTTGTATACGAAAGTGACGACGGCAAAGATGTTGGTAATCCTAGCGCTGAGGTTGAAGCTGTACCTAAGGTAGGCCCGCTAGATAGTGGAAAACCTGTATGACAGTGAGGAATTGGTTTTCCACCTATAGGCTAAGAAAACATACCTGATGGGACATTAAGTGTCGTGCTAAGAGAGCGGATATTAGACACAGTAGGATTCACTGTTCCTGGAATCGACTGGCTGAAGGTAGAAGGTAACAAGGAAGCCACAGATGATGACGAAGGTGGAGGGGGAGGGCCGTATCCTCCGTAGGTAATAGTCACATAGTCGTAGGCACCTCGATCTGGCGGTGGTCCTCCATATAGATCGTAATTTGGGAGTTGAACAGTATCTTCAATAGGCAAACCAGGCTCGTCAACAAGTTCTCTTAACTCCAGAAGAGCACGTACGGTCGGAAGGCATCCCAGTAGGAAGCCTACCGACATAAGGTCGGCAGCGAGAGTCGAAGTTCTCATGGTTGCGTTCTCGGGCTGAATCTACGCAATGAAATTGAATAGAAAACAGATGGTGGGGTACCACAGGGAGTGGCGTGGGTGGGAAGAGCGCAGGTGACAAATGAAATATGGTATGGACGGATGATGTGCAGATGGTTTATCAAGGGGAACGAGTGATATCAATAATTCAATACGTAACAGGGCAAACGAGGGACGATGGACAGCGGAATTGTCGAAGAAAAAGAAGACGCCGCCGCAGGCGTTATCAGAGACTCCAGGTGAGGAGGGTCAGGTGGTGAATGGAGAGACGGAAAATCCAGAAGGTCAGGAAAGAGAGGTAAATTTCTAGGTTGTCGTCAATTAGAAAAGCAATGTAACATGTAAAGCGTTCCCCGTATAAGAGTGATCGAGACATCTGTCTCTTCAACGATATATGTATCGATTAGTACTTGAAGACTAATAACCAGTATTATCAGAAGCCAACATGCTGCATCGCGTAACATAAGGTACAACTACCCCCAGGACACGCAAGAAATACCTCGGAAGGAGTATAAATCAGGTATAATCATTTTCAGTTGCTGGTATTGGCCTACAATGCGAATATCTTTTTCAGGGGTATACATCTGCAGTATGCGATGTGTTGAGTAACATTCAATCTTGTAGCTACCACTAAAGTGGGCAGCGGCGAGCTGTTTAGGAATTTTTGTCCCAATCAATACTCATCCCCTAAACGACTGGCAGATATCACTTAGAGAAGAATGCATCTACATGTGACTATTCTCGCCAAAGCGGGATAGTCCCAGTGCTATAAGTTTGAGATAGCTGGATCTAGCACCAATATATTTATCAGAGTAATAGGCTGTACAACTGACAATAGAAAACTTACGTCGACATACCGTCAATATCTGGATTAATCGTAAAATTTCGGCCCGTTGCTCTAGGTATCAAGCTTAGTATGGTAATAAGACCCTCTTAGGCGTCCTCCGGCTTGCATGAGCTTGTCCAACGATGTAGTCACTCTCTAATTTCCCCAGTGCACACTCTGAGGTTACGCCATGCTTTTGTACCCTTCATGCTTATCTTCGAGGCATACCTATACTTCTCTAGGGTGAAGGCATCGCTGATCCTCATACACAGGTCTGATCCACAAAAGTAGATGTGTTCAGCGGAGTGGCAACAATTTGACGAAGTAATCATTAACTGTATGTTAGCTAATAATTAACCAAGATCGAATCCAAAAAAAAAAAAAAAAAAGGCCACAATAGTTCTTGTACTAGTTATATAACCGGCAATTACCATGACATGTGCGAGATTCTGTCCCACCTGTACTGTATCAATGGAACAAGAATCATTAACAAGCCAAGAGAAAAGAACACATCCCATACATCAGGGCCTTCCCAGTAAACAATTACATTAGCTCGGCTACCCAAACTTCTATACTTGAGGTTTCTTCGAATATGTTCTCTACTCCTTAAAGGGTTTGGCCCGTAGAACACATAAACTTCGATCAAGAACTGCCAAAGCCAAGATTGTCTGTGCATCTACCTAGGTATGATAATATACTTTCTCGTCATATATCTCTCTGTGGTATGTAACACTCCTGGCATTAGCTCAGTGCTCTCTTGGCAGGGGAGGTAGTAACATATATCAATTTAGTACTCAGTGACCGTCGTCTGAGTGCAACACACACCGGTAACGTAGCTGCATCCAATCCCGTCCCTCGGTACTACTTAACTAGGTATGGCAAATGTCCATCAAAATTTAGTTGACTTGATAGCACTGACTCATCAGAAGTCCTATTATAATTATGTTCTCATATGATGAACCGAGTTTGCCTCTTGTTCGCAGATGAATCAATGAAATGCGAGATCTGAATCCTTCTGTTGCCCTTGTCTTGAGAAGAAGCTCTACCTGTCGGGCGTCTACGACAATTTCAAGTTGGAGACCCCGAACTCTCCAAGCCATTTGCTGTAGCTTTTATATCGTCGAATCAGCAATGGAGGCTGCAGCTATCCTAGTCTATGCCCCCTTTTACTATGGGCCCTCAAGGATTACCCGAGGCAGTTTTGAAGAAATCAGAGGTGTTGCTGATGATACTTCTTTTCTTCTTCTTCTTCTTTTCCTTCAGTTGGAAGAGTTCGTGTAAGACACGGTCCAGGTTTAACAGGGATGTATGAGCATTAGCTTACGAATCTCGTTGAAAAAAAAAAAAAAAAAAAAAAAAAAAAAGATCGCGTAAGGCATCTCGATCCAAATTTATATAAACTCAACCCTACACAAAACCCACATAGGGTTAATTACATGCCAATTAATGTTCGAGATATCGACTTCGGACAAACTGTGTATCACTTCATTCAGCCTTCTTAGCGGACTCGCGCAGGTTTGGAGCAGTGCCTGCCGTCATCTTCGAGCTCTTCTGCTCGATATCGGCAGCCCACAGCGCAGCACCAACTACAGTGACAGCTGTCAGTTGCCTTTGTGTTACAGAAACATACAAGAGAGGCGCTCACCGGTATTAGTAAAGGCAAAGAATATAGAGGCTATCGGGATCATCTCTAGTAAAGTCGCAACTGTTCCAAATCTGCAATTCGGGTTAGCTGCGCCTGCCATCTTCAGTCCTTGAGGTGAGATATTCTTTCGGCCAATTCACAACCCCATTTGATTGCGAGGATTTAGGTATGGCGTGGTAGAATTTTGTTCACGGGGTTATTACTCACGTGGTGTATGGGGCATTGTGCTTTTCAAGCCAGTCACGCTGCTGCGACGACGACCAACCTTTTAATTGGAAGTACTGGTGTGGCAAATTAGACCGTGTTTCAAATAGAACGGAGTTACATACCCGACCATGAACCGATTTGCCTCTTGCTCGACCTAAAAGCTAGATTAGACTTGCTTGTGAGTCGTAGGTTCGTAAGTAATTACCTTGTAGGATGATGAACATGATAGTTCCAACGACTATACATAATGCAATGTGTCAGCTTAGAATAAGATCTTCCAGTCACATCATCGAGAATCTCGTACCTGGAATGAAATTGAGAGGAAGATACATGACATATCGGATGAGAGCTTTCGGTGTGAACTTGCTGAATGGATTTTTGAGGATTTTCCCGAGTCTCGCAATTGGATCACTCCCGGACTTCAGCTGGCGCCCCTCACTGACAATTCCTGTCGCATTCCTGGAAACGAGTGTTCCATCGAAGGTATCTATAATTGCGTCCTGCAATAGAAAATTGCGGGAAATGATGTTCACAATAGTAGAACTCTCATTAAGAATAAGAAGAACAGTTGTGAAGACCGCGAGGGAGCCATTGACAAAGACAAGAACTGCAAGCTGAGGGAGGTAGGTGAGGAAGAACATAGTCGTCGTAACGCCCACAGCCAAAGCAATTGTGGGTAGGAGTCGGGACAGGAATGGCTTCCATAGTGCCTTGTGAGTACAAAAATAGAGGATGCCGCTGGTCCGACCTTAGCTTCTTGCAAATGCGTAGAGCTGAAATAACGTACCTGAAAGGGTATAAGAAGGATCCGCTCTTGACTGCTTCAGAGAGAAGAACCTTCGCCTTGTCGTAGTCTTCTTTCCTGGTAGGTGTCAACTGGTCGAACATAGGTCTCGACGAGGAGCAAAATTCAAATGGGACTTACGCGACTTCTTGGGCTTTAGCCTGCACCTGATTCACCATACTATTACCGTCCGACATGATGAAAGGGAGCCTTAGAACGGAATATTGCGATCGTGCTTTATGATATTGATAGAAGCGTCAGGTTTTGAGGGAAAGGTAAACTTAGATTCGATTTTCTTTGTGCACATACTTGTTCTTCTGCTTGAAGTACCTGCATGAGCATATCATGTCGTCATTCCGGCGAGAGGATGACCCTAGAGTAACCCCACTTGCCTATTTCGGTATATGGGCTCTGATGTAAGTGGGTCACGCGTGGCTTGCCTTGACTTCATTTCTCATATAGCTTAGGTGAGCATAAGTGATGTATTACTAGGTACCTAACCTGAGCTTTATTCAATTTGGGGAAAAAAAAAAAAAAAAAAAATAGATAGAGAGAGATACAAGTCCTTCGCCATCAGTTATTGCCAGGTTACAGTACTCCTAGCGACTGCAACGCATTCGTCACGGCCTCATCGAGTGTACTTTCGGGAAGTCCAAGTTTTTGGTTCACTATAGCGCTCAGAGTTAGTTATCGCGAATTTTAGCAGGACCCGTACTCCGACCCGAAAAGGATCTTCTGTACTCCAGGCACCATCAAAAACACAAGAAAGTAACTCCAGGAATTACTCACTAGTGACGCCTTCCTTCTCCAAGTAGCCACCAAATTTGCCTGTCACAAATCCCGTCTCAATGAGCGCAAATGTGGCGGAACCATCGCCTCGTTTTTCTGCCTCCTTCTTTTCCGCGATGAGCTCTTCGCTGTCGACCGTCTCAGTTTTATACTTGACGCCCTGAATTCTCTCAATCGCATCAAGAAGTTGCTTCTGTGTGATGGCGAAATCACTGAGAAAAATGTTCGTATTCTTAGTCTCTTCCGGGACCTTCAATGCTTGCAAGAGACCAGCAACGGTATTCTCCTCAGTCGTGCAAGAGAAATGCCCTGTTCCATCATCCCAGAAGACGAACCGCTGCTCCTTTACATGCATTCCAAGGAATTCATGGGCCATCCCCCATTTCAGCCACATACCGCATGAGATGCTCATCCATTCGATCTGGCCCTCGTCAGCTTTCGCACGCAGATACGCCTGAATCTTGCCCTTATCCGCGAAGACGGAGTTGAGGCCCTGGGCCTTTGGGTTCATGTTGTTCAGGCCATATTCGCTGGGGATATAGCGCTTGACCCCTGCAGTAATGGCAGCGTCGACCATCCTGTACTGATCTTTGACCGAGAGGGTCGTCATACAGTTGATGATAACATCCTGGCCGTGGAAGGCTGCAACGAGTTCCTCAGCTGGATACGAGTCCGCGATGGTGACAATCTTCAAGTGATCGGGCAAGCGAGACTTAGATGATGCTCTTTGCAGGACCGTCAGGTTGAAGCTCGAATCTTTCTGAAAGGCGTCAAGCACAAGGCTTCCAATCGAACCAGAGGCACCGACTATCAGAACATTTGAAAACTGTCCCATTTCGTAACAAGTTGATAAAGAAGCTGGAACAATATCCCGTTGGCAATAATAGAGCGTTTCTTTCAAGGTCTTCTCGACTGAAGATGCTACCATTTTGTTGAGGATGGGATCGCGAACATCTCGTTCCGTTCTTCATTTAAATATTAATGCTCGCAACTGCGCCGATAAACCCCGAGGCGAGGGGCTATGGTGTGGTTACACATCCCTTGACACTACATATCGGCGGCCTCTATCGTCACTGAAGGATGGCTCTACGAGACGCATATCGCCACCCACCAGCTCCTTAATGTCGGCGATAATTCTATACGAGCCCACCCGAATTATTATTCAGCCATCTCCGATACTCCGTAGACGTGTAGGTACAACTTCTCCGGCCGTGTCAGGACAGACCCTTAAGCAGATAGAGTGGCTGACAGTGCAGTGTTGATAGAGTTGATCTCTCATATACCTAAGTAGACTTTATACTTATGAATAAATACCATAGGATAGCTTTTCTAGTATAGAATATAGTGAAACCCTTCGCAATAACTACAAAGTACCATCTGGTTGAGGTTCACGTATATAAATCTGAAGAAGCAGGAGTGAGAAACACGTTAAGAGGTATGGGCAGACCTCCTTCAGCCACCAGCAGCGTTCCGCACAAGCAAAACAAAACAAACAAAGCCCTTTTGACTAATTTTAACTGATTTAAGCCTTGATTTTAATATATTTAACTAATTTAGCTAGATTTTATATTTAACTTGGTTTAATTACTTGCTAAACATATAAGCTAAATAATTTTAGTTATTTTAGCAGTTATTTTTATTTTTAATAGCAGCTTAAAGACTTTTTAAATTGCTTTTTAGCTAGTATTAAAAGTATTAAATAAATTTTAATATATTTATTAAAAGGCATAATTGTTAAAAATTTAATATTAGTTTAGCCTAGCTAAAAACCTTTTTATACTTTGCTAATATAGCTAGTATAAATAAAACGTTAATAATAAACTAATATAATAGCAGAAATTATTTTTTATGCTTTTGCCACTATATAAAAAAATTACGGTTAAATTTTATATAACTTATTTTTTTTATTTTTAAATAGCGTTATAATTTATTTTTATAAAAGAAAAGGTTATTGTTTAAATTATAGCTGTTATATGCTTTACTTATTAGTCTTTAGTAAAAGGCTTTAATAGTAGATATAATAGCAACTATAATTTTAAAGGCTATATTATTAGTATAATATTATTTTTAATATATAGTTACTTGTTATTATATATAGTTAGCTTTATAAAAATCCTTTTAGTAAAGCTTTTTTAGCTTTATACTTAAATAAAAAACAATTATAGCTTAATAAGCAGATATATTATTAAATATTTAATAATATTTTTATAGCTTTTTATAGGCTTTTTTTAGGCTATTTTAAATTTTATATATATAATTAGCGCTTAATAAGTCAAAGCTAGCCCGGCGGTTGTTAAAGCAGCGCTATTATCTGCGAGTGTAAATAGTAGTTATAGCTTTAAAGCTGCGTTAAGTAAAATAAAGTCGCCTTTAAAACTAATAAAAAGTGTATAGCTGCAAAAAAAATAGTTAAAACTATATTTAAATAGCTTTAGGCTTTAAATTGTTATTTTTATTGATTAAGCTAAAGCGTGCTAAGCAGGTGCGTAAATATTTTTTTAATTTTTTAAAAAAAGCTATAATATTAAGTAAGCTAACGCGGTTTTTTTTATGTTAAAATATTATTAAAAAAAAAAAGTTTAAAATTTTGTCGATTTTATAAAAAATCTTTTAATTTTTAGCTGTAAAGCTATATTTAATAAAAATACGCTTGTTAAAATTATAGTTATTATATAAAGTAAAGTATAATTTAATAAAAAGCTTTTAAAAAACAAGTAAGCTTTTAATTTTAGCTGCAAAAAAGTTTTAATAAATAATATTTCCAATTTTAACTATTAATTTTTGCTTTAATATACTTATATTATTAATTAAAATAGTAGCAATTTTAGGTATATTTAAGTTTTAAATAGTAAAATTATTTTTATTGTTAATAAATTTGTTTATTAATTAAAAAAAAATATTTTTAACGCTGCTGCAGCTTTAAACTTTTTTTTAAAAGGTATTACGCTGTTAAAATAATTAGCAAATTTATATATTAATAAAGTAACCTTTTTTAACAGTTAAAAAAGCGATAAATTTAAAAAAACTATTGTTTAAATAGTTAAAAATAAAACATTAAGTAATAATATTAATAATATACCTTTAGTAGCAGGCTTTACGTTTGTAAATAAAGTTTTTATAATTAATATAAAGCTTTAAATTAGTATTTATATTTTTAAAAAAAATAGCAAAAGCTTTATTGTTAATATTAGCGTTATTAAGTATAAAAAACCTTAATTTATTTTTAATGCCGTAGTTATTAATCATTTAGTTTAAATAATATTTAATATTAACAGCTATATAAAGTTTTATAACGCGCTTTAAGCCAATTAGCTTAGTGTATAGCTAAAAATATTAATTAATATAATAAGCAATAATATTAATAATCTTTTTCTTAAATAAAAATTTTTAAAAATTAAAAAAAAAGTTGATTTTAAACTTTGCGCTAGTTATTTTAGCAATAACTATTTTGCAAGCTATTTAAAAGGCTTTTTTAACCTAGCGCGTTATTATATTGGAAAAAATACTAAGTTTAAATACTAAGTTATTATTTAAAAATTAAAAAATATTAATAAACTATTTTATGTTAAGCTTGCTAAAAAAAACCCTAGGCGCGGTATAAAAGTCGACGATTAGCTGTTTTTATTATTGTTTTATTAACTTAACTACTTAAAAAGGTAACGCTGCAGCTTATAACTATTTAAAAATAATTAAATGTTAAAAATTAACTATTATAAATAAAATAGCGTTAACGTTAATATTATAATAGCAACTAAAATAATATTTGCTTAAATTAATAGCTTTTTTATTAAAAACTTTTATTTTATAATAGTTATTATAAATATAATATACTTAAATCTTTTTTTCTCTTATAAAATTTAAGCTATTAAAACTAGTAGTAATAAAAATAAAATATATCTTATGTTTAAAAATATTTAAAGTTATATAACCACTTAACTAGGCGTAAAATATATAGTCTTTATTTAATATTTAAATCTAGAAAAGGTTTTTTTAAAAAGTATTAAAAAGCCGCTAAAAAAATAAAAAAGCAACTTAGTTTTAAATAAGCTTATATAATAATAAACAAGCAGTTTAAAGCTTAAAAAACCTTTTATTAACCATTTTTAAACTGCTTTATTATTAGTTAACTTTTTAATACTAGTAAATATATATAAAAAAATATTATTTACTTGCAAGTAATAATATATTATACCTTAAAAAAATGCTTAATAATAGTTGTATAAAAATGTTATAGCTAGCGCGCTAAAGCTAATAATTAAAAGCTATTAATATATTGCCGGCGCTATTAAAACTAATAGCGTAATTAATATATTAATAATAATAAATAATAATAGTAATAATAGCAGCAGCAGTAGTTATAGTAAATATTTGCGTTTTAATAATTTTTTTAATAGTTAGCTGTAAATATTGCTAAATTATATAGTAAAAACTAAAAAAATAACGATATATTAAGCTTATTATAAATAAAAACAAAAAAATAAATAAAAACAAATAAAAATTAAATATGCGTAAAGCTTAAAATATATTAATTTTAAAAATATTACTCTTTTTATATATATTATTAAATATATAGTGGTATAAGCGTAAAAAAGCGTTAACTATAGTATAAATATTATAAATAAAAATAAGTGGAGCTAAAAAAATATCGACTTATTAACTTACTTAAAAGCTGCACTTTAATAAAGTTAATAAAAATAAATAAAAATTATATATACGTAAAGCTTAAAATATATTAATTTTAAAAATATAAGCTTTTTAATAAAAATTATAAAGTATGTGGTATTATTGTTAAAAAATAATAAAAGCTATTAAAAAGGTTAGCTATAATGTAAATATTATAGTTGTAAATATTGCAAACAAAAATAAGTAAAGCTAAAAAAACATTTACTTATTAACCTACTTAAAAGCTACACTTTAACAAAGTTAATAAAAACAAATAAAAATTATATGTGCGTAAAGCTTAAAATATACTAATTTTAAAAATATAAGCCTTTTAATAAAAATCGTAAAATGCGTGGTATTATTATTAAAAAATAACTAAGGCTGTTAAAAAGGTTAGCTATAATATAAAAAAGTCTTTAAATAATAAAATAACTATAAATATATATTTATTTATTAAAATTAGTAAAATATAAAAACTTGGTTAAAAAATAAATAACTAGAAAGCTAAGAATATATTAACTATAAATATTACATTTTTATAGCTTAAACCGTAATATAAAGGTGGTTTAAATAGTATATAAAAGTAAGTAATGCCGGAAGACTTAAAAGTAAAAAGGTTAAAAAGTCAAGGCCTTTTATTAAATTATAGGTTTTTAGGTGCGATATTATTATATTTGCTATATATGCTATATTTAATAATCTGCTCAACTATTATTCAAGTGATTGTTTTTAGCCTTAAATTCTAACTGTATAGCATATATTTATACCTTATATAAAATAGGTATAAAACTAGTATATCTACTACATTAGCTATTATAAGCTATAATATACGCTTATTACGCAGATATCCTATAAGCTTTTTTTTATAGCCTAGCTTTAAAATTATTAAATTTAATACAGCTTTTTAAGTAAGGTTAATCCTATTAGCTTTGCTTATACCTATTGCTTATATTTTTAGCCCTTAAGTAAAGTTTTTAAATAAGTATATAGCTGTTTGTTAAAGCGCTTTTTTTAATAATTGCAATTTGTTTTTATTTTTATATTATAGCCTGCTTAGCGCGTTAGTTAAATATTTAGTAGGCTTGCTAAAGTAGTAGATAAAAGGCTTATTATTAAATATTTTGTAAGCTTATTTTTAAGCGGTTAAATTGTTTATAGCATATTTATATCTTTTACTGCGCAGAGCTTTTAAAAGATTTAATAGCTATAATAAAATATGTAGTAGTATATAATTATGCTGTTTTTTTATAGCGTGCTTACGGCTTTAGCTTTTTAGCTGTAAAGCATTTGCGGCAGTATATAACAGGCTTGTTTTAAGCATTTAATAATTAATAAGCTTGTTTTTAAGCAATTAAGTAAAGCTGTTATAATATTTAATAGTTATAATTAAATATTTTTTTATTATATTAATTATTAAGATATTTAGCAGCTTTAATTTTATTAATAATAAATAATATGCTCTTTTATAGACTTTTTTTTTTAATATATAAAATTTAGTTATTAAAAGGTTTTTATAAGCTATTAAGCTATTAAGCAGCTTATAGCTTGCTTAGTTTTTTACTGCGCAAAGTTTTTATAATATTTAGCAGCTATAATAAAATATATAATAGTATATAATCTTGCTATTATTTAATAACGTGCTTGCGGCTTTAGCTTTTTAGTTATAAAGCATTTGCGGCAGCTTTTTAATATAAGGCATTTGCAGCAATAGCTTTTTAGCTATAGGCTTTGCCTTTTTTAGTAAGCTTGCTATTAGTATTTATTTTAAAGCGCTTAGTATTTTTATAAAGCAGGTTTTTTAGCTTATTGCTAGCGCTATTGCTATTGCTTTTATTATTAAAACTATTAAACTTGTTAGTATTTTTTAGTTTATAAAGTTAATAGGTATTAAAGTATTTTTTAGCTATAGCTTTTTTATTTAACTATAAGCATGCTATATTTAATATAATAGCTTTTTAGTATATAGTAGTAGCTATATTTTAATATTTTAAGGTATTTTCGGTGATTTTTTTGCTGTAGCTAGCTTTAAAAGTAATAATCTAGTTTAAGTAAATATAGTACAAAGCTTTCGTTAAGTTAATAATAAGCTTAAACGCGTTAATTTTTAAGCTTTAGCTATAAACTTTAATAACTTTAACTAGCTATTTATTATTTTATTTAGTAAGATTAGTTATCTGCTTTTTGTTTATAGCAGCATTAATAAACGCTTTATATTTAGCTTAGTACTTAAACTTAAAAAGCTTTTTAATTATGCTTTAAAGCTTTTTTATATTATTATATTATTAATTAAGCCTTTAATCAGCTTTTATATGCGTTATTTAGTAGTTAAAATACACTATTTTTTATATTTATTTAGCAAGCTTAATATGCCTTATTTGGTAGCTGTTGTAGCGCCTAAACTTTAAGTCGTAAAACTGTTAGGCTATTAATAACTAGCTCCTTTTAGCTTAAATAAGGTTTAAAAAAGTAGCTGTAGCAAGGTCGGCTAAAAAAAAAAAGCTTAACAGGTAGGTTGCGATCATTAGCGCGCTTGGTTCTATAGGCTATAGAGCTCGATTTTCAGGCGTTATATATTTTTATAGGCCTTGGCTACAGGCTATTAAAATAAGTTCTTTTTCCTATAGGGGAAAGTTGTCAGGGGAGTTAAATTGAGTTATTTTCTAGTATCGAGCCTTTTAGGGTAGTTTAGAAGGCTCGAAATCGATAGAATATAAAAAGGTAAAACTCTTAATTGTTAAATTATAGGTTTTTAGGTGCGATACTGTTGTATTTGCTGTATACGCTGTATTTAGTGATCTGCTTAACTGTTGTTTAAGTGATCGTTTTTAGCTCTGAATTCTAACTGTGTAGTGTACATTTATACCTTATATAAAATAAGTATAAAACTGGTATATCCATTATATTAGCTGTTATAGGCTGTAATATGCGCTTATTACGCAGATACTCTATAAGCTCCCTTTTATAGCCTAGCTTTAAAATCACTAAATCTAACACCTTTTGCTTTCTGCGGTCGCAAAACCTAGTTAAAAACGTTAACGCTAAGCTAAAAATAGTATTAATTAAAAGGTTTAACCGCGTTAAATACAAATCTAATAAAAAATAATATTAAAAAAAAAAGCGCATAAAGCTATAAATAAATTAAATTAAAACGTTAAAAATAGCTAGCAAAGTTAATTAATTTTAAGTATAAAAATAAGTAAGGTTTAAAGGTAGGTAAAGGTTTATAATAAGCTATAAGTAGGTTAGGACCTTTAGTTAATATAGCTTTAACTAACCTTTTTTTATTAAAAAACCCTTATAAAAAAAAATAAAAAATACAAGGAATTACTTAAATTATTTGCAATTAATTAAACAAAATAATAATTGTTTATTTAATTTAAAAAACAATTTAGATAATTTTTTTTTCGTTGTTTTATTTTAACTAGTTAAGTTATTTATTAGTTAAATTAAATATTGTTTTGCTTATGCGGATCGCTGGCCACTAATGGCTTTGCATGACAACTTTAATTTTATTTTTATTTGGACTATTTCTAGATTTGTAGATTTAACTAATAAAACATGGCGCAATGTTTAATAATGTAAATAATATGGAATTTTTAACGATACATATAACAACGTGGCAACAATAGGTATTAAAGAAGTAGTTTAAGTCGGATTTAGCTGATTACTAAGCGCGCGCATAAAGGGGTCCTATTTTATTATATAAGCTTAGTCATGTAATTATATTTTAACCCTTACACCTATAGGTAAAAGAAAATAAAATTTAGTCTAATTAATTAACAATGATTTAACTGTGTCTCGTGATATTCTGGTCATCTGAAAGCAATTTGTAGATGTCCAAATGATAATAGAGCCATTAGTAGACCGAATCGGATATAGAATATTAGTTCTTCGTAGTTGATGCTAGTTAAAGAAGGCGTTAGACCTTTAATTTTCAAATGCAGATATAAGCTCTACTACTTTGCAATTTTCTACGACTTGATAGCTCCATTAGTCAGTTTCCTTCGTAATATCACGCAACTCCGTTTTCTCCTTTTCAGATGAGTGATCAGAAAATGCATTCAGCTATTGTTTTGCTTAGAGATCTCCACCAATGTAGGAAAAACTAGTTTGGAGGATTTACTAAGAGATGCTTCGCACACTTGACACCATTGCAACAACCTGCCTACGAAATTGCGTGATGCTTAACGCCGCATGATGTAAGCCTCGATCCTCTGTAATTTTAATTACCTGAATCTCTGGGTGCGCCTGACTTATTAAGCAGCGCCATATGTGTGTTATGTTTATAAAAAAAGCAGAACACCTGAACATAGCTTACCAAGTTGCTACCTCTTGCCAATATCGTAATATAATAGTATTATGCTCCTCCTGTTCTTTCTGGAAAGACTGCACGTGTAAGTAAATGCTCAACAATCTTGCAGTTTATATTTAGAAACTAGAGTTATTTTGTCCAATTTACCTAATAACTTTGGTGTGAATATATTCCGGGCGTCTGTACAGCAAGCCATCCTAGGATTCTGGATAGTCGTTACAACTCTGTGCTTTGAATGAGAGTGCGCCGGTGAGCGCCCAACTGCTTCAAACATGTCATCGAAGATCTCAGTTGAACTTTTAATACACAGCTCTTAGCGTAAACCTTCATTGGCCATAACTCAAGGGTGAGGTCTGCTGGTGCTAATACCAGTGAAGTAATTGTCTTAAGTTCGTGTATAAATCATATGCTTGAGCATAATACCTCCACTTCCTTGTTCAAGTATAAGGTTCCCCAGAATGGCCTTATGAACGTGGTAAGAGTGGTGCACAGGATGGTAATAACAAGGTTATACAAATAGAGTCAAGTTCACATACACTTCCTCTATGACATTAAGTTTATGATAGTTGCTAAATTTTTCTTAGTTAATTCCGTTCTATCATAGGTTATTAAAGTGTTGATATTTAAGAGTTTGTGATATAATGCTCACTGAAAGCAATAGCGTCTATATTAGAGCAGAGTGAGGGGGGGGAAAGGGGGGTCTAGCTTAGTCACCAAGTAGCTAAGTCAGCGCGGATAGGGGTATAATAAGCAAGGGGCGCTACTAAGTATTAAACCAGATAATACACGAGAGTCACGACTATTTTTTTCAGTCAATTAAATTGAAGCGCGTTTCCCTCTGGCCAAGAGAGTCCGCTCATCCAAATGCCCCAGGGAGTGTAGGGCTCTCGTCCGGCGGCGACAGGCCTGGGGTGTCTTCCCATGAGATACAACACGGGGTGCTCCTTGAATCTGGAGATAGCTTCACTGCAAGAGACCGAGATCAAGCCCATCACAAATAAACAAAATGATCCCCAGTCTCAAGTAGTATCTTTTGAGGCATCTGTTGTTTTACCCCCTGTTACCGTTGCAACGCTAACAACACGCTTTCTATGGTAGATTAAGAATGGCACTTAGTGTACTTATGGATCTTTAAGGATAGAATTTGTAAGGGGTTGCAGTGCTTCATCCACGAGAATCCAGATGATGAAACATTATCGGCTCGTGGCTAAAAAGCTGCAGATGATCAACATCAAGGGCACGTGCCTATCTAAGTATCAATCATGAGGCTGAAATTCTCACCTACCTAAGTACTTGGTACTGTAGAAAAGATGACGGCGGCTAACCATATATACCTGTATTACGCACTCACTATAGTCGCCCGCGCTAGGCCTCTGTGGGCATTTGCTAGGGGCTGAGGAGCTGCTGTTGTATGTACATAAGAGACGGTTTGTGGGGGTTGGGTTTTAACCAAGTCCTTCTTACCTACCGTAACTAAATAGCGCGACTGATCGATCAATCGAGGTGCGCTACTGTACAGTTGTAAATTGAATCAAAACTCTTACTGAGTTAAGTAAGTACTTACTTAAGGTACTTAGCGTAGTTAAGTACTTAATGTAAGTAAAGTACTATGCATGGCTACATGTAGGTCTAGTAGGTTACTGTACCTAACGGCCACTGTACACGTGTAGATCAGGCCATTGACACGCTAAGCTGGGTACGCTAGTGGTGTACTATGGAGTTTGACGTACACTCTGATGACACCGAGATCAGGGCACTAATCAGGACACTGTTCAGGGGACTCGACAAGGTTTAGATGGGTCCATTCCTCTCTCCGCATGTATCCGTCTAGGATCCGTCCTCCACCCGCCCGCCTCTCCACCACGCCTCCACGACGAACATCATCATTATTATCCACTTCTCCCTTTCCCTTCCTCCATTTCGCATCGCACCTAACCTAGGCCAACCGAACGTCTCTTTATTTCTTCCTTTCTTCCTAGATGGTCTACGATTCTGTCTAAGCCCGCCGTGCGCCTCTCTCTCGGCCCTCTGTTTTTTCCTTCTCTTCGCTGGATTTCCTTGGCCTTGATAGTTCGTTTCATGTACACTGCTATATCCGACGAGGTGGAGAGCTTGTGAATCCGCCTCTCGAGGTAGTTAGCGTAACTAAACTCGTCTATCTAGTAGCGTCGTCAGCTTCTGCTGCGCCCCTCTTCGTCGTCGTCGGCAGCTTTACGCGGAGCGACATCAACACTGACTGATTATCGCGGATGACCGCCACTACAGGCCCAGAGCTGAACTGCCAGCTTCGCCGGTATCGCTTGTAATTCTCGTAACCACCACGCGAGCACCTTGGCCTCGGTTTGTGTTTACTCGTCTATACTACTACCTACAAACCAACCAACCAGCCAATCAACAAAGTCAACCATGCGACCCCCGAGGATCTTCATCCTCACCCTCTTTTCCGCCGCCTGCCTTTTTCTCCTCTGTCGCGCGATAACATCCGCTGTCCAGCCTGCACCCGCTACGTCCTCGCCGCGGTCGACAAGCCCCAAATCAACCTTCAGGTCCTTTCTTTCCTTCACAGCCCCCTTCACGCTCTTCCCACCAAATGCCATTATCACGATAGCCGACGATAATAGCACATCATTTGCTGCTCGACCGGCTGCGTTCGGCCCAGCTCTACCGTCCAAAGGCCTGAACGGTCAGTTATGGGTTGGAAGCGGCTTTTCAGAGGAAGTCACTGTGGATGGTGAAGGGGAGGGCGAACTAGGATGCAGCGATGTTCCTGGCTGGAACGACGGCGGCTCCATATCACCCTTGAAACTTTCACTCAAAGAGGTTCAGGGCAAGTCCGCATCTAATACCGAATCCCTCGCATCTAAGACGGGAAAGCGAGGTGTCTCTAAAATACCAGTGGTTGATAGATCCGCTCTTTCCAAAGCCGATACCAAGACCAAGTCAAAAACAGTCGATGATGGCACGGATGACTATCTCCATCAGCGCCTAGAAAAGTCGCAAAGGCCAGCAAGTGATGTACAGGGATCCTCTAGCTCCGGCCATGCCGACATACAGTCCATTCAAGAAGGTGCAGAGATTGAAGGGAAAATCGTTCTCCTGAGCCGAGGAGGATGTGGCTTTCTCGAGAAAGTCAAATGGGCGCAGCGTCGAGGGGCTATTGGCTTAATTGTTGGAGATAATCGGAGGGGCGGCCCTTTGATTCAGATGTACGCACATGGCGACACATCAAACGTTTCTATTCCTTCTATATTTACCTCGAGAACGACGGCCTACCTACTTTCATTAATGATGCAACCGGGAAGCTTTATCGAGGATATTATCGATGATAGTGGTAAACCTGTGCAAAAGGTTCAACAGTACGATAAATCAAGTAGGAACAAACGGGCAGCTTTGTCGAGCTCTTCGGCTTCACGCAGCGAGAGAACAACGCAGTTTGGCGAGTCCCGGCCCGAGTCGTCGGCAAAACCTGGGTGGTTCTCGCGCCTCTTTCGTAGTTCTCTCCAGCCGAAGACATCGACAGAGCTGGGTGGTTCCACAAGAAGTAACCAATTAGATTGGGTGTTAGTTGAGGACTTCTCAGACGAGAAGGACAAGAGCATCAAGAAAAGCTTGGACCAAGCTGCTAAGAATAAGGGAAGCCCTGGTTTGTCCCCGAATGCGCGGCAACCTCTTGAAGATGATTTTCAGATTGGCGTGGAAGATTGGCGAGACCCTGACCTAGTTGGAGCAGACAAGTCACAAGGTACCTCTCCGGACGATAGCAAATCCTCCACTCCACAGGCGCAACCGAAATCCGGGCGTGTTCGCTTTGCGGATAAACACGAGTCTAACGGACCGGGTCATGCCGGTAACATCCCCAACAACGCCGATTATGCAACGACCCATATGCCTGCCAAAGGCAAGGACGCTATAGGGCTTTCTAAAGGAAAACTGGCCACACCTGAAAACCCTGGTATTATCTCCAAACTTTTCGGAGACGATGGGGATGTAGAGGCTCAGAATGACGAGGACGAAAGCAAATCGAGCGAGTCACCTTTTATAGGGAGACCGGGTGGTGTTGGAACGCCTCCTCCCCCTTCAGAGCGTGAGGGTCTTTGGGTTGTCATTACACCTACGAGTGGAGCTAGTCCATTCTTTGACACACTTCTAGTTCTGGTTATAAGCCCGCTAATTACACTCACCGTGGTATACGCCTTGCTTATCCTGCGTGCTCGTATTCGACGTCGCAGATGGCGGGCTCCTAAATCTGTTGTGGAGCGACTACCGGTGCGGACGTATCATACCGTGGCGTCCACTCCCAGTCGTTCTCCACGGATGCCATCTCCCACAAGTTCGTCCCCAACAACACCTCTGCTTCAAGATCAGCATGGCCCGTCCAGGTCACGACCCCGTTCGAGGACCACTACGGGTGTTCCTTCGGCAGGTGATCTGCTTGACGTTAATGCTTCTCTATCACTGCCAGGGGCTCCACGCGGCGAGGAAAAGCGTGCTGGCTCGAGTCAGTGGAAGAAGTACATGGGAAGACAAGTTGAATGTGTTGTCTGCCTTGAAGAATACGTTGACGGTGTAAGCCAAGTTATGAGTCTGCCTTGTGGACATGAGTTCCATGTAGATTGCATGTACGTCTCCTTCTCTTCGCCCGAAAGACTTAAAGCTCACTAAATTCACAGAACACCATGGCTTACTACCCGACGCCGGACATGTCCGATATGCAAGGGAGATGTTGTGCGATCTCTAGCCCGAGGCTCACCATCTAGTCCACGCTATGATTCGTATAGGGATGACACGGATGAAGACGAAATACTTGAGCCAGGTCCTTCTACCAGTAACTCACGGCTCGACGAAGATGGCGCAGATTTAGAGCAAGGCCGCCCCACGTTGCCTCGCATGTCACGGCAACCGGGCTTACTGAGCATACTCTCGAGTAGTATAAGAGATCGTTTCTTTCCTCATTCAGGGCGGACGAGTAGCGATATTGAGAACCGCGACCGATGACTTGGCGCTTAGCCATCACTTTTGCATACCGTACTCGTGACTTCAATGATACAATAACGGCGTTTGGTTCTTTCATAAAGGCGTGGAGGGTCTCATAGTGTTTCTAAGTCACTAATCCGAAGTCCTCACCATACAATCGGGCCGGTCGTCCTAGAAGAGGATGGGGAGTGTATTTCCATTGAGGCAGATAATGCCAGGACTACCAGATCTTGAGCGTGATCCCACCTCCACGGAAATGAGGAAAAGGTGCCTCGCTGATAATAATATTGGTCTATAAGGATGCCAACGACCCGTGGTCTAGGTTGGACTATGTGACTTTGGACGCTTGGCGCTGGGAGGCGTTTTCTTGTGTTTGTTTTTCTCTCTTTGTGTGCGACAGAATTATTATACCCCGCTTAGTCGATGGCTACAAGCAATACATAAATTTCATGATGAAGTTTAAATGAGATTCACTATTCTCTATTCTCATTAACCACATATAAGTAGGTCTACCGGTAATCGCTATGATGGCGGGGATGGAGGTCACGAACTTGGAAAAGAAATAAGGCTGCGCAGCCGATGTGTCGTACTGCAGCTTCAACGTCACCTTCATGACCTGTCAGGGGTGAATTTTTAGTATTATTATGATTTTATCCCCTAGCCCACAACGTGTATGTAGTATCTAGGAGATGTCTCTTCATGTATCCTCTTTTGGGAGAATTTGCGTCATTAGCTCCCAGTTCAATCCCCTTGTTCGCGAAACCCCACTCTCGTTTGATAGGGGTTATCCAGCACATTTAACGAATGGTTTGTTGTATTATTATGCCGATAATGTCGGATTATTACGGCATAGGATATCCGCCGTTGCTGGTATGGGCGGTTTATAACTCAAGTAACTCTCGAAGCATCCTCGGTCCTCTGGCTGCCTTGGAAGTAGGTTGATCTAGCAAGATCCTCGATTACGACCCTCTTCCAAGTCCTAGCAAACTCGTGCCCCTTTTCATGGCGAATGATGGGTGTTGCACTCCTAGTGGGTTTCGCTCGTTATCAGCCCTACGAGCTATAATGGTAGCGGTCTATTTGCAGAATTCGGCCGTCTAATAAATTGTCTGCGCTACCAATAGGCTGATGCTCCGGATATCCCATATGCCTCGGTATCCAAGGTTTTCTCGCAACTTTCCTCATTTATGAAAACAATCATAAATAAGCGGCGCTCGGATCCTCAATTAGTGGCGCTTGATGACTATGTACGAGAATTTCGTATACCGATCGCTCATCGGCGCAAAATTCAAGATAGAAGCGAGTGTGGGTCAGAGGACAGGATGATGGTCCTCTGACTGTAAGAATTATAGGTCGGACACTGGCAGAATCGGAATAGAAAAATGCGAAGGCGTCTAACGCGGTAAAAGTCGGGTTCGGTTGCGATTTTAAGCACGGGTGCTTCTACAAGCGCCAAAGACGAATTCGTACGAGACTAGAGCGAAGCGCAATCGTTGATCATTAAATATATTAAGTCCTATTTAGTAGTGTAGGTAGGTCGCCCAAAAACTTCTGGTTCTCTGGCAATTCTGGGTAATATTCAGGCTTGTAGTAGGGTTCCTGTGACGGTCGATGTGTCTGTGGGTATTCTTGAAGGGGGATAGGCGGTCGATTAGGATACATCGCATTGTGTACGAGGGCGGCTGTGGCTGGATCTTGTATGTTTTGCTGACGTAGTGCTTGTACAATCATTTCAACCTGGGCTGCGGTATGATATCGGTGCGTGTCTACAGAAGCAATCACAAAGAGGATAAATCGAATGATGCTGCTCCGCCCGTCATATTAGTATCCCAATGCGACGCAACACAACGAAGCTGAGTGACCACTGCCAACTTACGTGAAGATCCCTATAAAGGCTAGTGTAGCTATTTTAATCGAGCGCAGGAAATAAGGCGAATCGTCGAATGGATCAAAGCTCCTCACTGGAATTGAGCCTGCTAGGAAGATAAGAGCGACTATATTCCCACCAAGTAGAACCAGCTCTATGCCGATATGCCAACCTGGGGGAAGCCCGGGGTTCCGCTTCCAGAGAAAGCTAAATAATAACTCGGCGAAGTCGAGAGCAATGCTAAGAAGTGTCTAGGCAGATAGAGTAAGTTTTCAGGGCCGAGCAGAAAGTGTTCACTTTGACTGGACTGAATGGAGAATGACGTACAACAGGAAGAGAAAACCACCAGTCAAGCCGAATCCAATCCGCGTAAGCGGGCCACTCCAGAAGGCGAATACTAGTGTTTACAGACAAGCCGATTATAATAATACTGAGAACAAAACTAATGGATCGCAAGACGAACTTCGTCGCATTCCACCTTCCTTGGTGATGGGACCAGAAGCTACCTTCATGTGCCATCGGGGGAACGTGAGAGAGCAGGCTCATCAAGGGAAAAAAGCGCTACGAGTCGCCGGGTAGGAAACTCTCCAATTCAAGGCATATCATGGGGGGTTTGGTGGGAAGTCGGCGGTGGTAACCGGCATTAGACTGATTGAGATTAGATAGAAAGGAAAAGGGTGGATGGAACGAATTGATGACCAGGAATAAAACGTAAGATAGCTGTGTAGACAGTCTTGTCAAGTGTAAAATTGTAAAATGGAAAAAGAGAAAAAGTAAGACCTGTAGAGCCAAATGCACGCGACTACATTAGGTAGTGTACGGCGGCGCAGCGCGCCAAGAATAAACCAGTGCTGTCAACCGACTATCCATGCGTATTTCTGCTATTTCTGCCGCAAGTGTAACGTCAAAGTCGAATTACAGGGCCCGAGATCACCGATTGGGTAGAGCACCCCCAGTTGGCGCAACCCAAGTGTTGCTTGAATTTGGGATCTTCAGGCCTACATGACAGTTTCTAAAAGACGTGCCGTAATGAAAAAGAGCGGCGCAATAATGCCGTTTCAGATATGGTCTCCAGTCAGGGGAATATCATTGGCTACGATGGGCATTTCTACATCTCCATGTGGCTTAGTCTGACATCGCCCGGGTTACTTACATGCTCTATCCCCTAGAGAGGATAAATTATCACCAAAAGGATGTTTAGTGTAGGATTCTGGGAAGAGTCCCACACTCGCTACCCGTAAAGTTCCTCTGCCATGCTTCACTAGGAACAGTCTTGGCAGTCTAGGCAGCTATTGCTGGTTTAGGGCTGTTACATAGGGCTACGATCTCTTGACCTGACATACTACGTACAGTAGAAACGCAGCACTAACCTCTAAAAGCTTCTGTATTGTAATTACCTATGTAGATAGCGGGATCATCCTCACACATAACAGATCCTGTAGGCTGGTAGCGAGGGGATGTACGAAAGGCCCTGCCACATATGATGTCAGATCTATACTGCTGTAGAGCGCTTACTCTGTCTAAGTAATCAATAAGTGAGATTGCGTGAACTCCAATTGTTTCATTCCTGTCTTATCAGGTGCTCGATAGGTGATCCACTTACCATACATATACTCCGTATAGGTGGTCAACTTGATCAGACGTTTATCCAAAGAAAAGAAACTAGGGAAACCCGCCAGGGCGTATATAATGACACAGACACTTTCTTACTAGAACCCTCAACGCGGAAACTAGACGGAATAGCATTTCTGTTCTTCTAACTCTTCCTGTTGAATATTAGTATATGCAATACAGAATGACGTCTATCCCTACCCAAAATATGTTAACGTGGTAATAAGTTTCTCCAAGGTTGAGTTTCAGCTGTGGGGATATGGCTTTCAAAGTGTTTCCTTTGGTTAGAATCCTCTATATACCTAGTTGCTAAACAATTAAGCCTGATATCTGAAAGTATATTCTTGGGAATCACGAACGGATAGCCATGGGAACACTTTAGCGATACCAGAATAGGTGTTAGAGAAAAGCTACCTCCCAAGATAAGACCCACAAGCTACTCAGAGTATTCATGGCTTAGTACATTAATCGCACCTACATTTTCCTAACGGTCATAGTTAAATTTCCTTTATTATACTACATTTTCTACGTAGTATAAGTCTACCGGACATTGAAGTCGGCCACTTAGAGTCCTCGGTTCGACGTCAAACTTCCAGGTATGAATGATTGATTGGCTAGGACTAAGAATTGCTACGGGTCTCCCGAATGGGTTAAGAACCCCTTTAGGGCTAGAAGCACGCTAGCGAGCTTACTAGGTACCAAAGAAAATTATCATGACCTCCCTCAACGAGGAAAAGTGGCATGAAGAAAAAAAAACCGAACACATAAAAATAAAAATTAAAAAAAAGACCAAAAATAGGATAATATAGGAGGAATTAAACCTCCGACGCTGGACTCGCGGGGAATCGAACCCCGGACCACTCCCATGCTAAGGGAGTATTATACCACTAAACCACAAGCCCGTGGTGATATATGTTGATTCTCGTAAATGGGCTTGAATATCGCCTCGGGATCAGGTGTTCTTCCTTTGACTCTGTGAGTGATGTTTTGCATGTATATTGATTTGTAGGGTTTCTAATGCGTTATCCTGGCGTTGCCCATTAGGTCAATTATAGAGGGTGAGTTTTAGCCGATGCGCGATGGACATATCGCCTCAGCATAGAGTTGTTGCACCTACCTTGAGTAGTTATCCTAAATTTGATATCTGAGGGTATATTGATTGCCGCTGACACATTGCGTGGTAATGTTTCTTGCACTGCCTTTACAGTCGACAGCCAGTGACTCAAGCTGGCGTTGAAGCCTCTTCGCCGCAACAGCTTGTTCAAGATTATTGCAAAGTTGATCCCGTTACACTGCGCTTTCATCCTAGAGGAACATGATCGATATTTTTGTGCTTATAGTGCCGAATGAGTATTCTTTCGCTTCGAAATATTATTGGCATTTAAAGCGTTACGTAGGCTAATCATGCACATACTGAATAGGAAGTGACATTGGCCAACCTAAAGCTAACATGTACCAGCTGGGATGATCATGTCAACGTTAAGTCTCTATAAGATCACTGCCCTGACATTCAGATCGGGAAATAGGGGGTGTATTCAACTGGCGTTGTATAGCCAACGGATTTGTCGATCGAGCTTCTAGTCTGATGTGTACGATCGCACACGGGTATGCCTTTTCCATGTGATATCGTCATTATATAAAGAGGCTATACAAAGTCAATTAGAAAGATCTACTCGACTGCCTCATAGCCAATGAATTACATGTTCGCGTATAAAGCGTGTGAGGATTGCCCATTCTTCACAACCGGTTTTTTGTAATACCTTGTATGGGTGGCCGGATAACACCAGTTACTATATCGGTTAGCTATCTATAATACAAGCACTAAGCTCATCCAGGGTGTGACTTCTGCTATTTCACCCCAGGTTGTGGTGTAGAGAGGGTGGAATGGGGCTACCACGCTTACCACATCTCAACCCAATAGTCCTGGCCAGTTCGTACGGTGTTGAGATGAGAACATCAAGACGAAAGAGCTCGCCCTTGGCTAGTCGTGATTTCATAAGGCATCCTCGTAAGACGCCTAGAACCCCCCTTTATGGCGTAGTTTGAGTTTTCGGTAATAATAAAAGGCGTTAGATCGTTTCATCATATGTTTAGAAATCATTAAACAAATGGTCAAACTGGTGAATCATCGACTCGGTATATGGCTCTCTCTTGCCATCATCCTCGGGGTATACATCGAAACATTGTGCATCTCCAGGATATCGTATGTTAGGTTGGATGGGCGGGCGAATTTGACGGTGATATAGAGCTTGCCAGTCAATGCCGTCGAAGAATGGGTGAGACTTGACCTGTTGGGAACCACCACTGATATTCCCTAACCGTCTTGAGCGATCTACCGTGCAAAATGACCGAATGATATGCTGGGCATTCGGAGAAACGGGCGGCTCCTGAGGAAAAAGGACTGGCTTCTCAATGATCCTAGAAAATTGTTGACAACAGATTTAGGGGCTGAGGTAGATAGGGAACCTACTGCTTATAAATTTCGATAGGGTTCTGGTGCCAAAATGGGGGGTAGCCAGTAAGGAATTCATATATCAGAATCCCTAACGCCCACCAGTCGACAGCCGTGGTGTGACCTTTGTTTTGAATCACCTCGGGCGCGAGGTATTCGGGAGTACCGCATAGAGTATATGTCTCAACTGGGCGATCATCTTTGCTTCCCAGCCTCTTAGCGAAACCAAAATCCACCAGCTTGACGTGACCTTGGCCGTCTAGCAGTAAATTCTCAGGCTTGAGGTCCCTGTATGCAACGCCACCTTGGTGTTCATGCAAGAATTCGAGCACCAAGACAATTTCAGCTGAGTAGAACTGCGCCCACTCTTCTGGGAATCGACGATGTCTCCTCAGGTAGCTGAACAGTTCGCCACCAGGTATGTAGTCTAGGAGCATATAGAGGGAGTCGTAGTCAGAAAAAGTAGTAATTAGCCTCGTAATGAAGGGGTGGCCGGCGACGTCGCTGAGAATTCGTCGCTCGTCTCGGACGTGGTCGATCTGCTTAAGCTTGATAACTTCGGTCTTGCGCAAGATTTTTAGAGCAAAAACTTGCTCTTTGTCTTCATCGCTTCCGACATCTGGGCGGACGAGACAGACCCGAGCAAATGTTCCTGCGCGACGGTCATACCGTCACCACGTTAGTGACACCACGAGGTTCGATCATCGCGACTAACACACAAGCGCTAGCACCAGCGCCAGCGCCAGCACATGCAAGGCGCATCCTATCCTACTACATACATGCGTGCGACTGACTGCCAGAGGATAGATAGACAAAAGCCGAAAGTTTCAATTATAAAAGTTAATCAAGACGTACCGGTACCGAGGGTTCGGACGAGGGCAAAGTCGCTCAATTTGACTCGCTGGTGCTGCGGTGGTACATTTTTGGGCCCCGCATCGTCGCGACCTTGGCCGCGATCTTGGGGCGGCGGCGGCTGATGCTGATGCTGATGCTGATGCTGCTGCGAAGCCCCGCTAGCAGCAGCAGCGTCGGCCGCAGCGACAATGGGGAGCGGGTTGGGGTCTTGTACGACTCCCGGCACTGGGACTTGACCTGGCTTTGGGGCAACGGTTGCGGCCATGGTGCGATGATGCCTCACAGCTGTGGTGCTGTGGGAGAGTCAGCATTGGGAGGCCGCGGACAGGCGCAATGGCAATGGCGATGGCAATGGCAATGCAGATGCATCGACGAACCGGCGCCGTGGGGGAGGCTTGGGAGGAGGCATGGGTAATAATAACAAGGAGCACATAGCTGCTAGGTTAGCTGCTGCTAGTAAGAGGAGGAGGAGGAGGAGGAGGAGGCTGATCACTGAGCGTGTCAAGGGGTTGTCAGATCCACATGCAAGCGATGGAGCCCACCATCAAGGCGCTATTGGCAGTCGGTCTGTCGACCGTAGTGCATGTATCATGGCAGGTAATCGGTAATCATGGATGGTATCGTGTACCGGTACAACCATACAAACTAAACTGGGAACCTAGGTAGGGGTTGCAGATTGGGGTCCGGTACATATACAATACTACTAAGTACGTATACTTATAAGTGGTAGAAGGCAATGTGGAGTCGAGATCCTTAAGATGAAGAAGTACAGTACCTACACAATGCTACACTGGAGATCTGTAACCGGTTTATCGTGCCAGCGTACTTACTTAGTATGTATATTTATATATAGCTACTGTAGGTATTTGGAAACACGATCTGCAGAATGACGCCAAGCATGAGAATAGTGTGCAATTAACTAACTACGCATAACTTTGATATTATCTACCGTAGGTTTAAGATATCTATGATATCCGCGTAGAAGTGCAACAGAATCAAGATGATTGATCCTACAAACACTACGGTGGCCATGATATAAGTTTGATAAGAACCTACATGGATATGACAAGGCGTTACTAATATTACGAGATTAAAACCAACTAGCCATCGTGAGTAGTAATGTGTGTAGTGTATGTAGTGTACTTGCTAAAGGAGCGCGAAGATGAGACGGCCACAGACCTATAAGCAATGATGTAGGCAGGCAGGCAGTCGACAGTTTGGGCTGTAGAGACAAATCTATCAGTTCTTAGGTCATCTAATGTACTACGTACTTACGTAGATACGGGAATTGCTGACTGCGACATCAAGTCCGGAGAAAGGCGGGGGGAGTGGAGACCCCGTCGCCCGTCGCCTGCAGTCCTAGGTAGGTATACCGTACAATACGGGTATCCTGTTCCAACTAAGGCTGGTAGGAATACCTACACTTCCTACCTAGACTCACATACAGTAGTAGCAGCAGCAGGCACATACAACATAGTATGATCTCTAACCATCGATCTGTGACCCAGGCACTGAAATATTGAGACATCTATTTCATGCAAGAAACGTGGGAAGCATGGATGTGATTGGCTCCCGAATAGACAAGAATGCCTACCATGCTACTACATACTAAGTGCTTAGGTAAGTACCTAAGCAGCTTGCTTGCACTCGTATTCCTACTTGTACTGCTTCTCCTATTGCAATTTATATAGCCTACATAGGAGGTTGGTCCTCTTCTACGTTTAGTCTTGCTCATGCCTGTTTACCTATAGCAAGTTTCGCACGTCTGATGTTTTAAGGGAAACCCGTGCATACCTGTTGCCTACGAAAAAGGACCAGCGCTGTGAAAGACTGGGTGCTAGATCTTTCGTCGCACTGCTTTCCACCAGCAGGTAGAGATGATTTGGCAATCAATGCCCTATAACCATTTTCTCCTTGTTTTCTTTCTGGTCGTCTTCTCCCGGTCTTGCTCAGCTCGACCATTCGTGCCCAAAGCGGAGACAATGGCTTATAGTATGGTCGAAAGCTGATAGGCAGGGTCTGTTCGTAACAACTGAGGCGTCATCAATGCGGCCTTTGAATGTGTTATTAGCAAAAACGCCCCATAGTACCAGACAGCTGCTCAGTACTGGCTGCTTAGTGGAATGATCAACCATCCTTTAACTGATTCGCTAACAGAAAATATGTGCTACAAAACAAATAGCGTGGCATAGACATTGCCCAATCAAGTATCTGTATAAGACCCGATGCAATGGTATTGGAGGATAGGTACCACATCTCCAGAGAAAATCAATGGTGCAGGCGATGGCTTTTTGATATCTATCATCGTACCTTGTAGAGCGACTGCTCGTATAGAAGAAAAGAGGTGAGGTATAATGCACTCGAAATTGGAATCTATACAGTCAACATGAAACTAGGCCGACCTCCCTATAAACCCTTTAGGTGTGAAGCGAAGCGTCGATATGTACGGTGCACATCTGGTATGTAGAGCCGCCGAAACCCCATAGACGAAATTCTATTTTGCTAAACGTGTAAGGGGTGCAGATGATTTAATTTGTGATAGTATACGGCGAAGAAGAAGAAGAAGAAGAAGAATTCGTGACCTTCGATGATTTGGGTTGCTCAAATAATAGCGTTTGGCAATTCAACCTACCTACTTGGTTAGGTAAGAAAAGAAATAGCTTAATTACCTAATCATATTAACCGTTCTTAGGTAAGTGTAGACGTAGCAGCCACAGCCCACAGCTTACAGCATACCTGGGTACCTACAGCAGACAAGTCAGGTACTGGCACTGCCCGCCATATCCCTGTCCTTAGCATCAGCGATGCTGCCGCTGCTGATATGGAGCGAGTCCGACATGAATGCGCCCTCCCTGTCTGCCTTCCCGGCTCCCTGACCCGTGCCTAGAACCAACGAACCCCACGACACGACATCCTTTCTCAGGTCAGAAGTCACATCGCATCTGATACAACTCCCCCAGCTGTAGACTGCAGACCATCGACCGTACACCTAACGAAGCCCCCCTCCGGGCCACGGATGCTAGTCACGCACACAGCCGCACGACATAGGCACATGCACTCTTTTATCTCTGTTCCGTTCTTCGTCCCTCATTCTCGAAGAAGCGGTCTGTGGCCCTGCGAACACTTGTAGCCGCCATACGCTATGAATTAAACCTCCCTCTCTCGGATATATCGTCGACGACGGGCTCAAGTGCACGGGGCTGTGGCAATCGGCAACCATGTTCAACATCTCCAGCTTCGTCCAGAAGGCTCAATCGGCCGCCCAGCAGCTGATTGACCCGATGCAGGGCTTGAATCTGACCAACTCGGACAGAAACCCCTCCAAGGCCTCGCTCTTCCAGGGCCAGTTCCGTCTCCCGAGCTCCCAGGCGCCCCTGTTCGAGATCCCCGCCGAGCTCACCATCCCGCCTACGAACGTCACCCATGGTGGCAAAGACCATGATCGAGGCTGGCATTATGCCGGAAGGCTGCATCTCTCCGAGTCCTATCTTTGCTTCTCCACAACTCCCTCGAGCTTTGCGCAGAGCGCGAGCACATCGACATCATCTGCCTTCACCGGTCAAACCCACGGTGCTGGGCCAAGCGGCAATGGTTTCACTTTTCCTCTCTGCGCTATACGCCGTGTCGAGCGCTTGAACAGCCAGAATTTCCAGGTAGATCCCACGGCACTTCGGTAGACCCTCCATGCAGCTAACATATCTTACCACTTAGTTTTCACTCGCCATCACTACCTGGAACGGCATCGCTCAGGAGCAAGCCAAGGACAAGGCCGCCCTGAGAGACCGGAAGGATTTCCGCGAACAAAGAATCACAATACAACTTGCAGGAAGCCGTCAGGCCTGCGAGAGGTTCTGCGACGGCCTCAAGAAGGGTCTGCGAGGAGCGGTCGGAAGCGTTGGCAAGCTGAAAAAGGTTGTAGCGGAATGCTACTCAGAATACCTGCTGCGGCCCGAAGAAAAGAAGAACGCTGCGTCTCCTGATGCCGGCCTCGGCGTCGTGTTTAGATACCCGGGTGATCCAAAGAAGCTGAGAGACCGTGCAAAGATGAGGTTATGGGCCGAATATTTACGTGATAATGGCCGCAATGCCACGTTAATACGTCAACCTACGTTCCACAAATTGATAAGAGTTGGTCTCCCCAACCGCCTGAGGGGCGAGATGTGGGAGCTGACCTCCGGCTCATTATATCTGCGACTTGAAAACCCAACGCTATATACCGATACTCTCGACAAGTTTTCTGGTCAAGAATCTCTGGCTATTGACGAGATAGAGAAGGACCTGAATCGCAGTCTTCCCGAGTATGCCGGCTTCCAAAGTGAAGAGGGTATTAATCGGCTTCGTCGAGTTCTAACTGCCTACAGCTGGATCAATCCTGACGTCGGTTATTGTCAAGCTATGAACATCGTTGTAGCAGCCCTCCTTATCTACATGTCGGAGGCACAAGCCTTTTTTCTCCTCTCGGCACTATGTGACAGATTAGTACCTGGATATTATTCGTCTACCATGTACGGGACACTTCTAGACCAAAAAGTCTTTGAGTCACTAGTGGAAAAGACCATGCCCATCTTATGGGAGCACCTAGTCAAGAGCGACGTTCAGCTTTCTGTCGTATCTCTCCCTTGGTTTCTGTCTCTTTACATAAATTCCATGCCATTAGTATTTGCCTTTAGAGTTTTGGACGTGTTTTTCGTTGAAGGGCCAAAGGTCCTTTTCCAGGTCGGTTTGGCTATCTTACGGATCAACGGTGAAGAGCTACTTGATGCTGCAGACGATGGGGCCTTCATTTCAGTACTGAAGTCTTACTTCTCACGTCTGGATGAGTCTGCGCACCCCAAGTCTGAGAACCCCAAGCTTCGCGCAATCAATCGATTCCAAGAACTTATGGTCGTAGCTTTCAAAGAATTTTCTGCTATCACATACAGCACCATACAAGACCTACGGCTCAAGAACAAAGACGCAGTGCTCAATAACATCGAGAACTTCGCTAAACGAACAGCCATCCGGAATCTGGGCCCCGACAGCAAGGTTCTCAGCCCAGAAGAACTTGGAGCTCTGTACGATCGATTCTACGGGGTGCTGTATGAACGACAGCAACGCGATCGAATTATCCAGGAAGGGCAGCGCCGCCGTGCAAAGGTCAGCAAAACCAGAGCCAGTGAAGCGTTCCAAGAGCATCATGATCATGGTGTTGAAAAGGGCCGGGTTGGCCTTGGTCCCAGCACGAGTTTGATGGATTACGATGCATTCCGAGAGTTCTTAGCTAGCATTTCGAAATGGGCCATTTCAGACGCACCGCCTCCTTCTCGGCGTGAGCAGCCTTCTGACCGTAGTCCGTATTTTGGAAGTTTCAGGCGGTCTGATGCAAATCTACTCTCACCATGGGGCAGTGGTCCGGAGCCGGCTGACCACGAATTCATGCAACGGCTATTTCGGAAATGGGACGTAACCGATAGCTCGAGCCTTACGTTACAAAATGTTGTGACTGGTTTAGCCAAGATTAAGGGAGGAAGGGATATCATGGGTTCTATCACCTACTTCTTCGAACTCTACGACGATGATGACGACGGTAAGGTGGACCGGGAGGGTATTTTGCGCGTATCAGAAGCGCTTCTATTCCTTTCTAGACGTGGACTAGAAGGGACTCTTAGCAGTTCAAACTCGACCACGATGCTCAACGGCATGACAGAAGCAGACAAAGCATCATTGAGCCCACCGATAGGTGGTACGATAAATGAACGTTTTCTTGGTAGCGTTAGCGCCTTCATTAGACGTTGCTTTGAATATGCCGACCCAGATCACCTCAATAACCAGGATGAAGCTGTACGTATGGCAACTCCCGACACACCGATTGTATCCGAAGACGATGCATTAGTTGATGATGGTGCATTCGCCATCGGCGACGATGAGGATGAAGAGGAGGATATACTGGCTTTTGATGGCCCCTCACCTCAGCCAATGACCAGAGGCAAGAAAAAGTTCGACCTAGAGCCAATTCCCCCGGCAATGGGCAACCCGACTGAGAACACGACGAGAAGAGCCGTGTCAAAAGCCCAGTCCGAAAAGGCTAATGTCGCACTAGACCCTTCGAATCCCCTACACATTACACTACCGACATTCCGCATGGTTGTCCTAGCAGATGAGCTTCTCGAGCAATTCTTCGAGTCCTCTTTCCCCACTTCACTACACATCATCGATGGTTTGCCTAACGCAACCGGCCAATCCCCCTCTCTCACGACTTTCTCTAGCCTGAACTTCAATCGTCCAGCTACTTTATCTCCAACGGGAGCCCAGCCAGGCTTAGCGGGTGCTGGTCGCGGGCTGCGAGGTGTGCTTGACAATATAGTTACAGATGCCTCACGTGTTGCGGCCGAAGTCCGACGACGAATGGAAGAAGCACAGCGCGAATTAGAAAAGAACGCATTGCCAGGACAGAAGGACGAAGATGAGGAGGACGAGGAAGATCTTCAGGGTCCTGTCAAATCTACAAGTGCTTACAGCGGAGACGCGGAGAGAAGAAGTGTGAGGTCTTCTGATAGAGACTTGTTAGATGGTGCAGATGCAGACGCTGGGGCCACCAAAGAAGCCCACGGCACGAGGCAGTCACTCCTTGACATCAATAGTGACCAAGAAGGAAGGATAGAAACAGTCAATAATGCGACGGAGAGGATTGTGGAGTTTGAGAGTTGATATGCACATACCGCAGGAGTTAGATATTAGTCCGGAACATGATTGCTTCTGTTCACCAAGGGAGCATAATCCAACCACGCTATTGCAGCAAGGACATAAAATCCGCCGAGTCAAAGTGATGCAACTGAGACATGCGCCCAGTACTAGGAATTTAGTGAGATGGAAAGGCTAGCTTCCCCCTTTCACTACCCCCTTGTCAACTACAGATTAGGTAACACTAGGAACAGTTACCATCCCTTACTAAGAGCTAATATCTCGGCCATTTATATCATCTACGAAGGAAAACGGGAGGAGAATAAGATCTTCACTTTCATTCCAAGGGCGGGAGAGACGGTTCAAGTTTGAATCAAAACAAAAGCTAATAGGCGTTAGCTCATGAATCTGAAGGGAGGGAAGGGGATACTATTAGCATGCGAGTCGCTACTCTAAGCCATCTCGAGGCATTCCACCCCAAGACATTTCACCTCGAATATCGGCAGTATGAGCCAAGTAATATCCCTTCGAATGGGCTCTGTGCTTAAAATATGACGCCTTTCGCAATTCTCTGCTCGGTAAATTCCCCGTGCTTTTTTTCTATCATCATCGCCACCACGCTCATTATCTTCATTTTCCCCTTTCATTGCTTTTGTCCCTTCTAGCAAGCCTCTCGTTTATTACAACACAGGTAACTTGATCCGCTGCTTGGCCAGATTTCTGGGGGGAAGACTTGCCGACATGGGGTTGTCGACGCGGGTTGGAGCTACGGCTCTTGCCTCACTTGTTGCATTCAGCTCCGTAGTTAATGCTCAAGGCTTCTACTATCAGGATCTTGGTGTATGCGGCGCCAAGTTAAACCATCAATATTTAGGGTGTGCAACAGTTGACAGCAGTCCATTCCCTTACGAGCCGACTAATTGGGACCCAGCCGCGACGGCGGATAATTCGAGGAGTTATATCAACTGGGACCAGGGAGATTTTGTCAACATCACAACCACACCTCACTACTGTGCCCAGACCTGCCGGGCGAGTGGCTTTAAATATGCTGCCGTCTATAATGAGAGGACATGCCGCTGTGGAAACACTCTGGATTACAAGACGATACTCGGGGTCTCTGTGACGCTCAGCGACAAAATCTCAGCGACTTCCGAAACTAGTTGTACCTTGAAGAAGAGTGGGAGCCCTCCTGACCCTTGTGGTGGCGACCGACGCGAGAATTGCGGCTCTGACCAGGGCGCACGCATCTACGTTGACCCTTCATATCCTGATGTGACGGGGGCGACCAACCTGGCTGGAAGCTATAACTTCCTTGGATGCTTCAAGAATGCTAGGTTCCCTTCTGCAGAATCCTACACGACTGTGACAGCAACAAGTGCCTCTGCATGCATGTCATACTGTGCGAACTTGGGTATGCCCTACGTGTTCATGATCAGACAGACGCCGTACGTATGACCTAATTGTGAACCATTCCATCGCACGTCTGTACTAATGAAGTTCCACAGGTCAGTTGAGTGCCATTGCGGTTCTGAGTTCAATAAGAATATGGCGCAGGCTAGTTCTAGTACTAGTTGTACTAGCAAGTGCTCAAGTCTGACTGACACCACGTAAGTTGAACCCTTTGAGAACCCTAATACTCTGGAAGTGTGTTTGACATCCGAGTTAGCCCATGCACTGGTCAAGATTGCTGTGCCGTCGGTGGAGGGCCAGCCCCAGTTTATGCGAACGTGAACTTCATGGGGTGCTATCTCCCTATTATCCCAGGCGTGACGAATCCCGATTCGGACGTCCCATCCCCCAGCGGCTATGATTGCTTCGCGACACCATCAAGCATCGCGTTCCGGCCCACGACAGTTGTCGCGAACTACAATACGAGGACGATATCAGCCTCGGCAAGCTTCGTCGCCACGGCCAGTCCTAGCGCTATCGCTCAACCCTTCGTGAACTTTGGCTGCTGGCAGAGCAAAGCACTTACTGATATATTTAGTTCTTATACCGTATCAACACTGGCGGCGTCCAGTATTAGTGTTGAAAGATGTGTGGCTTTCTGCAACGCGGCCGGCAATACGTTTGCGGCACTATATGGCAAGGCCCCAAACAACAATTGCGCCTGTTCGAGTAGTCCCAAGGCCGGCATCGACACAACGAACTATATGCAAGACTGCAACCAACCCTGCTCTGGAGAGCCCACACAAAACTGCGGTGGCGATAATGGTCCTCTGATTTACGCCAGGATCGATCAGACGGGTAATAAATGGGCTTCCCAATGGACTTCATCCCGGTCCTCTACGCCTATTTATAAATGTCCGAGCAGTACACCAGCGAGTAGCACGCCCGCCAGCAGCACACCCGCCAGCAGCACGCCCGCCAGCAGCACGCCCGCCAGTAGCTCCCCTGGTAGCAGCACACCCGCTAGCAGCTCTCCTGGTAGCAGCACGCCCGCGAGCAGTACACCCGCAAGTAGCTCGCCTGGTAGCAGCACGCCTGCCAGCAGTTCTCCCGGCAGTAGCACGCCGGCTAGCAGCACACCCGCCAGCAGTTCACCTGGCAGTAGCACCCCTGCAAGCAGCACACCCACTAGTAGTAAACCTGCCAGCAGCTCCCCTGTTAGTAGCACTCCTGCTACCAGTTCGCCAGCTACTAGTTCGCCAGCTACTAGTTCACCGGCTACCAGTTCTCCAGCTACCGGTTCTCCTGTTACCAGTTCTCCAGCTACTAGCTCTCCCGCTTCTAGCTCTCCTGCTACCAGTTCTCCAGCTACAAGTTCTCCAGCTAGTTCCGATGCCAGCTCAGGTGTCACGCCGCCTGATAGCTCGTCTGCTAGCTCTCCCGGTACGGACTCCATGTCTGGAACCATGTCCTCCAGCGTACCGGTCACCATGACAATGAGCACTCCCCCTGACAGCTCATCTGCTGGCTCCTCTGGTACAGACTCTATGTCTGGAAGCACGTCTGGAAGCGTGTCTGGAAGCATCTCCGGGAGCACCTCTGGAACCATTTCCTCCAGCATACCAAGCACTATGACAATAAGCACGTCTGGTGGCAGTGGTAGCGCGACTGGTCCTGCCACCGGCAGTCAGACGAGCGGCACCTCACCCAGCAGCACGGGACCTGGCGTACCTGGTATTACTAATCTTCCTGCCGACAGCTTCATCATCCTTCAAGTGGCTCCACACGCCCCTGCGAAGAAACGCGAAGCCCGGCACCACCGTCGTCAATCAGTCGGAGGATTCGTAGGTGGCGCCGGCCCTAACAACCCGAATTCTTGCACCGACGCTACCTTGTTTGGTGTCCGAAGTGGCCAACTTATTGTCGGTAGCCAGCCCGTCGCAACCAACCCCGGCGTGGCGTATATGAAATTCACGGTGCAACCTGCAGGAACCATCAGCCGCACTTTCACTATCATCAATGGCTACCTCCATTGGTACAATGACCAGTTCACCGGCGGGGAAGCACAGTTCTGCCAGGTCACCGACGGAACGGTGTTCATCTTGTTCCGAGGAGATAACTCTGGCCCCGCTAACTGCCAGCGCGTTGACATCGCAACTTACTATGGTAAGCCATCCCCTTGCCTGAAGAACATTAGCTTTATGTGAACTGAACTAACACATCTAACTCTACAGTGAATCAATGTGTCAACGGCCAGATCATCTCTGGCCCCATTACTTCTGGCGCCCCCATTGGTGGCAACACCGGTTCTACGAGTACCGGCACCGGTATCGGCATGCCTACTGGTACTGGTGGCGCGGGTGGTTCTGATGAGCCCGCGCCAGAGAAGGATTGGTACTTCAGGGAGGGTCACGCACCTGACAATTACCCCTGCATGGAGACTACCGAATCTTGGGTCCGTGGCGAGCCAACCTTCTTGCCTCACAACGAACTCTAAGCGGTTGGCCATATACAAGATAGCTCGGGCTAGGCACTTGGTTGGGGTATCAACATCACATGATCTCCCCCGAACCCAATATGTACCCTCATGGACATGAGCTACGACGTAAACGGACTCGGTTCAAAATGACTTTTGATTTTCTGCGACCTCTGTTTTTCCTGGAATTCTACGCTCGCTTTTATACTTTGGACGTAGCGGAGCGGTGGTCGCTCGATAAAGGGGGTTGGTTGGGTCAGGTTTGGTTTAGGCAATATAACGGGCGCTTACGAAGCTGTACACGCAGATTATGTCTTGACGCAAGGCCATATATGACTGGGTATCAATGGGGAAACTTGAATCGGATAATAGTCGCTTGGCTTTAGGAGCATAATTGAATGGAAGTTCTCGTCGCTCTTTTGATTCTGACGTTGTGTCCCATCCATCTCTAGCCACCTTGTAACGCAGCGTTTTGGCAGCCCAAGTATGACCCGCCTCGTGGGAAGTTCCAGAAATACCCACATTACACACAAGTAATACAACACCTTACGAACTACCCACAATCTCGCAGTTCACGCTTCTGGTAATCATAGTATTAAGAGATCTAAGTAATACTGTTCTCTTTCGTGAAAAATGATAAAAATATATAACTATTATAACGGTTGTCGTAGCACAAGGAGAGAAGTCCTAGCTACGCCAATAGAATCTATCTTAGTAGTATTGAAGTGGTGCAGATAGAAGGATGAGGCTGGGTAGCTCAGCCACTCAGTGGCTGACTAGGAGTTCGGGCACAAGAACATGATTTACTCCTCTGGTGCGCGTGTATAAGGAAGGATGGATGTCTCGGAGGGAAAATTGAAGCAGGGAGGTTACGCGTTGAATTATTTTCACTTGAATTGAGTTCCTTTTGCGTTCATTACTAGGTCCCCCATGAATAATTAAGTGAATTCGATATTCGAAGTCCACAGGAAGCGTAGGTTGAGCTTATCTCCCGGAGGCACGAGCCTCGTTGGGCGCTGAGCCTATGGGGTTCACTTCAGAATATATACCACGGGCTATGGTATAGCCCGTGCCATACCTCAGGTTGAGCGTTATATAGCTCTATGATATGCAATATTCTGAGCATGTAACACCGGATAGTATCCATCTCGTTCATTAAAGACAACAAGACCTTTTTTTCAAGCAGGCGATTTTGTAAGTGTTTCTCCCCTTAAGAGTTTGCTGAGTATATCGAATATACAACAGACCTGAATCTCGACGAAAGCCCGAGTACACTACCTTGAAGCCCTTTTCCGCAGTCATTCTATAACAGAGGGGTTCCATTATGAAAATGTATTTGATAAAAGAGACTTTTATGATGTTTGTAGTGAATTAAAAAGAAACGATCCACAGTTCATCACCACCTACTAACATAAAGAGGATAAAGGGGAGCGACCCCCAATGGCTCGCAAGTAGGTGACACGCGCACCGGAGGGGTAAATCATGTTCTTGTGGCTAAATACCCAGTCACTTGTAATAGAATCATCGTCGGCTTCCTTATACATCAAAACATGTAATCCCGACCTTTGAGTCTAACATAGATCCTAGTATATCGACCTCACCCTGCGCTAGGTTTGTGATGCCGTGGCTACATAGAACCCATCGTTTCCTATTGATTTCGACGGCTGCGAGTGTCTCACCAAGGCACACGGGGTTAGATTCTATAATTAATTTATTAAAAGCGCGTTGAAACCGTAGCAGGGCATCTTTTGCCTAGAGTTTGGAGTCGTAGTACAGTTCTAGTTTGATCGTCTTTGAAATTGCCATAATGTAATCGATTCTCCCCTTATCCAAATGCTTCCATGGCGCTCAAAAAAAATGCTCCGGGCGTTTACAGCTTAATGTAACGAAGGAAACGTGGACGTATGGATGTTTGATCCTAGAGTGGAGAAATATAATTAGATGATCCTCTCCCGGAAATCAAAACCGTAGAAAATCAATTTGTGCGAACCGACCCTGGTTTCTTTTGGACCGGTGAGAAAATTCCATCCAGTAACGTGAGCCGCGTTAAGCAACACGTGAAAGATACGACAATAGCCCCCCTTTTAATAATCGTAATATGTACGTCACACTTCTATCATCAGTGACTCTTTTGCCTGCCCTGAAGCGCTCTGTCCTTTCTGTCTAGCGTGGGGTTCTTTGCGCGACCTGCAGAAGTCAAAATTAGTGATAAAAGCTCCGTAAATGCAAAAGTAATACTACCACACTGTAACATCAAAACTTGGAACGAGAGAAAGTGAAGAAGATAAAATAGAAAAAAGGATTACCTATAGAGGAAATGTGGAACCCTTTCAGCGAGTTTTATCGTTTGCCTGTTAGAGCGTCAAAAGCCTAGGATATATAAGTGTCTGAAGAATATGCGTTATTTATGTATAGTTTGGAGGGAAGTGGCTTGGTTTCAAATTCCCACCGCTTCAGACATAGTAAAAAAAATAGTATCAGGACGAAATGAATTATTCTCACGAGAAAGATTATTAGGTAGAACAGGAGAACCAGGAGAAGCATGCCTAGATAACTGCGGAGCTGTCAGTGTACAGAGAGGTGGGACGTTGGGCTGACATCCCTCCTCCTGACGGGACGGCCTATTGTCCCACTAAATGCCTGGTTGCCGAATCCCCGGTTGATGGTATGATCGATCGACCTGTATATATGCCTTAGCCTGGGTTAAGCTGGCTCCGGGCGTCGTCGTTCCTTGCAATCAAGTTCATAGGATCTGCGTGTGGATGGATGAATCGTCTGGGTGATATCTCGCGAGGGCCTGCTTTCTTTTTCTTGGCTCGATGCACGTTTAGGGTTGTGTCCCGTTCCACCTTGCTTTATCTAGATAGTGGTACATCCACGGTTCCAGAAAGCCCTGGGCTGCACGGTCACGCGGGACGATTTTCCCCCTTCCCACCCACTTGCAGCTCTCGATGCGGCCTTGAATCTGACTCATCTCATTCAGTAGGGATCACTAGATAAACTGATCACAGAATATCTCATAAAATACAACGACTGTCTCACAGTGCTTGTAAGTTTTTATTAGAGGGATTTTACACATCCCACATGAACGGGATAAAGGCCGAGGACTCTCGTCTTGATGCTTGAGCTATGACACTTGTGGGAGAGTAATTCGGTAAGTATAGCTGCCAACACACCTAACAGAATGATCTACCGGCGGGGAGATCATGCAATATTGGGGAGGTATGAGGTTCACATGAACAAGATTCAGCGGACTCTCCACCTTAGATAGAAACTCGAAGGGGCCAAGGCGCTCTGGAGGAGACTGAACATATGAAGAGGTAGCAGCGAGATCGAAGACTTTGAACCTCCTTTCCGACCCACTATTGGCGCCAAATGGGATAAAATAGGAATAAATATAATAAATATTGGCCAGTAAAGAAAAAGGGAGGAGGTCGAATGTCTGTAGACTAGGGAAAAAGAATCCGAACCAGGAGGTGCACATAGATCCGGCGCTTTCGCTCCGCTGAGTTAGGGCTGCTAGCGTACTTTACGATACTACGCAACTACGCAGTCACAGCATCAGTATTGCATTAATGGATGCGGTTCATACCTACCTAACCAGGTACTAGGAGGCGAGAATGAGGGGGCCCTTGCTTGACGTGGGTACGGCGCATTGTCGGTGATTCCCAAAAACGACGTCGGAGTTCAGAATTAGGTAAATCGAAGATAACCTACCCTCCCCAAAAGGACCGGAAACTTCATAGGGCTTGATAGTTTTATAAACATTCATGTGAGACTTCATAATATAGTTGAAATTCCCCTAGTGCTATGCCCATGCGTGTTTAATACTCCGGAATACCTTCAAAGTAAGACACCTAGTGACCTGTACTTTAACTCTAGGCGGAAGCTTGTAACGATCTCCCAAGCTATATCCTTAAGAAGCCCCAACTAGTGTCGGCGAGATTAAAGCTCCCGCAATCAGAGAAATAGAAACCCAAAAATTTAACTTTATCCAGTAATGACAGTCGACAACGTCAACTACTAGTGAAAGAAGTTTGTTCGAGAGTGTAACTCTGGACCAACAAGGCAGCAACTAAGTAAGAGCAAGTGCAATACTAAATAGCACGGAAGCATTGCATTAGTTATTGTCTCTTGATTACATCTATGCCCTCAGAGATCAGCTGATATTCTTTTCTTTACAAATTAAGATACCATCTTACTTACTTAAGAGACGTAAGTGGCACAGATGGGGCAGCTTCGTCCAGCAAAGACCCAAGTCTCACGCCCAGCTTCTCGGCAGGTTGGGCACCGTTTACCGGGAGCCTTTGATAAAATGAGTGATAAGAGCTTCATGAGCGATGGGGCTCTCAACGTACGGTTCCAGACATGTCCACCAGTGGGGACGTGTGGTGCGAGCCTGACTTGCATGATGCCGCCATTATGATGCTGAAGGGCAAGTTTTAGATGATGTCTATCGAAAGTCTTGGAAAGGGTCTTGTGCTAGTGGTAGATTTAATAGCTTGTGGAGTAAGTGGTAGTGAGGAAGATCATCTGAGTGTACATTCGGTGGGCCCTTGAGGGGGAATATATAGTTTTCTCGTGTGAACAAAGAGCATGCCATAGGGATGTTAAAATCACGTATACCCTCCCCTATCGGGTGAGCTAATAAGACGGTAGGATAGCAATAACGAAGCAATGCCACTTAGGCATGTGTATATCCGAGCTGACACTAAGGACGAGAAGATCGGTTTCCGGCAGAAGACGAGGCGGTCAGAAAACCGCCTAGCACCCTAGCACAGGCCGAACAGGGATTCAGAAAATTAGGGGACATGTTCTACGAAGTGTGGATATGCTCCATCGTATGGTCAGAGATGATCTTCCAATATGAAGATGATCTTGGTTCGCTCCAACCCCAGTCACTGCCGGTGAGATACGGAAGTCCTCCAAAGCTACACGAGGTGGAACCAAGAGGGAAGACCTAACGTGGCCATCCTCCTACCCAACGCCGGCTCGTGTACTTAGCATAATTCTCATATGGAATGAAGGCTATTCCTTATTAGCGAATTGCCCACAGGGCGTGATAGACTAGCCTTGGTGTGACGCAGTGGAACGCTGGAAGTTGGGTAGTAGGATGTACCAAAACGGAAGGTTTAAAATGGGGAGTCCATGATAAAGGGCGGGCTTGCATATACAGGCAAGTGTATAAGACGAGGAGGCGGGAAGAAGACGGATGGGGGACGATGAGATTCGATGTGGTATCACAGTGGCATTAATGGGATGGGGTTATCTTCAACAACAGGATAACAGAGTTGTCGCAGGACAAATATCAAACTGCCTCTGTGAAAGTTGTCTAGGCATACTATAAAACAATATAAGTATGTACAAGTTAGCTAGATGGCATGGGAAGATGTTATTGTCGCTGTTCTTCTCGCGCTTCGGGTATCTGGGGACCGCAGGAACTCGGAGCAAGGATTGGAATCACGTTCGGTTTGATCTTGGGCAACTGATGAATTAGGATAAGACAGTCAAATAGAATGGTACACAGCCTAGTTACGTACATGCACGTCGTTTCCCTACATGGGGGGAGTCTAGTATAGATACTGTGTAGCTCGACGCCCTAGTCCACGCCGCTTTTGACGTTTGGGTATTAACATATGAATATGTCTAGAAACATGTAAGTAGGCAGTAAGAACTACATACGTACTGGGCAAATGTATACAACCCTTCTTGAGCAAATATCCCGTACTAAGGCTGCGTATGTGATCATCGAATATTACGTATACCTGGACGTTAACTTGCTCTGCATCAGTGTAAAAGTAAGAGCTGCCGCACGCATGTGTGCATAAGATCCCATCCAGTCCATGCACAGCGCCATGGCAAAAATAGCTTTACTGATCTATATTGCTCGCCATTCGCGCCTGACTCTCACCAAATCCATATCTATGTGGACTGTACACAAGATATAGGCACTTCGCGGGCTTGCCTGCAAAGGTGGGTAGGCAGCGTATTACGTGGTGTTTCGCCGGTGAGCAGAGATTCAGACATGGTTGAAAACCGATTGACAAAATTCGAATGTGCAAGAATGCTTTCACCTTCGAATGTAATATTTTTCGTGCGTCTAGATCAAGTCACTGTTATATTCAGACCGTTCTAGGGGTACCAATCAAATGACACCCCTGCTGCGGCCTCTTTGTATGGCCCCGATTCGCTCTATAGCCACGAGAAAAGGCTATTATTAGTCACTAACTCCTCGATCATTGCTAGTGGTGCTTATTTATGCTTAGCATATTGGTTCGGGTAGTAATCATTAGTACTGACATTGACCAAGGCAACTTGTTTATCTGTCCGACAATCGGACCAACTTCCCACGTGGGGTGCTAGAGCCCCCTTTATAATCATGACCACGTTACCGAATTATTGTTTCTTTTTATTTTATCTTATAATGATTTTTTATTTTCCTTTCTTGCGAAGAGTCACACAACCTTATAGCTTGTCTATGATCTGCAGACCAAAAAAAATAAAAATTAGGTTGGTGATCCGGTTTCGATCGGACCGCACAGATAACATTAGTATTCGCGTTCATGTCCGCCACCTTCACCTCGGCATCATCAAGGTCAGATGCATGATCGTCAACTGCTATGGGGTCCTGCAGTAGCCTGACCGGTTGTTTCGCTGAAGCTAATTGCTACTCAGCTACGAAAGGTGAGTGTGACATACTACTCCTCATGAGCTTGAAAAACACGTCATAATTTCCCGCCTTCAGCTGAGACCCCCGGTACGGTAGCACCGAAGTGATCAGGCCATTTACCGAAGCCACTGGTACGTGTCTAACTAGTTTATTCAGCCTGCGTAATAGCCCGGTGCAGAATGGGGTGTCCCGGTGTTATCCTAGTTGATGGATCACAAGCTAAGCTCCTCCGCATGCTTGGCAAAAAGAGACCGCCGGCATGGTCAGCGTAGTGTTCTGTGGTTTCGGCTTGCCAAGGATGGACCAGCTCCACCTATCATCATCCTCCATATGGACGACTTCGTAACTCGTGAATCAACTTTGAGTGAAGGATGAAAAGAGAGGGGATACGATATCATATTGCGATTGGCTACCTGATACTAGGTCACTGTCGGGAAATTCTTATTGGGTACACTTGTCCTGTACAACACGCAGTCTTGTTGTTATTCCCTTGGCGACGCCACCACTATTGCCCACCACGACTATATGCTCGTCAACAGCTAACGGCTGCACAAAGGGAACATATTGATTACTTTACCAGAACGTCGGGCCATGCCGACTATCAGCATCATAGCGGCCCTGGGGCCCTATACCCTAATATACTTAGTAATTATCAAGCACTCTCTGATTGCTGGCGCCGTGGCATGCATGGATGATCGATTGATTAAACCTAGCAGACTCACAACATTCGAAGCTCGCATAGCTACGTCACACGGCATCCGAAGGACGGACCTATCTTAGACCCTTCAAGAGATAGCTCTAGTTTGACGAGAAAATCATCTACTCCTCAATGATAGGCAACAACACTATAACTACTAAGGCTACTCGGGCCAAATTACAAAATTGCTCCTCTCTCTCTCTCTCTCTCTCTCTCTCTCTCTTTCACTGTTTGTTTCTAGTACGCTTCAAGGAGACCTGTTAGACACAAGCGTAACTTACATATAATACTATTGTTGGGAACAAGCTGATCCTTAAGTTACGAGATTTTGATCCCCCATCTCGCTCCGGCCCTCAGATTGAAGCTCATTGGATCTGGTGGGAGCACGACATTGGACGCGAAGATCATCGCGTGATAGTATTGTACTACTCCTGCAAAATCCGAAAGGGATCTAGAGGGTTGGGGTCGACAGGCGTTTGAAGAGAGTGGGGGGACAGCTGGAGATTCGCAATCCCGTACGGTATCTGCCGCGCGCACGCGCGGTCTCTTTCTCCTCGGCTTCAGCCGCTCTAGTCTCTTCCTAATATGTACCTACATTGCCGACGCTCGTTCCCTTCTCCGGGCAGTCACCTAACCCATATTCTAGGTCTCTCTGTATATGGCTCACGATGTCGCGAATATCTCACGACACCCAGCTCGCGCGGAATAATTGAGCCCTCCGGTCACAGTTTGTCGCCCACGTTCGCTTAAGCCCAGACAGCAACCCAGCCCAACCCAGAAGAATTTCCAAGCGCGTCGGCTAACTTCGGTCTTGTCCTCTCGCATATCATGCACGTATTTGGTCATGAAAAATCGCTCAGGTTCGCTCCATGAATTTAAGATCTGGAGACGAGCGGCAGTTAAGATATGGCATTGCCGCTGATGCCAGAGAATTCTGGCTTAGCAGCAAAAGCAGCCTAATCGCCGGCCAAGCTATCGGGAAATCATGTATCTAGTATATGATACGGACCTACTGATCTACGATTACCTCGTAGATAGAATAGCCGCCGCAACCGCCATTGGCTCGAAAGACACCGTCACATGACCGTAAGGTACCATCACTCCATCTCTCAGCCGGTCACATGGTTGTATCACCAGCACGTCTTCAAGTCCTCGGTTCTACCATTGATTCTATCAGGCCCGTCTTAGCCCTCATTGCCGCGCTGTCCAACATGATTGAAACCCATATTCACCTGACATCCCAAAACCGAACGGGTAGTTGTCTGAACAGAGGGGTTTCCGGGGAATAGTGTCTCATGCTTGGGCCGTTCAATGTACGGAGCTATGAGAACCCCCCCCCCCCCCCCCGAGATGAGGTATAGAACTGAAGCTAAAGCAAGGTAGTTTCGTAGACGTATTGTGTTCCATTGGCTTAGGTCAGATCATCCTAGGTTATCCATCTCGTAAACTAAGATAGGTTGCCTGAATACTATTCGCGGTTTGATTGCGCCACTTCAGGATTCTGAGAGATCGTCGTATTCTTAGATAAGATTAATGAATCGATATTTTCATCCTCATTCAAACCCGTATTTCTGATAGTCTCTGTAGCACTGCATCGTCCGGACCGTTCTATTGTGCTCTTCGCGGCCCTATATAAGATAGGCTTATATAGAGCAGATCAATTTGAGTAGTTGACTAACGGATGCCTAAGACGACGATGAGGAACACAGAAAGCAAAGCTAGCATACATTAGGTTTCCGTACTCTCCGGGCTCTCCGGATCTAGTCGTACGGATGGAACGAGTCTAACAAATCGTCTTCCTTGTCCGTAGGACAACGTCTACTCTCCAAGCTTGTGTGTTTCTAGACTCTACTCCCGGGACTCCCACTGGAGAGAATATCCCACGTTATCCGTACCCAGCCAGCCCTTCACGTACCTGCATGATGCTACCTAGCAAGTGACCGTGGCACGACATGAAACTCCGACAGCCGCAATGCCTTCCACCGAAGAGACGCGGATGAGACCGTGGGCCGTCCGCTCCCACTTCCGCTTCCGCTCCGCCTGGATTCTCGGCTAGGGGTCACTGCGTATGCTGTGGTTCCAAGCGTATATTATAAGGACCATCATCGTCATTATCATCACTCGATGAGCCTTTCTTCGTGTCTCTTTGACCCCTATCAACCCCGCTCAATCCCCTTCCCTAGATCTTCACCGAACGTGATCGACCGCCTCTTTCCTCAGTCAGACTCCCGGATGTTCCCTGCATATATGACCGAGGAAGTATGTGTCGAGCCCACCTCGTCCACCGGGTTGGTCGCGCTGGGGTAGTTGATGTTCCCGAACTGCATTCAGACCCGCTCAGATGGAACGGCAAAACGCAGCTATCCTTCCTAGAACCGCGGGGATTTGGCCTATCTCACGCTATGTACTCTATACCCCACTTTTAAGGCCGACTCTCGTCGAGTGAAGTTATCTCAAACCCTGCCGCACGGTCATACCGACATACTACTTATAAGTAGCCAAGGACTTACGCACATACTTAGAGACACTCACTCTACACTACACTCCCTTCGGTACATGCAGCTAACAGCACAAAGTACGCGCGGAAAGGCAGACACGCGCGTTAAAGCAGCAGTCACCCTATCGCTGCCGTACCCATGCACCACAGTGCCCACAGACAAGGTTAGGCTAGGGAAGAAGCAGATGACGAGAGAAGCGGAAGAGCCGGGCGAGCACTACGACAGAAAGACGCGGACTACGGCATCGGAAAGCAATATTGGAACGGTAGGATACGACCCAGAAGCCCGTATTCTACACCAGAGTAAACCAAGAAGAAGAGTTTAAGTTAAGTCGTTTTTTCCCCGTATCCCAGATCAATCCGAATATGGACCGACCAGATCACGGGCGATCCCTCGCTCGACGCGAGCGAGCGAGGTAAAGAAGAAGAAATTCGTATTGTAGTATATCTATCGTATACCAAAATTATCATGTTGCGGAGCATAAGCCGTGTAGAAAACAAGCCAATGAGGCTCAAGCATAGCGTACCGTCTCCTGCCAATTCGGGGAAAGACGGTATTACGTACTCCGCGTTGACAGTACGTGTCTGTCTCTTGTCGTATCCTATCCCTCTTGCTTATTTATCAGCATTATCCATCATCATCACCATCTATCTCATTCATGATCGTCGCCGGCACCATTGACCGCTTCTTTCCAAATCTACCATATCTACCGGCCTTCCAATGCTCCTTACCCCCAGACTAGGCGTACGTAGGCCCGTTTACCTAATTCGTCGAACCTTGAATTAGGTAGGTATCATACTACTGTACATGACTCGCAAGTGTAGAGACAAGATAGGCTTATGGCTACTGTACACCACTGACCCCGTTTTATAGCAGCACTAGCATATCAACTCTCATCTTGCCTGGTGATAGATACTATGTATGCGATTTAAAGATATCAAAGTCCCAAGGCACTAATAATAACAAGATCCCTGCCTCTCCCTGTTTCCCTCGGACTGCTGGGAATTATGTAAATATTGCTCATGATGAAACGCATTAGCTATAGCGCGGATTTCCCCAACATGCTCAAATTCTCCAGGTTAGTGAGCAGTCTTGTATTACGAAATTGAGACATACGCATGAGAGGCAAACCTTGTTTAATCTCAAGGACCAAGCGCTTCAGAGTGTGCCAGGACTCCCTCTAGTTAGGCTTGTTGAGGAAGCACGTGGTTAGCACAAGGTTGACATCACTATAGCAAAGAATTAGGTATGTAAGTTGCAGACGGCAATGCCATTCGTACGGCTCTATGACTACTTTCCCATTTTAATGTTACTAAGCAGCGATACAAGAAACAAAGCTCCAGTGAATGCAAAATGCAAGCGGCGTTAATGTTGCCGTCTTCGGGTATCCCTAACCATCCATGCCGTTAAGTGTGACTCCAAGCTGCTAACCGACCAGAAAATCAAAATAAAGGAAACATGCATATCCATGCTGCGTAGAAGTAACACAAACAGGGCTAGCCATAGAAAAAGCGAGTCCGGGTGTATCCAAGAATTGTGGTGAGATGGAAACAATTTGCTTTGAGGTGACATCGCGGCATCCACCGGTACACTGCTTACTTATAGTTGCTTTTAGGTTCGTGAGACGAGGCATCATGCCAGTAAGCAGGCACTCAACTTATTAGCGCAATGCAAGTGATGTTATCAAGAGTGGAACTAGGGGAACCTTTCCGGAACTCCGCGGTGGCAAAACTTCTGCTGAGGTGTCGTAATGTATTACTTTCGGTAGTTTTTAAACACCTTTACCAGTAAAAGGCCTTTAGTCTCAATACCATCGTGGTCTAGAAGAGGTATGAGTCGATAACCAGTTGCCAAGCGGTCTAGGCGAATGCATGCCCAGCCGGCAAACGTTTCTGAGAGGGATATGAGTCGGGACTCTTCATGTTCAACCCGGAATCTACACACAGAATTGTTAGCTAAAGCTGGTCGAATTTTGGCGAAGTCATACAGGTGTAAACAGTGGGGAAATAGACGGCAAAGAGGAAAACGGATAGAGAATGGGAGAGTAATAATGGCCCCGATAGGTTACGCTGTCAATATGTACTCGACCGCTGTCATGGCCTCGGCCCACTACCGTGGGACAACTTGGTGACAGAGACCGAAAAGTCTTTATCGTCGCTTGACGGATAATTGCATGTGGCTGATCGTTTCGTGGTCTATAAGTTGAGTATGCTAATTGGGCGCCTTCGGGACTGAGATCCGAGTACGCGGAGCTGGGGTTTTAAGAGTAAGGGGTGTTGAATGGGAAGGAGCAATGCCCAAAATGACTGGATATTTCTTACCTAACAAAGCTGAGCGACTCCTCAACCCTAGGAATCCCCTTGAAGCAGAGCTCCCGATCTTTCACTCCGAATTCTGGATGGTCAGTCCTCCCGCTGCCTGTTTGTTTCTTCCACTCGACAGGGCGTAATTTGATACCTCCCTCACTAGGGCTTCCTGACCGCTCTTCTGCTTTTTCGACGTGGAGTTCACACTTTACTAGGGGTCGAAAAGAATGCGACTTCTGACGTGGCATACCCTCAGGTAAGGGGATGTCTTGGCCTGCCAGGACTGTGACTATCAGATCAAGTACGCGGTGTGAAAGGCAGGCGGGTTGATCATTTCCCTCGTCGCCACTTCGATAACCAGCCGGTTTGAGAACCCAACCATGCTCGCCTGAGAACATGGCTTTATTGAGCATCATACCTTCATCCCACTTTTGCCAATTCATTGCAACCATTTGGACGCCTTTGCGCCAGAATTGAGAAGGATCGGGGTTCGATGAATTAACGCGTATAGCCTTGGGATATGCCCGCATGAAAAAGTGACGGTTATGAGCGAAAAGCTCGTCTCGCTTTGACTCCCACAAATCTAATATTTTATTCTCACTTATGGAATAGATGTGAGAAGGAGTCTTAGCAGAAGATGCTTCGAAGTTGACGAAATGCTCGCTATGAGTGTATACCGCAAGATTGCTGAGATTTTCACAAATCGGCACTTTCGGCTGAGGCCGCTTAATCGTTCGATCGTCCTCCGGTCCGGAAGCGGAATCATAATCCACGACCATGGCTTTGGGGGACAACGAATCCGCCCCTATCGAACTTTCCGGGCTTAAAGACGCTTTCTTCACCTTTACTAGAATTTTACCAAGTAGGTCCTCAAGTCTTGGCATCCTGCCATTAGGACATGTTTCGTGAGGCCGTTCGATGAGCAATCCGGCCCATTCTTCCTTCATAATATTGACCATGCGCTCCTGCTGATCTGCAAGAGCATGCACCTCCAGACTCACGATGATGGGTAGACTTGTTGTTTCGAAAGCAGCCTGGCGAATTGCTTTGCATACTTTACGAAACCCTATCGGTTGATTGAATGTCCATCCGTGCATGACGATTGGCTCATCTCTCGGTAGTACTGTCCTCTGTCTACCTGCGGGGCGCTCAGAATCGCTCCTTTCATCAGAGTCGGTATCAGCGTCGACATCGGCATCGGCATCGGTGTCGGCGAGACCTGGATTGAACCCATTATCACGGCCAGGTGATACGCTGCGAACGTCAAACTTGCTACATCTTGGACTGTAGCTGTGGACCTTTTCAACACCAAGAAATTGTCTTGTCTGTTCAATTTTTTCGTCCATGGCTCCTTTGATATGGGCCGCTGCTGTATGCAGAGTATTCGTTGTGAATTTTTGGGAGCGCTCTGATCTTGGAATACCTCTAGACGACCCCGCTAACGACTTATCACGAGACGAAGCAGTGTCATTGTCCCAGACGTCTATTTCAACACATCTGCACCCTTCGCGCAAAACGCGTTTGTATGTCTCTACCGTAGCTTTTCCACTCCATTGGTGACCTGGCAGGTATGTATTGTGGCTGCTGTCGATGAAGTAATTGCTGATTGGTTTTGTCAGGTCCTTATCGGCGATTGGTCTTTCGATTTCGAGGCCAAATTGTCTCCACCACACTTCGAGGAATTGTTCAAATCTGTAGGTTTCCTCCGTAACAACCTTAGAAACATCATCTTTTGGCTCGCCCTGTTCAACGTCCAAAAAGTATCGGAAGTATTTCTGGTCTAGCGTGGTTTTACCTCGAGATAGGTCGTCGAATAGCTTTTGTAAGCAACGCTGAATGGTGGCACTCAGATAGATGTCTTTCTTTACTCCGTCGCCGTGAAGGTGTATCGCCGTCGGAGCAAGGAACAACGCTATATTCAGTGCACGTTTAAGGTGGGAAATGGCTTCAGTGCCATGGAAGTTAGATGTGAGGCGACGGTTCGGCATCGATCCAGCTGGGGCCTTAGCCGGGGATTTTGGCATCTAGAAAGCATCATGGTCAGCATAAGATCGTAGAGTAGCGGATACCCTAAAAGTAGATAGGGATATCAGCAAGATTACAAAAGTCGTACCGTGAGACACATGGTTCCAGCGTTGTCGCTATTCTGAGGCTCGGAAAGAAGCATGTGGCTCGGCTTGCGCTCTCGGGGAGCACACAATCTAGGCTCCAAAGCTCATTCGGACACCAAGAATGGGGAGCAGGACAGGCGCCAAGCGACGAGAACTAAGTCTTCCGCAAAGAATGTCATAGTAAAAGGTGGTTTGGGTAACACATGAAGGGGATGATGACAGGTGCTGTGTCGCAGCTGACAGTAGCAAACTCGTGCTGACGAGAACTGAGCAGGACTGAGAGAGGAGATGAATTAGGATAGGAATATGAATAATAATATTAGGGACTAGATAAATGCAAGTGTTAAGGTGATGGAGATCAAGTACCTTTTAGGAGATGGATGCCGTACGAGCAGGGGGTTTAGGGCGGTTCAGCTCCGGGCTAGCCTCACTCACGGTGCTAGCGAGCCCAGCAAACCCAGCTCTACGGGTGCCTCCTCCCCACTATTCGGCCCACCACCACAGCGCACCGAACACTAAAGAAGCTCTTACTGACGGCGGAAGAGAGCCAGCCTGGACCCGATTAATACTTAGTCGGTCTGCCTATAAGTAAGCAGTTGCCAAGAGGCCAAAAATCATGCTATAGCACTCAATTATGCCGGGTACTGGTACGTAAGGCTGTTAGTAGTATCGATGCTCCGCATGTGTCGTATGCTCTATCGGAATAGCGGTGCTTTCGCATTCCCTGTCGAAACACGAGATTCGAGAAATTCGACAACGGGAGGAGAACTGACAGAGAGAAAGAGGAGGACAGGATCAAGAGGTTGTTATGTAGTGCAAGTAGTGCGCGACGCCGCCGACAACAGGGATATCTAGTGTGTAATGTATAGGTATCCTGTAGTGTACAGGTACATACAGAGTATCCACGTATCTAGACTCGAGTTGAATGGTTTTGGGGCTGAGCCAGCTTGCAAGGGCCAGAGTGGTGAATGGTGGAGTCGAGTTCTAGACTAGTGTAGTTGAGTTCTGGTTGAGACGAGATGGTGTGTTTTGTTTCCAGCAGTGTAAACAAAGTACCCGCTCGTCTGGATGAGATCACCAATCGGGTGTGGAGCTGGGGCGCCAGCAAGACTTCTGATTGGATGGGTGCCGAGAAGGGACTAGGTCGATTGGATAAAAATAAACGCAGTCTTAAAGCTTAATTGATAAGCGTGGTCGATTGGGAGAGGGCACTCCCAAGTGGTTGTTGGTCAATGCAATCTCTCCCTTTCTCTGCGCTTGAAACACATTCCAGTCCTCGTGATACCGCTCCATGACTCGAGTGATTCGACGCTGTCATGGTGGTTGTGGTTCGAGTCAAAGATGACGGTGCTGCAGACTGGCGCATGGCATGCAGGGGGGCGTGGGCAGTGCTAGCAATAATCTTCTTCGGCTCGGTCTGATGAATGGAAAGCAGAGAGACCAGCACACACGTGCATGGAGGCTGAGTAGTGCTATCGGCCTTGTCATATAAGGTCCTACTGGGCCATACACATGTAACCTAGTGTACTGTAGGCAAGTAGGGACGCTGCAAGTCTCATTGCTGGCTGCGGGTCTCAAGCCGGCAGCGCTTAAGCTAGTGGGGATGTCTTACTTCAGCGGGATTTAGGTCCCCAGTAGACTCTCCCCTCGTCGGTATCTTTTGACCTATAGTAGGTACCTACCCAGCGCCACTATTGGGTCACAATGCAATTCAGCTGGCTGCGAGGCGGCTCAGGTACCTGCCAATTGTCCACCGCTTAACGACGTCACTATGCCCAGGACCGTTTGCTTGGAGGGTTGCATCGACTCCTTCACAGCCACCACCCCATCACCATACTTGCCTACTTACTTTACTTACTGTAGTACCTGAACCTACCAGTCGGGTATCATCAGTTCCTGGCTGTCTCTCCTACTGCAGAACGATTAACTCATAGACTAGTACTGAACCCCGCAACAAATTCCTCCGCCCACCTGTGTGTGAGGTGTATCGTCATTTCATTCCAAGCCGATTGAAGTGATTTATAAAGGGAATTTGATCTAATAAGTCATATCCGCCATGGCGTCTCCAGCAAAGACACGCGAAGATTATGAAAATGAGGTGCGATCCTGGGGGTTTTCGGACGTCTACACTTGGACAGATGCTCCGTATGTCAAAGGCGCTTCCCTCCACACTTCAGACTTTCACTCCACCAAGACAGCTTGAGATGGGCATGAAAAGGGGAGAGACGAGACAGGCTGACTGACCACTTGTGGATGCGCAGCAATGCATACTACAGCCCGCACAGCCATAACGGCCCGACGACCCATCTGATTGTGAACGGCCAGCTGACCATCACCTATCCCAAGGACGACAACCCGAGCAAGACAACCTACTCGGCCGGCGATCGCGTTGACGTCGATGCCAGTCGTGTTCACGAGGTTTGGATTGGGCCGCAAGGCTGCACCATGGTCATAGGCGAGTAAGGGGGCTCAAACCATCGCTGTAAGGTTGTTCATATCCCAAAATGCCATGGCTGTTACTCGTGACATCTTTTCAGGCGAATCTGAAAGCCTTAGACTCGCCGCCACGGTCGTACTCGGATAAGGCGATAGCTTTAGATGGATGCTACAAGCCATTTGTTAACAATCTACGCCATCACTTTGGCATTGGCCTCTTTTCAAACTTGTGTATTAACCGTGCCACTGTTGGGTTCGTAGCGCAATCGCTAGCGCGGACTCGTCTTCATTAAATGTCTCGGTACAAGAGCATCCCTAGTGGGCGCGGATACGTATTCCGTAACAGTCCTAGACTTCAACCGAATTTATCATCAAAATCATTTTGAACGCGGGCAGTACCAAGTCATCGCATAACCACTCGGGCTCTTCTAAAGCTAAGACGTCGTAGTTCATTCAGTGTGTCCGAACAGATATCACTACTTGTCACTCACTCAGTTTCGAAGAGTATTGCCGCGTTTCGAGCATCGTCGAATAGAAACGATATCTATATAGAGGTCCATTTCTCAGGATCACGGTATCGACATTTCTCTCCAGTAGTATTCTCTTCTGTTGCCATAGTTTCACCTCAATGGGTACAAGCCATCTTACCTCTGTGTAGACAGGGGTTGAGAGAGAGTTGTCGAATGGTATACCTAGCACAGCCAGGGAGTCTCTTGTAACCCATTACGGAACACGACTAGCCGAGCAGAACCATGACACAAGGCCCGATGACTTTCGCAATCGAATGAATGTGGGGGGGAGAAGCAGCAAAAGTAAAGAGCGGTCATGCGGCTACAAGCTCAACCATGAGTAAACCATTAGACAGAAAGATGTCAATGCTCGTAGTGTCTAACAACCGCTCAAAAAATACGACGTAGCAATATCTAACCGCCGCTAAATTTGTATTCGATTCTAAGAGAGACTTAAGGGTTGGTGCCACAAGAATCCCCTTGATCTTAGTGGTAGGACGTAACGATATCGTTGAGCACGTTGCTCTTAAGTTCGCGAAGGAAATGTTTTCTAGTGTAGGTTGTAAATAAAAGCACTTGCCTCAGCATTAGCGTTATAAGTATAGCTTTTGTGTACCCTTTGTATTTTGGACTGCTAGGGATAGCCAAAGGGCTAAAGTCTGTTTACAAGGCGAAGCTTTACCAACGGCAACTACCTATGCAACAATATGCCCAAGCAACTTGTTAAAAATTCCATGACACCTACAAGGACTTCACTACCGTGGTAGACATCGAATCTAGGTACAACGGGTTAATCAGACAAAAAGTACCCTAGCGAGGTGCTCACCACATATCATTGCGATACTACAGTTCTACGCAGAGGATTAGAGCTCTTCGCACAACAAAGTCGATGATAACCCATACTTACCGAATTTTACCTATGATCGAAGGTCTTATAATATATGTCAACACGTCCTCGAAGCTCCATTCTTACCCTGATCATAACTGATACCAAGCCATTAAGCCAGTCTACGTGTGGCTTCACTGCCCAAGTTCGCAGCTAGGGGACTTGGAATTGCGAGGTAGATCTCAAGAGGCAAGCCGCAACAAATGATGATATGCGTTAGCGTATCTTGACGAAATATACAAAGCATAGGACGCGATTGGAGTTCTACATCGGCTCGAAAAACCTATTGTTGTTCAGATAAGTACTGACGTACCCGCGCCTCGTCTTCAAGGAGACCATCTCGACTCTGGATTTAAATCACAATGGTATCGATTCACGTCTTAGGCCTTCATGGTTCACCATGAGCCACTCGCACGACACAGATAACTCTTCATAATCCGCGTGCCAAGAGAGTGCGTCACTTATCATGGTATTCCATCCCTGTCGGCGTTTCTCGGCTCGAGTCATCGTCCCGTGACTTCTCTCCGATGCCCGGTGGCCTTGAGAAGCTGCGTGGCGACATGGTAACCTAGTGCAGCTTATCAGATCTCGGTGTTAGCCCCGTCGGGCCACAACCATGTGTTGAAGGATTAGTGCGAAATACCACAGGAAATCTCTCCTTATATGTCGTAAGGCTGACTTGGAACAGGCTTGTAATTGCGAGGTCTGATTAAGGCTCTTAGGCTTGGGCCTTCACTCGGTTGAATGACGAGCGAGTGATGCTCATGTATATATATATATATATTCATACACACATCGTAGGTGTCTCTCACTAGGTATATATATGTGTGTAACCTAGAGCATAGAGCTTCCTGGAAACGTGCACTTCGTTCAATGACTCATAACTGCAACGAGTAGTAGTTGTAATAGAGAATCTAAGCACGCTGCCTAGAGCTCACTTGCTTGTGTATGATACGGCTATCGTTCCAACTTAGTGAATGTATTGAGAGAGTAACACACCTTTGTTTAGTCCAATGGACGTAGGGTAGAGAATGGGTACGCCGGTCTCCAATACATTTTTAGAGAAAGATAGGTTTGGAAATAAAGCCATGCTTTAATTAATCGGATGCTTTCATCAAATTTTATTAAGCGTGCATCGCGTTGCTCTTGCCTCATCGTAGCCTACTACAACCCAGGCTATTCAAGCAGGCAGGTACGAACACGACGGGATTCACGGTCACCTCAGGGGTGTTTATCTTCTGTGTCAACTGGGATGAACTCCATGGTCGGTGGCTATGCCCCTAAATCCCACGTCGTTTAGTAGTCCTGAGCCCAAGGCCTGAGTGCGAAATATTAATAATTTGCAACCTCTACATGACACACACCTCAAAGCTCCCAATCTTTGAGTTAGGCCGCTTCAACAGAAAGAATGCGTTATATATGATGATTTGAAAGAGATATACATGTTAATCTCGCAGCTTGATTGGAGACCACATTAATAGATGGTTAGACTTTGTTCGCGCCGGCATGAGGAGCTGAGAGATACTGTTCCTGGGAATGAGGTCACAATGCCGCTATCTGTCTATAACCAAAACACAAGCTGTACGTTATATTAGCGCGTAGTAATTCTTCTGGGCGCATGATAAGAATTGCGCAACTTTAGTTAATATGATTAATACTGTTAGTTCTATAAGTAACTAGTATAGTCTCTGTTATACCTTAGTATTAGAGAAGGAGCTAAATAGTAGCATGCCTTACGTTGCTTAACCCCGAAGGGGCACCTAGTCTTCCACGAGTCTCGTGTTTAATAGCATTTACCATTCAATGATACATACAAGCTAGATTGTTTCTCATTTAGTATACCTTATGTTCATGAAGGTATATCGAACCGTTACCATAAGCTGATGTCTGCACTTGCAATTCATAACCCTGGCTCACCACGGCACGATGTCAGCCGAAGGAGGTCTATTCGCGGCACAGGAGGTCTTCTGCCGCCCCGGCTATTTGGAATGTGTGGGATGATCTGGAAAACCCGCTGTAATCGTCTCACATTGAATGCAAGCAAGTCCCCGGTAAGGGAATTATATGCGTTAAAGAGAGATCCGACGAGGGGTTGATAATTGTCCGCCAGGTCTTTCCGATACGATGCAGGATGTGCCGAGAATACTGATGTCTGTGCTGCGAAGCCGCGCAGTTTGACTTACATAGGTAGGCGGAGTATGCATCCTGCGGCTCTCGGAGGCCGGTCATACTCAGGATGTTCTCCAAGGTTGATCGATCTCTATGATGCGAGAGGTCTGCCGAGTTTTCGGTGGTGCGTCGTATGTACCGAGTTACTATTTCTGCTCGTCTGAGCTGCGACCCCAGAGTTAGAAAGTTTCTGACCCTGACCCTGAATTGTATGATCTCCAGGACCGCACGCACTGTGGCCATACCAGCCTTGGAATGAAAATGACCAGACATCTTGCTAGGTAGCATTAGTATCTTGCCGCTGTCCCCCGCATTTTAGGATCTTGACCAAAAAAGGCACTCCTTGAGCGCAGGGAGAGAGTTACGCGGCCTTGACCGCCCTTCAGCTACAAGTAAGATATAGGCGTCTGCAACCTACTTAGTACTAAGTAAGAAAACCTGTATATAAGCTAGGCTGCAGGCTGCACACTGCATGTTGATGTGCCGATTGCAGTATGTACAGATGAAGATGAAATGGGTGCGAGCTACGGCGCCCATTTTTCATGATGCTCACTTGTCTGTTCGATTAGCCTCGTGATGGGCTTGAAAGTGGCACAGGGTCTTTGTGTGCCATATGAAAGCTCGCTGGAAATCTTGCGGGAAGCTTTCGCATTTCAACCGAAGATTGGAATCTCAGTCTCGTCTTGAAACAAGCTAGAACTGGACAGCCGGCACATTCCCCGGAGCATTTGCGCCACTATCCTTGTCTTGCTTGGCTGGCAGGCTGGTTTGTCGGCCTGGGTCCCTTGTTAATTGTCGTTTATACCAAGTACTTATAAGTAGTAGACGTGGTTAGTGGTGACATGGGGCCGTCCGGATCCTGCTGGTGTTCGCCGAGGGAGCATACTACGTACTACTAAGTATGTACTGAGTAGACTGTACCACTTAAGTATTCTCCCATCCCTTTCCAAGTTTCCAAGCTGTGACAATTATTCGGGTTCTATTCGGTGTAATGCAGCCTTGTTGACGTATTGGTGCGGTGTGTCGGTGTATGCTGCATGCTCAAGCTTATCAGCAGAGTGGAGGCGGCTTCTGGGAATGAAGGATTAATGGATGGTTATGGCATGGCATGGCGTGACAACCGCGGCGCTACTTGTCAAGTTGTCATCCAGATGAAATCACAAAACCTACTTCCAGGTTTCGGGGACGAGAGCTTGGGTGGACAAAGTTGTGGCCAATACGGCACATATTAAATTTATTGGCGCCCATTTGATGATGACGACTGATTTTCTAACCTAGTCTACTTGTTTGTTTGCGTTGATGACCTGTTGGCTTCCTAGCTATGTGTCGTACAGTAGGCAGCGATTGGTCTGGAATAGCGTCAGCCGGCGCATCTGGCACATTGATCGGCAACGCATCTAGCGTTGTGCTGAATGGTGGATGGCTGGGTTGGTGATCTCTTCTATGCTCCTAATTAACTAACCTAAACTGTCAAAGCATACCTAAAGGTGACTCCTTATTCTGAGGACACGTCGTAGGCAAAGTCAGCTGAGGGTTGGTTTATATGAGGCTAAGAATTTGTGATTTCTAGAACTATTCGTCAATAATTAGATGGATGGCATTGTATTATACCGCGTGCCCCCCGGCCATGTTACAGACCATATCAACAAATGATTCTCAAATGCATCCCGAATGTAGTAACACTGAATTGGCCAGGCAGGAAGAGCAGCAAGCTGAAAACACCTCCCATTCGCTAGAACCGAGTCGATTTGAGAGTGCGCTTGATGAGGCCGAAGAGGTGTGTACTGATGACGAGGCACGACCAATCTTGGCTTTCAATGGGAAGACTTGCAGCTTTATGGGGACTAGGTAGGTAGTACTGAATACTTACTACCTACTAAGTAAGTATCCGTAGATCGAGGGAGTAGCTGGTCACAGGGATCTAATCTGATACAAACATGTATAACAGGCATGTACCTGTTTTCTGCAAAGCTATCCCGTTTTTCAAAGTCGTCATCATCATTACAATGGACGCGTCGGTATTAGTAGATTATAGGCCGTTCCTGTCGAGATCTCGATTCTGTTGCCCACCTTACCCACTACCTAGGTACAAGAGCCCACTATTATTCGATAAGTAGCACAGTAGCCGGGTCAGCATTATACCTAACTCATAGCTAGTAGGCGAGGGTAGGTAGGTAAGTACTTACCTGACCTTAGGCAGGTAGCGTGCCTGTAGTGCACTGCTTGACTATGTGTACCCAGCAGTAAAACAGGTAGCTATTTCAATTGAATTCGCGATTCCATTTGTTGGCTTCCAATGCAGGGCTGCCGCATCTTTATTGCCCGCCGCGCCCGCCTCTGGGTCACCCTCCGGCGCCTCTCCACCTCGACCGTGTCGACCATGGCTCACCTACCTCTTTCGCTCCTCCACGTGCATCATACATGATACACACACATCAGTTGGGACCTCCTGCTCGCGTCGGCACTGGTGCTGACTGATGCCGGTCATCGCTGTCCTGGGAGGCTCTCTGCTTTTTCTCTTTGCCTGTTTACCCGCCTCTGTCTCTATCTCTGTCTCAGATCGAAACATCTTGTTGTTCATAGGAGCCCACCCCCAGATCTCATTGTTCGTTGTTTGTGTGAATACCCAGCACCTTAATAAACAGCAGCAGGTCCTGCAATTGTCTGTCTGTCCAACGGCCATCGTCACCAGTCGTCCCAGCGTGCTCTTTACCTCTCTGCTTCAGTTCTTTGCACAACGCTTCGTATATTGGCTTTCGCGCTCTTCGTGTGCCGAAAAGGTTCCAACGCTGTGATATCTGGCTCTACGTGTGCGAGACAAGGTTGCGTTGTCTGCACATTGTAAACTAAACAAGGCCGAACCCCCGGTGTTTTCCGCATTCAGTGAAGCTCGCCCGTTCCCACGCGCAGCGGCGTAGCAGTCTAACCGTTTAGCCTCCCAACCACAAACCACCTCTCATCTCTTTGAGCCTCGTCGTGTCTGGGAAGATAGCTACCCGGCGCTTACCACTTCCCATTTGGCCCATGCTACTTAACACCGAGCTTTAAGCCCTCCTGCGCCTGTTCCTGTTTCCGTCTCTGCTCCTTGTTGCTTGACTTCATCTACGTGCCGTGTCAGGTTATTATTCGCTGACACCCGCTGGGGGAGCTCTGCGGCATGGACTTGTTAATTCGTGTATAGCCATATATACCTGCCGTCCCGTCGGCTAGAACCAATGAGCCTCTGTTCACAGCATGGGAAATACACCCTCCGTCGAGGCTCCAGGGAAGGGCTCCAGGGCTACTCAAAGGCTTTCAAAACCTCGCACTGGTAATCCTGCGACAGCTGGTCTGTTGAATTCAAACGGCATTTCTGATATAATTCGTCGCCCTCCGTCTACTGTCGGGAGACGTCTTTCCCTGCCACACAGCTCCACGCCGATCCCCTCTCCACGCCGTCTTGAGCCTGAGGGTGCCGTAGTGGATGATCTGGTAGTTTCCCACGGAGCTTCCGCACCCATTGAAGATTTCTCGTCCCGTTCAGTGTTCCAATCCGACTCCCAGGGTGCACTGTGTCAGGGTCCTCAGAGTGTCGGGGTTGTGGCTAGCTCAAGCCGTGGCCGGCGCATGAGCAGGACGGATTCGGGTTATATGGGAGCAGATGAAGGTTATGATCAAGCTCAGCTAGGTCTCGCAGTGTACGTCACCTATACTTAGTGAGGCCGCGTCAACACAGTCATTGACTTTGAATAGTAGCCTACCACGTACCCCATCCTTAGTTAACTATGATGCTTCTTCCTATGAAGCAAAGAGATTATTAAACCTTGTCGAAGCGTCTCCCGTCGAAGATCAGACGATACTCTCTGAGAGTCAATTCCAAGCGGCATTGTCTAGGCGGCAGAGCAATACGCCCTCCTATCATCCAGCTCACTCGGATGTCACTATGCCTCTTCCTCGAACCAACTCGGACGCTTCACTATATGCGCCAATGCGTAGGAGGTCGCTGATGACTCCTGGAGTTGCGACGCGACCTGCTCGAGCAGACTCCATCGTACCGCCGAACATACCAGCTGGATTGATTTCGCCTCCAGTGCCATCGCCTTCTGATCCCCCGGAGTCTATGGGAGTAGGGTTTCTCTCTGTCCCTCTTCCATCGTTTGATGCCAGCCTCATACCTCGTGCGCATACGCCTTGTGAGGCTGAATATAAACAAACAGGCGCGTTCAAACATGGTACATTGAGAATTACAAATGGTAGCCCTGCGAGGACTCCGGCTCCGGAGAGCAATGGTGGCGATTTGTGTGACAACTCGTCAAGTGCCATGGGGCAAGATAGCTATTACGATGCTGGAAGTCAGGTTCAAGATGAGCAAAACGACGACTCCGATAACAACCAAAACCCCGCCCCACCGTTTCTTACTACCGCGCGATTACCAACATCAGACAGTTACCTCGCCGTTGTGACAGGGGAACATGAACCAACTATAAACTTTCTACCTGAACTCAAGCTCACACTAAGCCCATTCTCACTAGATGAACTTCAGACAGGCGCGCTAGAATTGCAAACTACTAGTAAGCATACGGCTGCAGAAGATCGATTATTTGAAGATGAATCACCTGATTTTGGCACTGAGGTTTTGAACGTGCGTCTCGATCATGATGCCAAACATTCTTCTTTCCCATCAAGTGAATTGCTGGAGGAGGGAAAACAGAAAGAAATCAATCGATCGGATAGTGGTGTTGTAGCGAGTCCGATGCCCGGTGCTCCCCATAAAACTCTGTCCAAGGCAGATTCCGGCTATAGCTCAAGTGTCTCTGTCCGCTCCTCATCTCCAAGACGGAATGGGCGGGGGGACGTTGGCCATTCCCGCAATTATCAGGCAGTTTCGCCACAAGCCACAAGCTTTGACCATGTGAAACTATCGGGTAGTAATGCGATCTCTAGTCGCTCGGGTACTACTGGTCCTCAAGATAGGCAGCCGCAATCACCCTTATCTGATGAGTTACCACCGCCAGTCCCAGAAAAAGATGACCATATCAAGGCTCCAAAGCAGGTTATCGCTCCACCCAATGATTCCCGGGTCCTAGCTAGGGACTCCAATTTGGTCTCAGATAAGGCTCTTGTAAGCGAGATACCCGGATCATCACGCCATTCATCTTTGAGCACTGGACATGCACGACAGCCGGGAAGACTCCAACGATTATTGAGTGGTGCCCGAGCCCCGTTGACCGTCCACGTCACACATGCTCTAGACAGAGAGATCGGGGTGCCTCCTGTTTCTCGAGATGTACAAGAAAAACTATCTGAGCGCGCTGCATTATCACCGAATTCCTTGGAGAATCATCTCGCGACCGCAGATATAGGGAAAGATAGCTCTAAACCCACAGCAGTTAACACATCGTCTCAAAACGCTAAAAGTGGCTCAGCAGCACGAGTTCCCCAGATTAATAGCTCCAGTACTCGGAGGGACCAAGACAAGGCGTATAGTTTCAAATCAAGTTTTCATATCCATTCAATAGGCTCTACAATAACCCGTGCAGCATCATCCGTCATAACCAAGAATCCTATTAAGAATCCTATTCTTAGGAAGACGACCCTCACCAAGACAAAGCCGGATAATGTGAACGCCATCTCCCCAGCATCGGACACTCCGGATCGAGCAACGCAACATTCTATCGGGGCTCCACAATGGCACCAGAATGATACAGAAAACACGAACCTTAGTTCGCTTCACTCCGTAGGCTTGAGGGAGCGATATGGTGGATCAACAGTGGCGGCGGGCGGAACATACTCTTTGTCCGCTTCAATTAGCCCCAATTCGGGCATTTACAATGATGCTTGCCGTGGTAGTCTGTCAAGCCAAGGTGAACGGCATGCAATCGCCTTCTGGAAGCCACCATCACTAGGACAATACTCAGTTTCTGGGACGCCACCCCCCGTAAGTATGAAGGCGCGTCATATAGGCCAGCTCCGAGTCCCACCACCGATTCGATCGCGCTCAACCCCTCCGGTGAATTCAGTGGCCCCTGCACTGTCGCGTAAGTCTAGCCGGGATGGTGTTCAGAGCTATCCTCCTTATAACTATCCGAAGAACTCCGACCACGTCGATTTATCCCGGCGGTCAAGCCAAGAAAGCTTTTATAAGTACTCAGCAGCCCAAATCCGTGGATTCTTAAACCAACCATCTCAAATTCCCGGTACCATACCATGGACCGCCCAAACCCACCCAGAAGAGTACCGAGGTCAAAATTGTGTTCCCAATCCAAAACAGGGCACGGCACTCTCCTGGGATCCACCATTTGACCATAGCAGACACAATTCACTAGCCAGCCAGACAAGTCATCGAAGTAATTTCAGCAATGGGCAGCCTTGGTCTCATTATTCACCTTATGATACTCCTACCCTCAGGCATCGATCGAGCTATGATGGATTTTCATTTCAGACAAGACCGAGCTATGGGCAGGAAAATGGACCGTACCCGCCACTGCCTCGTATGAACGGGCAGATGTATGTGTCTGGCCACCTTAGCAGCCAACCCATGCCTCCGCAGTCTAGACAGTACCAACAGCATCCTCGATATGCTTCTCGTGGACACTTTCGGCACCATAGTCTCGATCAATATGGATATCCGGCTCCATACCGCGTGCTTCATAGTTACAATTCTCCAGCGTATAGGGGCGTCCCGATTTGGTCAGCATAGATTAAGGATTCATTGCTAATCTCAATTCCACCCGGTGGTGCCCTACACCGGTGTCGAACGTTTCCACTCCCTTTTGTGTTATGCTTTATTGACGAGACCTCAGTATCTTGTCTCATACTTATGATATCATATGAATAAGCGCGTCTAAGGAAAGATATGGCGACTTGGTACCGGTTTACATTACGTTTTGAATGAACAATTATTGGCGCTATATAATAATTGTGCCCAGGCAATCTTTTGCGGAGAATGCCAGGTACTAGAGAATATCACTGGGATGAATTGTTAGACAAACGGATCTGATACCCACAATATCACTCTGTTGAGGAACTGCCAACAGTTTAATGATAGCGGCTTTATGTATATACATTACATCGGACATACAAATTACAAGTTCAACTGCCAGTTCTTTGTTCCTTGAATTAAAGCATCCCAACAGTTCTAGTGCAGATAGATCGGGGGTGTTATGAGTTTATTATCTCCAGACCAAGGTGATTTCTTAGTACAAAACACGACTCTGTGCGATCTAGGCTCAATGAAAGAGACCTACCTAGACTAAACTAGAGTGTGAAGCCATCGAGAAGGAAATATTAGGAGGTGAGACCTTTCTATGGTCACGTGACAACCCATCAAGTTTGGGGCTTGTGAACTAGTACCCCACGCCACACCAAATTCAGATGACACATCAAAACCTCGTCGAATTTTGATATACTTGCCAATAACTCGCCGGTTTCCCAACTTCCAGGCAAGATGGCCGAGTTGGTTATGGCGTGAGGTTAAGGTCACCTTAGCACAATTTCCTCATGGAGCAATCCGCGTGGGTTCAAGTCCCACTCTTGTCAAGACACTAGAACTTTCATTTTTTGCTTTTGTCTTTACCTTAAGTAAGTATAAGGTATTGTTGTGAGCATGAGCACCTATGCTGCGTTGTGAAGTGAACCCCTAGACAGAATGAACTACACAGGTAACTTTTGTTGCCCCGAGATAAGTACGAAAATTTGGCATAGCTTAAACCTATTTAATCAATGCTAGGTATAAGTTATATTAAGAGATCCAATCTTTTTATCCTCTCTATCACGCTGCTAACTAAGATAGATATTGTCACAAGATACAGAATATTCACCATATACATTATGGAGTACTATCCTCTCGCGCTTCACATCTTGTCCGGCTTATCACAACTCAGTGTTTAAACCTTTATATTCACTCTAGACACTACTTCCTGCTAACTAACGACTTCGGAACAATCAGTCAATGATCCTCTGCCTTTGACCTCAATTCAAATAACCCTCTCCTTAGTTTAGATCAAGTGTTGCCCGCCTCTCGTCTGCACTACCTCACCTGTCGCATTCGAGTCGCGGAGCAGGTACATGTATGCCTCAACGACCTCCTCCACAGCACCGGCTCTGCCAACAGGAAGGCTTGCGCACATCTTGTTGAGCGCCACCTCGCGCTCCTCGACGTTCTGGTACGACGAGTCCCAGAGCCCCGTGTTGACAACGCCCGGCTCGACAGCGTTCACACGGACTGGCGAGAGGTCTAACGCTAGGTTCCGTGTCACTAGCAGTAGAGCGGGTATGTCAGTAAATCGAATCTAGTTTAACTTGAAGATGACTTTCTTCCCCGGAAGAAAGAAACTAGCTTCGGGAGAAGGGGTTAGGGAGACAAAGGGGGAGAAAGAAGGAAAAAGGGAGAAGTAACTTACAGCCCTTAAGCCCGGCCCCAAAATACGCAATAACACTCCACCCAGGCAGAGGCTTCGACGCAATCGCTCCGGTGGTAAGCACAAGACTCTTATCCCCCTCGGTAGCGCCCATAGAAAGATGTCTCTGCGCAACTTTACCAACCATAACAGGGACCAAAAAGCGCATATGCGCCGCTTTCAGCGCGACATCGGCCGTGACATCCTGTAGGTTGCCGAGGGCAAGGTTGTCAGCGGCCGTGTAGACAATGTGGTCGATATTCCCGCCGAGCCTCGCCGCGCGGGCCAGCAGCGCGTCGAGATCCGCTTCCACCGTGCTCCGCGACAGGTCGCAGCCCAGCCCCACGAGCCGTGCGCCCGCACCTGCACCCGCGTACTCCGGCTCCGTCTTAATCGCGGCGACGGCGGCGTCCGCGCTCGCCTGCGAGGATCCCGCGAGCGTCACCCGCGCGCCACTCTCGAGGGATGCTTCTACCACACCCCGCCCGATACCCCTCGTCCCGCCGATCACGACAACGTGCTTCCCTTCAAGCTTGTTGTACTTGGCCATTATCGCAAAAGTGAGAATCAAGAAATGCGTTTTTCTTCTGCCTTTGTCTATTTAGAAAGGGGGCTTTCAAGAGTATAGATGTGATACGCACATATGCTAATACAGAAAAACAAGTATTTATCGTAGGGTAGGTGAGGTCTGAATACAAGAATGTGCGTGATACCGATACAGTCTCCTTTCCCTTTCCCTCCTCATCACGGGCGAAACATCCCATATTTATACACCTCTTCACCCCCTTCATCTTCTCCACCGTCGCTGGCGCCATCGCCGTTTGCCATCGCCATTGAATGCACTTAGTTGGAGATAGGAGATACTCGGCATCAAGGCCTCACGTCATCGGGCCTTACATCCGCGACGTTTAGACTGGAAAAGACAACATGTGGTGAATTCTTTTCACAGTTAACTGGGAATAATCCGGAGAGGATATATATTTCCATATATAGTAATGTTTATGTCCGAAAGTCCTACTATTTTATCTCCGCGCGGACTTCTCCTCAGTTATTACCGAACCATATACAGATTTGCCAACAATGGTTCAGACCATATCATGCTACTTGATCCAGCGCTTCTGTTCTTTTCTTTTCTAGATACGCTAATACAATGGTTTATAATTATTTACCAAAAACTTTCATATGCTTTGAATAGTCATCGTTTATTGTTCATCGGAAATAGCTGCGGAGGATCACTATCTACCCACCTGCGATTATTCTTCCTTCCCTTACAGATCCTGTCTCTTAAGACGTAAAAGTCCTATGTGCTAGGAAGAATACAGTTCGAAGGTCTGAGACCAAGGCAATGCTCGTAACCTGCAAATAACACGATGTGTACTTATACAGTAAACCCAATCCGTATCTATGATAGCTCCTAACGCGAAGCTTGTCCTAGCGACCATGATACGAAATTCATGAAACACAAGGGGCCATCGTTTCACACAAACCATCAATCGCTTCCCTAGGCCTCCTCTACAGAGATCCAACCCATACCCCTAGAGTCGGTCACGGGCAGAGACCCTAAAGAAATTCAGATGTTAGACTTCTCGGGATGAATTGGCTTTTAAAAGGGGGTTCCCATATTACTAAACACGCAGGCGAAAGGGAAATAGAAGGTTTGGTAATACGTACTGCGCGATTGTGGGAGAGCTGCGTTGCAACTGTCTGAGAGGGGTCTGACCCGGCAAGCGTACTAGCCGGAATCGGTCATAGAGACCACCGTTTCGGTTGCGGTGCTGTTCGAACGACGTGACACGATACAGACCATCATACCGCAAACCACATGATGGCAAATATGAGTTATTGGTGCGCTCCTTGTAAGCGCCTCCAGACCGAAGGACTCGAATGGGGTACTGAGTTTTGAGGGACGCATGAAGGGTCTTGGTCCCCTGACTAGCAGGGGGCGCCTTCTCAGGATCCTTATTGGTGTGGCTATTTGATCCTGAATAATAAAGCGTACTGCCATAGTCGGCATCAAGATCTTCATAGGTTCTGGCAACAACAATCGACCATGCGCCTGTCGCTGAACTGCCTGAGATTCCTCCCATCCTCGCCCCGTGTGCTCCCCAGAAAAGGGCGTTGATCTGGAACGGGTACCAAGCTCCGAGATTGATACCGTTATTGCCATATACTTTGTGTGGAATTTTTGGGAGATCGGGTCTCAAGCGGTAGTTTTTTCGCCCGCCACCCGTATCGACGACCATGACACCATACATGATACCGGCGGTACCAAACAAAGGGTCGTTCGCAAGTGGGATCCGTATGATACCAACAGTAGGCTCAGCAGAGGCAAGGGCGTCAGCATTGGAGCCTTCAGCTGAATCTTCATCTGTAACGAGGTCTTGTCCCCAATTCTCGGCCTCGTACTTGCTCAACAATTCTTTAGCCTTTTGGGCCGAGTCTCCTGGAACATTGTTCGCTGGGTTCATGAGCATTTTTAGAACCAATTCCACTCTCGCCTCGTCCTTAATATGAGGCGTTATCTCCAAGTTGGTCTCCATCCATTCGAGATACAGACGGGCATATGCAAACCGGTCTCTCATCTCTTGCGCACGACTAGGGGTGATTCTACCACGACTCTGTGTGCATAAGATCAGAATATTTTGCCCTTGGCGTTGCATTTGGCGCAACTTTTCGATGTCCCCACGACCCACTACCACTCTAGAGGTTAGCCTGTTTTTCTTTTCATGTCCTAGCGAGGATATTACTTGTTCTAGGAGAAGATATCTCGAAAGGAAGAAATAGGTTAGAAAATAAGGAGTACGGGGAATTACTTACTATTCAAAACTCGAGTGTTCTGAGCTGGAATAGGCTCCATCAGGATTGCTGCATTGTTGATAGTGACGGCAGAGTGGATGATGCCTTCAGTCTGAGAGACGTCTGGCTCGACCTCCATGGCGAGATCAGTGTTGGTAGAGTGGGCGACACTCATTTTGAATGCCATTAGGGTAAAGCTTTTCTTCGGAGTAGTTCCAAAGACTAGAAACTACAACGCGTGTGATGCCGAGCTGGGTGTGTGATAGGAAAGACAACCTATGAGGCGGCGGAAAGTCGGGTAACGCACTAAGGAAGGAGTTGGTGATGACAATGACGATGAGAACGTGAAGTAAGTGCAAAGCTGCGATGAGGGTGTTTGTTTACGTGAAGTATGATGGCCTTCAAGCTGTAGGCTAGAGTGATACCCAGTTAGATCGAAAGGTGCAGAAGAAGACGCGATGACTTGAAGGTTAAGTGACCACATAGTAGTCCGGGCGGCGTGTGCTGAGAGCAGAGGGGGTCCCTTTCTCGATAACTTGCTAGAGGTGCTTTCCTTGTTCTTCAGAGGAGATGGAAGGAGCTTCTGAGCGGAACAGGGGACGTCTGTGTACCTTAGGGGTGGAGTCAGGTCCCTTGGGCACTGCAGGCAGTACCTTCTATACCTCTAGCGACCAGTCCTGGTGCTGTTTTGTTGCGGACCCACAATAACCTCCTTTTAAATCAGTAAACAAATTGATATGTCCAGTCCGACTGAAGTTTGCATGCACGCATGCACATAACGCTGGCTAAGGGCTTCAGTATTGAGACTATTCGAACAGAAACTCGGGGCTAAGTAGACCATCATCCCATCCATATAACAAAAGGCCGCCGTCGCTGGCGAACAACAGGACTCAGGATGGAACCTGTAGATGCACCCCTTTAGGACTTCGAATAGCACGGATGAGTTGGAATAGAATAGTAAGTGTGATGCTCGGTACACTTCGATTTGTAACAAGACTGCTACTGACGTTGAAAAATTATAAGACAGCTCGGAAACCGGCATAGTCAGAGTCGTATCACTTCCTCGAGGCAGCCCAGTACTACCAGCCTGTCGACTAGTTAGGCTTTACCCAAGGAAATTCTTGACATTACCCCCGACATTCTTAAGATCGAGAAGAAAAGTGTCATGCCCAAACATACTCTGTTCCTCACTCAGCTCGACATGAGCAACATTCCTGTTGCCCGCGAGTCGGAGTGCATTGGCAACCTCGCGCTGTTGCCAGGCGGGAAAGAGAATATCGCTTGCGACCCCCATTACCAGAGTAGGAATATCTCTCAATGTAGCCAACCCAGCGATGAGGTCCTGTGGTGGTCGAGAATCAGCTGGAAGAGCCAATACAGACTCATCAATCTCCGATTCGGTATTAGTTTGTTCGGCGTAAGGCGAGTCGGGTAGCGTAAGACTACATGATGCATTGTTTACTCCAGGCTCGGACCCAGACTGGATCAATTCTTCCCGTTCAGCTCTTCTCTGAGCGGCAACCTCTTGATTTGTACGACCGAGGTCGAATAGGTCCATAGCCTTGCTCACATAAAGAAGGCTATTGGGATCGTATGTCAAACAGAATTTCTCACCAGCATGGTCTAAGTACGTCTCAATGAGGAAATCAGGACATAATGCTGGTGGTTTGGTTGAATCGGCACGCCTCCGGCCAAACCGCTGTTCCCACTCTGGACCAGACCGGTAAGTGACAGTAGCGATCTCTCTTGCGAGCTTCATCCCGGCATGTGGTGGGACCTTCCCATAATAAAACCCGCGATTCCAATTAGGATCCATCATCAGGACTTGTCGTTGTGTGTGACGCATGGCAATGCTATACGGATGGCTTCGCGCACACCCACTGATCGAAATGATACGGCCGACCTTGGCAGGAAACAGAACACCTGCTGCCAAAGACTGCATGCCTCCCATACTCGATCCCACACTCGCATAAAGCTTCTCAACTCCGAGGTGTTCTAGCAGTTTGAACTGAGCCCTGACCATATCTTCCATTGTTAGAATGGGAAATCGAGTTGCATATCTCTGACCATCTGCCGGATCGATGCTGCTCGGACCCGTCGATCCAAAACAGCCCCCAATCACGTTGGTGCAAATGACAAAGTACTTGTCGGTATCCAAGCATCCGCCGGGACCAATAAACTTTTCCCACCACCCCGGTTGAGGGTTGCTCTCTGTCGAGTGAGCGTGAGAAGAAGCAGACAGACCCGTGTGCAGAAGAATAACATTCGACTTGTCAGAGTTCATACGTCCCCAAGTTTCATAAGCTATATCGAACTCGGGCAGAACGCCACCCCAGTCAAGCAAGAGGGGATCTACACAGTGAAAGATTTCAGTAGCACCGACAGTGTACGTGGGCTCCGGGCCGCTCGATAGTGACCTTGCCTCCAGAGTTGCAGACCTGGTTTCAAGGGCGTCAAGGCAGGGAAACACCATTGCAGGGTTCGAAGCCTCGCCATGGCTGGAGTTCGAACGCCTAGCGGATTGTAAGTGTAGTTGTCGAGCTCCAGGGCACAAAGTCGAAACACTGGATGGCCTTACACGCGGTGTTCGGCTTACCAGGGTAGGAGAAAAGCCAATCCTGGGCGTCATCGGCTGCAAAGATGCCGAAGCCCGCCGAAGGGCATCGATCCCATATCTTTGAGCCTTCATGACGATTGCAAAATTGCAGAGGATTGAACTCCAAGCCCAAGATACAACTCACCGAGGTTGGGTTTTATGGCCATGTCTGGATTGGTCAGCAGGGAAGCTCTGAGAAGCTCTCTCTCTGCTGAGAAATAAAAAACATGATGGATCGGAGGCTTCTAGCCCACCTATTTCGCGCTATGTGGGGGAATGTGCATATCACGTGCCTCTTATCGCTCTTTGGCATTATCGATGAGCTTATCGAGCTTATCGGACATTGTGGTCAATTGGGAAGACCATGTGTATCCGCTAATACTAGTTGGGTAGTATTAGCATCTTGCCTTGACGTCACTTTCACAAGCAGATGATATTTGTCGTCATCTGTTGAGCTGATAGGCTAGCTGCTTGTCACTACTCTGATCGATGTCAATGCCTTTTTTGACTGATCGATCTGTAACAGCCCTGATTTTACGTTGCCCAGACTTTGCGAGGAACAAAGACTGTCAAGACTGTCTTGTTTACTGAGTAGGGGCAGTATAGGGGTCACCAATAGGGAATTTCGTTAGCGGCTTTTTATCAGCACTTTCCAGGGAGGGCAAACAACACTGCAACAGCGTGACTGGAGGCTGGAGGGGTCCAAGGGCCAAGGCAACCACGGACATATATATATACCTAGGTACTTAACCAGTTAGCTCCAGCTCCATATGATTCCTCCTCTTCATCCAACACACAATACTCACACCTGCAACTCGACCCTCATTAATATTGAACATCGATATGCTCCCAACCAGTTTTTATTAGTCACCGAACATGATAAACCGCGGAGGCAGAGCACGGATCCCTTTCCGAAGAGTTCCCCTAACCAACCCAGCGCCAGACGATTCTGAGGCGCCGCCGCCTGAGCTGAAGTATACTCACAAACCCACGCCAAAGGAATGCGTCGAAGTCAAACGCACGCTGGCAAAGGCCACCAACTTTCCGCCCGAACTCGTTGACATTATTATGGATTTTGCCGAGTACTGGGCCTGTTCAGTTGCCAGCATCGACTACTCAGTGACTGCCCAGGGTGAGCTCGCCATCTATGGAGGGCGTGAAGGGGAAGATCAGTTTCTTGTCAGTCCCTCCATATCAGACAAGGCTATAACGATATGATGATAATCTTGCTGATACATGACTCTAGCTTCGAACCGAACCGCTGGGGCTTACTACGTGGCATTCGGACGATCCAAATCGTTGGCGAGCCGCAGCCCCCGCCTACAAATTAGGTGAAGAGTTCACACGGACGGAGCTCGAGCGCTTCGTCGACGGACCTCCATCAACCCTAGATCACCCCTTTCGGAAGATTGTGTTCGACATCGTGAGTCGGGATCAAGGATGGAGCCATGAAGTCGACACTCATTCTACCTATCGTCACTCTTGGACGTGGTTCGATGCTGGTATTGACCGGTTCGAGAAGGCGCATACAGGTACGTTTTCCATGGCCCTCGCGCGGCGTCATGTGCTAACTCGTCGTTAGACTCAAGTGAGGATAAGGAAAAATCAGGAACCGCAGTCTCAAGTAGCTCTGAGAAAGTCCCGACAACGGACGACATACGTCCGATATGGCCACCTGTGAAAGAGCAATCATCCGAGTACTACCATGAACTTCATGCGACGCCTGATCACAAGATACAATGCAACCGTGTTGCAGAACAGGAGTGGCAACACCACCGCGTCGAGTGGTCATGGACAGATGACGTTGATCCTGAATCCAGCGCAGCCAAAGAGCTAGACTCAATGGGCCGCGGGTCTGCTACCGGGGATGCCAGCTTCCTCAGGAATCTGAAGGTCGGTGATATGGTGACTGTGTGGGGGCGTGCTAGATTCGGAGCATGGGTAAACAACGTCCAAAAGATCCGGGTAGAGGTCTACTGGGCACTGTAATGTCACTTCGGGTCAGTAACGTTGGTCCTCTCTCGTTCTTCCTGTCTTGGTCGGACTTGCTCTCGTACTAGGGAGTTTTAATAACGGAGGTATGAGGCGGAATCGGTCTGTCAGAAGCAGATTTTCATCTTCTAATAGGACGAGTATGACAAGGGCCAGTATCCTGGGACCTTGAACGTAGTATACTCAGCTAATAATACTTATGGCGTCTCAAAACCAATAAGTCCCCCTCTATAGCCTTTTTCTAAGGATCTTTGATCTTGTTATACCCGTATACTGATGTCTTCAATGCTGCTAGCCTTGTATACAAGGTTGATTCATCTAGGCTCCCTTCTCTGTATCCCGTAGTACTATCTTGTAAGCTCTGCGGTGAGTAAGTCTTCGGAATACGGGTTAACCAAGCTTCATAATTTAGTTCATGCTACAACTAGCCCGTGGCAAACCGAGTGGCCAAGCATACCTTAGGGGTGGAATATGCATATCAAACGACTGATATAATATTATTATTAATCTTCATTGATATGGGAAGATCTACCATATGCTAATATAAAGTCAAGTGGAATTACGGTGGAAAGTCGATTATGAGGGGCCTCGAGGAGCAAGAACGACCAGCCTAAGTCTCCAATTGCAAAATATTACTCGGTAAGAATTTAGACATTTAGATATTATTTACCTATAAAGTACTGCTCTTAAATCTTCAATTACTAAATAAGCGGAATAGCAATGGGTCCACGTTCATCCTGAAGGCCGCTCGCCCTGCTCTTTTTGGGATTAAGAACCCCAATTCGTCTATATTCGTCTATACTTAGTATCTGTATCGTGCTCCAGCATGAGGTACTCGATGTAGTTCTCAGCATTACCAGACGTTCCAAATAACGGAACGCACATGCCTTCCCTCTTTTCAGTCTTTACGAGCCGGTCGATCGAGTCTGACGTGTCTGGATAGATTTGGGGTCGCAGAGGATCCCAAAATTTCATTCCATATTCACAGACCAAGTCTAGGCGACGAATTGGCCCCTTTGCATCGTCGTAAATTTCTTACTGCCCTTGATATACCCCTCGGTAATAATATGGTGTACACTTTATATCGAGCTCGGCTGCGAAAAGTGACATAGCTAGGCCTCCGTTAGGAGGGTCCGTAACGACCCGTATCGCAAGGAGTGTCATCAATGATTTTATGTCATCGTAACATCTAAATCGGCCAATTCCAGGTGCAAGGTACACCTGACCTCCCACGGTTGATGCCCAGCTCCAGATGGGGGCATAAATCGCACTTCGACTAGCCAGACTGCCTACATCGACTCCTTTCTCCCAGGCAAGATCAATATGGATTGTCTTTGTCCAAAGCCCCGCGATGTATGTGCCACCATTAAGCCCTCAGAACATTGTGGCAATTCTGGACAGCGCTATGAGCCTAAAAGACTCTTTCATAAGATTAGAAGACACATGTACGGAGGCAATTCTCAACTATTCGTGGTATAATTCGCTGATGAATTGAATCCCTGGTCTTTCAAGCTCAGCTCCATAGCGTTCGGGTTCCAGCCTTAAAAATTTATAACTTATGGTGCTAGAACAAAGTCGATCCTTCGTCCATATAGTCATAAGGGTAGAGTTGTAGTCAAGCTCCACTAAGAATACTTTCTAGCCATTCTCAAAAGATCTAGTTACGAGTGAAATGGATACAGCATGTTGCCAAGAATCTCTCCTGGACGATTCAGCACCGTGTAAAGGTCTTTGTAAGTCATATTCGTATAGGCATGAAGGCGTATCGCATAAGGTCTCGGATGCAAAGTAAATGAAGTTATTCAGGAATCTGAGACATTGAGCCAAACGCTAAGATAGAGGGCGTAAGGTCGAAGGAAACGCTGTACTTATACCCTGACTCCCAGGAGGCCCTGAGAGGCCTCGGGGGTAGTCAAGGGGTCCATGCGACCATAAGAATATTATTCTCATTCAGAGTGATTCTCCAAGCCCTGCATACAGCCCTTGTGATAAAGAGCCCTTCGGTACAAGGGTAATGTGATGAGCCGGTTGTGGATATATTACAGTATATATTGTGGTAAATCTTCACCATGTCTTGCGTCTGTTTATCCCAGTCTACAAGTGAATCCTGGAATCTACGAAGAGGGTCGATACAGATATATCTAAAACCCAGTCGATGAACGAGAAAGACAGCATCGTAGAAGGTAGGAAAAGATTCTCGATAGATATAGATATATAAAATGCAATCTCTGTAGTTTTGACGAGCTTCATTAGTTTTTGTGGTCTCCCCAACGACAAAGAAGCGTCTAGTAAGCAAGGGGCAATCTACCAGCACCGACCTCTACATCCTCTGCGCTCCGTAAACGAACTACATCTGTGTCGGCATCTCGTACATCGATAACGCGAGTAGGGAAAAAATATGAGGTTCTGCGGGTGTGATGATAGCAATATTCGTGTTCTGCTTCACACTACGATATCCATGCTTTGATTGTTTGCAAATCTTGGGACGGTCCAAGTTTGGAGTCCATCTTCGACGGTGGGCGGGTTTCCAACTCACTCAATAGAGTGGGAACTCAAGGACGAGAATCGGGACTAAGCATTATTTCGTTGGCTAAAAAAATCACATGTGTATCAATTATATGTGAGCGTTCTGCTAGGCTCAGAGCTTGACAAACTAAGCTTACCTTGAACCTCACGATCAACAGCCCAGGTACTTTTCACGAAAAAGAAGCTTTCACAAAAATATGCTCAACTTCCCACATAATATCCATAGACGTTCTGGAAGTATACAACAAGCTTGAGTGCCTTTACCATCTTTCGGCGTTACAGAAGGGGACTCATGTTACGCTCAAAGCCAAGTGCAGATGAAGCAATCCTTTCTACTCGCCATGAATTTTCTGTAATTCAGATGATGTAGCATATAAGTTGTTCCAAACATGTCAGGATAACCATGGCATAATGTTGCTATACATGTCTAGCACAATGAACCTTCGGCGTCGACCATGGTCTTGATTATTAGCACTAGTTTACATTGCGACAACAGAAAGGGTGGGCGAGTGATGAAACCCTACTGGCTGCTACTCGGACCGGTTACGCGATGAGTGGTACCTGACAGCAACAAGGCTTTCGTGAAAGCCTTAAAGTACTTGTATTTAGGTGTGTGAGATGTCGACTACACGAGGTAGTGTTGAATAGTGTAAATGAGTGGATATTGAAGCATGACCAGGAACGATTACTTAGGTACCTAGGTAGCGTGATAGGTATATGTAACTCAACACAGATGATTAGAATCACGCAACATCGTATTTATATATGAATGTACCCGTCAGATATTGTGCTTGGCGCATCACAGCTGGGTGCCACCCGAGCTACGAATAGAATAGTGGTTTGTTGATTACAATCATTATCGCCGTTTCGGTTCTTTTAACTAGATACTTCGCTTTAGGAGAACTACAGAAAGAGATATTATTATATACACCATGCTAGAAACAACTGCAGTCGAGAATCTTATCACGCGAGTTAGTGTGCTCTCCCTCGTGACCTACGACATAATTATAAATTACAGCGTAAAGTGTGTCACATCGGGCAACTACATCTAGCATTCTAACCCCGCAGTACTCCGTACTGAATTGGAGGTACTGAGTATATTCGCAAAGTGGCAAAAATGATACACTTGAGAAATGTAGGGGGAGGGGGGGGTTCTGTGACCGAGACGCCTACTGCTCTGACCCATTCGATTGCTGCTACGATAAGGACTCATGACGCATCTTTCTAGAAACACAATGACTGCCACATACGTAGTACAACGTAATAATTACTGTTAGGCTACCCTTTAATTCATCGTATAAAGGATTAAGCCTTGATGCCTTATTATATTACAGTATAGTCATCTATCATGCCCTCGAATCAGCCCGTGACTAATGAATCAAACACACACTTAATACCGGAAATAATCGGGACGCCCCAACGCCTCGCCACCTAATGCCCTCACTTTTTGTTCCACATGCACGACGCGATTTCTGCGTCGCTGAGTCTTCCATTTGCGTAGATTCGGTAGTAATCAGATCTCAACTGTGAGGAATGAATTAGAGGACTCAATTTCCCGAAATAGAAGTCGAGTAGGATTCCGCTTACCTCCAATCTGTATGCACTATCGTACTTCCTATTCAGCATCTCTCTTAGTTTGTTCGCGTCAATCCACGAGCTCTGAAGAACCTGAGGTGGCTGGTCGAGATAAGTGGACCGCGACGAAGTGATTGACCCAGATGTAGCCATTGAATCGAATCCAGTTGGCGAGAGGCTGGTTTCGTGGGGATTATTGTCGAGGAATGGGAAGAATCTCGAGAAAGCGTAGAAGGCCTTCATGGTGAATAGCAATAAATTGCTCACATAGAAATTATATGTTATTTATCTAGAAGAAAGTTTGCTACGTGAAGCATCTCTACGTATGTGCCGAGTTCATCTCGCACGGAGGTCGTAAGGGATGAGGTTTAATAGAAACAATTAAACAAACAAGCCTTCTAAGGGAGACTTATCCCTGAAGAGAGCTCCGAGCCTCCTGATATCCAATTCACGATTGCTGTTCGTTCAGGTGGGAGCATATCATTTATTACCTGGCAAATCATACCCTATCTATCTCCCCCCCGCCCGCACCTTATGTCATACTGGTCGGTACGTCTTGTGAGAATCACGAACCAACGGAGGGATGTGCCTAGGCGTGCGTGTATGTGTCGGGGCGCGTGCGACCGGAGCTGGACTCATATTTGGGAGTACCAGATTGATGTTGTAGGTGCGAGGACCTGGGGTAGTGGAGGTTAAGCCACGTAGTAAGGGATGCAATCTTAAGGGAGGCCAACGCCATGCACATTGAACGTTGAACCATGCTTACATTTTCGATGTGGTAACTCCAGCTACAGGAGTTCTCTGTGCCATATCTACTAGCAGTGCGGGCAGCCCGATAATTGGATGAGTCGTGATGCACACCATGCAGGCTACTCCTTACAGAGACAAGCGTAGGTCTACTGAGTACTCTCGTCATCCTGAACGCCATTTATGATGGGGTTGGAAAAAGTGTACTAAGCAGGTTGCCTTCATTGCTTGTGTCAAGATGATACGTAGTATGTATTCTGACGAGGTCTGCGTGGGGGCCTGCTGACAGGCTTCAGCCATGATCAGGCGAAGTCAGCATCTCAGCGATCACAGCCCTCTTGCTTGCGATACAGACTACACAAGTGGAATACGAAATGTGTGCCAGTACACCGAGAATAGGCATCGCAGGCTGCGCTGTTGACCTACGGGGAGACCGTGCGTTTCTGAAGGAATATGGCTTCTGGTGGCTCATAAATATCAAATTCGTTAGTTCTCAGGACGCAAGGCTGGAGAAACTGATTTGCATATTAGTCTGCTGAATTGGCAGAATTTTTCTTTTCAGTTAGCATCTTCACCTTGAATGGGCATTGAAAGTGTCCTCACACGCAAACTGCTTTCTACCACTAATGTTCAACGCCATGCATGATATCGGACTATCTTCTGACCAAACAACATCGCAGATGAGCACCCACGACCAAGCTCACAATGCCAGCCTGCAGTTAACAGAATGCAGTCAGAACACAGCTTGCTGTAGGCAGCCGCCTGGCTGCCAATGCCGTGTAGAAGCCTCGCGTGGTCGAATTCTGCGAGACTTGCAGAATGCATCAGAGGCTGACTTGTCCGACGGTCGTCCTCAACCCCGGCAACGAGGGTCTCCCAGCTTTTCCGAGAGCAGCCGGCGGTTCGTACCACGGGGGTCTCTCCTCCGCATTCTCGATAATCGAAGGGTAGCAGAGCATCTAGACACGCTATTGAATGACCTGCAGCGTTCGAACCAATTAGCAGAGTACATCAGCCCAGTACCGGAGAGGGTATGTCATTGTGAAGACGGCCTCTGCACAGGAAGTCGAATTATTCTTGCATCGTTGATGCGAATTGGAAAAGAAGATCGTATCATCCATCTATATAATCAATCTGAGACGAGAGTATGCGATAGGCACTTGGCATTCTCAGATCAAAGTGAAGTTCTAGAATCATTCGGTGGTCTCACAGAGAAGGAAGCGCAACTTTTCAGACATGCACAATGGCAACTTAGAGCTCATTACTTGAGTAAGTTGGAGCTAAGTGGTCAGAGATTTCAACAACTAGATAACGAAGTTGCTCTTCCACTTTTGCGCGTCGATGAAAAGACGAGTCCTATCGATGGAGAGAGAACGATAGTCAGACATATCGAAATCTATCCCAACCACCATAACCTGGTAAGCTAGTGGACAGTTGCCGTCGGATGCTCGGGAATATGAAGCTAACAGGTAGCGAACGCAGGGAGTTGGCGATGATTTCGCCTTGAAGACTTTTAAGGAATTACGATACTCAAGTGAGGACTTTCAGGAAGAGTTCGATGCAAATCAACAGGCACCACAGCATGACCGCATAGTTCCCGTCCTCACTGCATTCAAGCATCGAGAGAAGTTCCACTTCATTTTCCCATACGCAAGTGGCGGAAATCTTGAAGAACTCTGGAAGACTTACTCCACGAGTAACGCCCCAGGAAGCACGCTTGCTTCGTGGTACTCTCCGCAATGGTTGCTGAGCGAATGTTTAGGTATAGCTGAAGGTCTCGCCGCAACGCACCAACCCAACGCCGTTGCCGAACTCAGAACGCAGCATAATGTTGCTCCCCAACTACACGCGGATCTCAAAGCCAGAAACATACTCTGTTTCGAAGAAATCAAGGGTGGAAGGACATCATTTACTCTCAAGCTCGCAGACTTTGGATTCGCGCGCAAGGTTGACGAAAATTCCACCTTGAAAGTAGGAGACGTAACTCATACCCAAACCTACAGACCTCCCGAACACGGAATCGAAGATGTGATCCATCTCAATTACGACGTTTGGTGTCTCGGGTGTGTGTACGTAGAGTTTATCACTTGGGCAGTCATGGGTTGGGCCGAAGTAGAAAAGTTTGCGCACAATCGTATGGGAGAGCACGATGATGTGCACACCTCGAGAGCCAAAGGAGAGATCTATGAAGATACGTTTTTCAAGAAAGTGGCACGCTTACCTCGTTGGTATGACCTGTCGGGGCTGAAGCTCAAAATCGAAAGAAACAGCGAGATTACGTCGAAGAAGACGGCGACCAATGAACACCTGTTCCGGATTAGTCGGGGAAACATTCAAATCAGCTGTAGTGTCAAAGACGCAGTCACAAAAGTAAGCATAAACAATCCCTAGACCGGAGTAAGATGCTAACTATGAATTTAGCATATTAATGATTTGAGAGACAACGAGATGTGTGTGCCGGAGTTTCGGAGGTTTCTTAACTTCGTACAGAGGAGAATACTGGTTGTAGACGCGGGCGCGCGCGCGAACAGTAACGAAGTTGTGACGTTCCTCCGCGATATGATGAACGAACAGCGCGAAGGCTAGATATGAATGATTTTCCCCTTTTTTATGTCACTTTCTAGATTCAGTGTTGCTTTAGGCGCTGGGGCTACGGTTATATCAATGTCTTCACAGACCTCAGTAGAAAGAATTAAGTAGAAATTCGTCTCACGGAGACACACAACTTTATTTCCTGCTTTCCTTGACTATATTACCACTCTAAGAGGAAAATCACGCCTAACGAATGAAGCATGCCGATACCGACTGTACACACACGTTTTCACTTGTCTTCTTCTTCATCGTCGGTCTTAGGAACGGCTCGAGCAGCGTTCTTAGCTTCCAAAAACTTCTCAAAGATGGTGTTCTTCTGCTCCTGGTAATAAGTGAGCAGCGGCCCTATCTTCGAGCGCTTGACTTACCTTGGTGAGCTGTCGAGGGAGTTCAACGTCGTGTCCATTGGCCTCCGTTCTCTGGAGGGAGGTCGATTAGCTCATGACATAGATACATAGCTAACCGCATGATAGTCATAGGGGAATTCACCCGAATTTTGATTTCCTCGTCTTTAAACCCCATCTCAATCAGGGCTTTTCTGAGAACTTCGGAATCCGCGTACCGGTGGTCAAGATTGTCTGTAGCTTTGAAGGGTGTTGGTTCAGGCATTGCGTTTCGATGAGAGCGTAATCCTGGGATGAGATCCACTACTTTGATAAACTGTCCTTTGACGGTAGAAAGCATTGGGAAGGTGTTCGAGAAGATTCAATGTAGTGTAGCTGTTATTTATCTTGCTCCAGAATGAAAGGTCCGTATCGCAACTCAACATTGCCCAAGTGATTCACACAAGAGCCTCATTCACACACTTTCGGTGAGGTAGGCGTGTCAGATCTTCTCATTGTCTATCGCATGATAGAATTAAGCCGCACAGTCTGCCTAGCTACATACTAGTACACCGACCGATCACCGCATCATCAGTGAGGGGCACCAGCTCTCGGGGTATCCGGGAGCGACCTATGAATCAAGGGATAGATATGAGCTAGCTAAGGTAACAGGGGCTGAGTCTGCATTCTGTGTTCTGCCATTATGCGGCCATCCTGGCACTCCAACTCTCGTGGCCAGTGAGAACAGGAATTTTGACAGCCTGCTTCGTGGCGTCGGACCCGGACGTCCAAGCATTGTTGCTTGTTTGTCCCTGCTGACCATCCCTTGGTCTCACACCACTTCTACTGGGCAACACAGCTGAGCTAGTATTTCCGACATGCTCTGGAAGCTATATTACTCCCTTTATTTAGCGCATTCAAGTATTTGGCCACAATAACTACGGCGTCGTCTTGACGGGCTTCGATGATCTCTTCAACACCATCACACAAGACAGCCTCCCACACGCACAGTTTCGAACAGAGTACATCGTCCAAGTATGGAATGGGTCAGCCAGAGGACACAACCGCTAGATGCAGATCTGGCAGAGTTTCGCTTTGACTCTGGCTCTCTATGTCTAATCCAGACAATATGGCTCCTACGGGACGACTCTGTAAGTTAAGAAATTAGGGCCGATTCTTTTTTTGCAATTTATATGTTACTAATCATGTACTAGGGAAAGGTCCATATCGAGGATGAGAAAATTCATACTTCAGAGCGAGAATACTCGGAATGGCTCAATAAGGTGAGTAACTTCTCCAGGTGCTAAGGCAATTGCGAAAGTGTGAACCAAATAACTGACCCAGAATAGCTACCCTCATGCCTACAACAAGAATCAGTCATACTTGTGATGCACCAGAGGCTAGAGGCTTGCGATGCTAAAGCTACGTCTTTACCTTATGGAAAGGAGATATTCTGTCACGCTTTCAAGCAGCTATACCAGCACAGATCTGTCGCGCACGCAATTCGTAGGAAATCCACCGCAGTTTTCACTTGTCGTGCAGTGGCCCCCTGGAAGTCACAGCCAGAATGGGGGCCAGCTGTCGGTACGTCATCAATGTTTCCCTTAGATCCTCCCGCTACCCTCCTCTACTGGAAACGGCGATAATATTTACAATGGAATGTTAATCACTTCGTACTAGTATACAATTGTAAATCAGACACGGTATCTCTCGCTGCTTGCGATGATATCGTCCTCTCTGAGACGCATTTCCCCGAGAAGCAGATGCTATTCGCCGTTTTCTACGGCTGCACGAATGCAGACCGAGAATACATCAGCGCATGGTACAAGTTCGCCAAGGCATCCGCCTTCGACCCTCTTCTTCTCCCAATGATGTTCTCAGAGCTCGAACGACGACGTCTGCTCAACAAGCTAGATGCCAAGGGAGGAGACCTCCGCAAGAGAATCATCGACATGGAAAACAGGCTGCGACAAGACGTGCCTAGAAACTCGGCGCAGTCAAGTGACTCGGAGAAGGATTCGTCTAACCGAAATATCACTCGGAGAGAATGCGAAGCGGTGAACCTCTGGGTGGAGGTCAGCTCATTGAAGAATGGGTTGGAGAGCCTGAAGACGGAACTCTCCTCTATGCTTGAATCTTCTCGAAAGCCACTGGAGAACCAGACCATTAGCTGTGCCTGGCCTGATAATAGTGGTTTTCACGAAAGAAAGACACAGCAAAAGCTCGTTTCTGATAATATTCAGGCTAGACTTCACGACATGATTGTTGAAATTGACAGTGTCACAAGGCGCACCCAGAGCCTCCTCGTAGGCATGTCACTGGCGACTCAAACAGTAAGCCCTCCCCATCCTAGGCACAACTATGATGATAAACCATCTAACTTCGTTTAGGAGTCAAACTATCTTACACGCAAGGATGCATGGGCAACGATTTCTATCGCCGTCGAGTCCAAGAAAGACAGCAGCCACATGCGCTACATATCTTTTCTTGGAATGATTTTCCTGCCTGGGACATTCTTCGCAGTATGTCTGTTGACCCTCGTGTCCGTTTCCCGGACTAATATAGGCCAGACCTTATTCTCTATGGGATTCTTCAATTGGATGCCAGATGAAAGCGGTCAGATGGTATCTCCATGGGTCGTCGTGTACTTTGGAATCACGATCGTCACCACGATAGCTACGGTATGGCGCTTTAGGGAATGGGCTAAGAAACAAGACCTTGACGCTACGCATGTCTTTGCGCAGCTAGATAATGAGTCCGGCTCAGTGCCGTTCAAGCCCGTGCCTCTGCCCGTCGGCCCGCAAGCAGTATAAAGACTCAGTAAAGGTGGGTAACTCCTGGCGGATTTCATCATGTCTTTCAACTTATGTTTACCCGGCGCCCGAGGTTGTGGCTCTATTTGTATTTGGATCTCATCTAGAGATAACGACGACATGACCAATTGCTATGAAAATGGAAAAGGACACATAATTAGGTCGATAGTATGTATGCTTGAGATGCGTCGTTTCGGTGATGAGGTTCATCATCCGTTCGTCCCGCCCTCCAGTTAGGAAGGAGTTTCGTCAATGAAAGAAACGTATTTTCATATCTTAACGTCCTGTTCACCAACAGACTTACTCATTCTCCGGCTTACTGAACTTCATCTCGTATCAAACGTGTTTGATGTTGGGCATCTTTAGAGAAATGTAAGCTCTCCGCAACTGGCGATATCACAACGTTGAAGACGATGGTCGTTAAACTCCTGCATTTCGATTGGCTCTGTTAGTCTCTAGACAACCCACCAATTTACTAGTAGATACTAGCGGCAAAGTCGGAATCTCCTTAAGTCCTATCAAGTCGTTCAGGGGCAAGATCCATTCTTTTTACCATGTTGTTGACTGTCGGATTTTTAAGGGCTTTGATACGATTGGCCCGGGGTGTACGGGGTTTTAAAGGATTCCGTCGCCTGAAGTCCATGACGCGGCCAATGTTACGGCCAATGTTACGGCTTCGGGATTGATGAAACTTGCGAATTGGTAATTTTGAAGACAAAAGAAGAGGGAAAGAGGAAACAATGAGAATAAGATAAGAGTAGAAACTAAATAACTATATAAACTATTTTATTCTCTCTTCCTCTTGTCGCACATTGAAGCTATTGCTATTGTTGAACCCCTTGTCTTGTTGATGTGACGTGACGTGACGTCAGCCGATTGGGAATTCAGCTCACACAGCTCGAGCTCTCAAAGAGAGGGGGAGCTTACGTTCCCTGCCTAATCCTTCAAAGACTAATAATATGTTATGCCTGGAGGTTTAATACCTCTTGACCTAAATTCTTCACTTATCAATACCACAATTAGACATTGGACCTAAGAAGATATTCAATTCTTCTGGGTTGGCCTTATCATAACAATAACAATGCACTATATCAATCTGCTGCCTCTGGCGGCGGCGTTAGCTACAGCTATCGTCCTCCCCGACGATGCCACCGCCCAGCAACTTAGTCTCGAGGTTGAGAAACCGTCTGAGAACGCTGAGAAAGCCGCTCCAGCATGGTGGGACTCCCTGCGCTCTGTGTCCGGGTCGGCCTTTGATTTGATCGACAAGAAGGCACACAGGTTCATCGACCAAGTCGATTCTCTTTTCGAGACCGACGATGCCGACGAAGACGACATCTTCGGTCTAAGCTTTCCAGGTCACGGCCGACCAGGCCGTCCGGGTCGCCGCCACGGCCCATTGAACCTCACGATGTACGAAGCCATCCAGGCGTCGAACCGGACTAAGAAGTTCGCGGCTCTCATAAACGACTTCCCCGACATCGTCGACATGCTGAACAGCACCGAGACAAATGTCACCGTCTTCGTCCCCTCCGACAAGGCATTCGAGAAGATCCCTGAACACGATCACAAGCCTCCCAAGGAGTTTGTACAAAAGATCATGGAATACCACATCCTGCCCGGAATGTATCCCGCTGGTCGCGTCTCGGCATCGCATACCCTGCCCACAGCCCTCAAGAGCAAAGCCCTTGGCGACCGACCCCAGCGATTGAGGGTCGGTCTCAGCTTGTTCGGACTCAAGCTCAACTTCTTCAGCAAGGTCATTGCGACCGACGTTGTATGTCTTCCCACCATCCTCATGATCCCTATACAGAATTCCCATTCCACGACGCCTACGTACCCCCTGCTAATCCAAGGCGTATAGTTCATGAAGAACGGCGTCGCCCACGGCGTAACCAACATCCTGGTACCTCCGCCCCCAGCCGGCCGTCTGATCAAGTTGTTCCCCTCCAAGTTCTCCACCCTCGAGCTAGCAGCCCGGAAGACGGGCCTGATCCCGCACCCCGGCGACGACGAGGACAAGGACAAGCACCACGACTTCCACATGACGGGCCGCACCATCTTCGCCCCCACCAACAACGCCTTCGCGAAGCTCGGCCCCGCCGCCAACGCCTTCCTGTTCAACACCGAGAAGGGCCTGGGCTACCTGCGCGCCCTGGTGAAGTACCACATCGTCGTGAACGAGACGCTGTACTCGGACGCGTACTACGGACTAAAGGGGGGTTCTGAAGATCTCTTCCCTGAATCCGCGTCCGCATCTGATGACGAGAGCGAGAGTGAGAGCGAGAGCACCAACGACAAGCGCAACGGACACTTCCACGTCGACCTGCCCACGCTGCTCGAGGGCAAGAGCCTGTCCATCGACATCGCCCGTTTCTACGGCTTCATCACCATGCGCATCAACGGGCACGGCAAGGTGGCCGTCGAGGACGGCGTCGCGCTCGACGGCGTCGTGCAGGTCGTCAGCTCGGTCATCTTCCCGCCCCGCGACGGCAAGTCCGACGCTCCTGGCTGGACCGAGGCCGACGGCGAGATCTCCGTCGAGGAGCTCGTGGAGATATTGCAGCCGTATGTCGATGAAGAGGAGAAGAAGACCAACCCCCCTGCTGGCGGGAACCAGGTTTGGGGTGAGTTGTAAGTTACTTATGTAACACTTCTGAGAAGGAACGATTTGGGATATGTGAGGAAACAATGGAAATGGGACTATAGCTTTGATGGTGGAAATAGATAAACGAAGTTACGACAACATGGGAACTGATTTTTGAGAAGAATCTTGGGCTTGAACTTGAGCAACACGGATCCATTCTCCGCTGGGAGAATTATATATGTAGTTACTAGCAGTAGCACATTCGCTTAGCAACATGATTATAACAAATTCAATTGCGTAATAGCCGTTACGGTTAGAAGTGATTTGACGTGAGATAATTGAGGCGGCCTCGTGTGATAGTGTTCTTAGGTGCTCAGGTACGCATCTACGAGAATACATCTCGCGAGCCTAAATTCTCGAATAGGGGTTTCTTTATGATCACAGAGTGTCAGAAACATGAAAACGGTAGAGCCGATGATTCTATTCCCGAATTGTGTATTTTAAACCGTCATTTCAAGATTACGGCGCCGTGATAAGACCACACACCTTGGATATCTGTACCGTTTCATTCGACTATGTATAGCAGCTTGAATACCAAAGCGAGCTAGCTAGTAGATTCTCGATAGAATGAATACGAAGTCATAACATTGATCTTGGACCTCACCTATACCCTAGGCCCCCCAAACCCGGCAACAACCCGAACAGGCCCTCTAGTCCCACTCCCTCTCCCATTCCCACCGCTCGCACTCACACTATCACCAAAAGCATTAACAACCACAACCCGATCCCGCACATCAACAGCTCCCCAGCGCTGCTCACGATTCACCCGCGCCGGCGGGAGCCCCTCCTCTTCCTGCCCCCGCCCACCATCCTTCTCCTTCTCCATCCTCATCGTCATCATCATACTCTTCCGCCTCCTCCCCCACCCCTCCCAATCGCACACACCAAGCTCATCAAGCAGCACCTCAACGACCCACGCGAACTTCACATCTTCGGTCCCCGAGCCCGGGCCCAGCGCAATCGCCGTCTCGGCGTCGTCGCGCGTGCGCGGGATCCTGGTGCACAGGAGATGCAGATCGAGGAACTGCGCGAATGTCGCGCCGAAGGAGGGCTTGTTGCGGCGCGTGAGCCGGGATGCCGCGTAGCCGTATCCCAATCTCTGCCCTTGAGCGTGTGTGTTTAGGCTGGAGAGTTGTTGTGGTGGTGGTGGTGGTGGTGGAGCTGGATTGAAGATTGAGCGGAGGGTGGCATCGAGCGGTCTGGGCTGTTTTGTCGTTTCCTGACCGGCCGGGGTTATTGCTTGGTTCGCGTCTGGAAATGGCCTTGGGGCAGCAGCGGGCGTGGACGTTGAAGGTTCGGGGGAAGGCGAGGTCGTCGTGTTGAGGAGCATGATGAGAGCTTCTGTTGATAGGGCTAGGTGCCGGAGATGCGAGGAGAGGAGCTGGAGATTCGTGTGTGCTGATGTTTTATCGTTGTGTGTGAATAGTGTCGTGAGGAGAGCGGAGAAATGGGTCACGAGGATGATGTCGGGGACAGGAGGCGGTGAGTTCCCTGTCGATATCGATAGAGGGACGTCTAATTCTTGTGGTCCTTCTTCAGGCTCTGGATCTGGGGATGGAGGAGGATTAGGATCTGGTTGGGCGTGAGGCTGTGGGTGTTCTTCAGATGGCGATGGAGATTCTAGTGCAACGGTAGATGGATGAGGAGAGGACAACGGTGACCAGGATAATGGCTCCTCGTCCTCGCTATCGAGAATCTCGGAGTTTCGAGCTAACGGTCGAAGTTCAGGCCCAACGCGTAAAGGTGGCAGCTGTGTTACCGGCTCTAATGAAGAAGCCCGGGTTTCCTGGGCTCTCAAAGGTGTTATGGTGGCGAGATATGCATCTGCTTTCTCTGAACCTGCTTCTGTAGAATCTCTCACTTCGCTCTGTTCATTTGCTAGGCTGGCTGGGACATTTTCGACTTCAGTGTTTGATTTCTCCTCCACATTGTTGTCAGTAACACAGTGACTGGGTATTTCTTCGTTCCCATCTTGATTATGATGAGGCCTGGTTTTATCGCGAGCCTCGTCTAGCTCCCGAAGTACTTCCCATAAACCTTCAATATCAAAAATACGTGAGATGGAGATGGCCTCGAGACACCGCCTTAGTTCAGCATCAACCCCGGGATTTCTAAGGCCAAGCTTGGTCTGTACTTGGTAACGAACGATATCTCGTAAAGTGGGCAAAATTGTCGTTACTGGTAGAGTCGTGATGATAGTTGCCCTCTGTTTGCTCTCACCGCGCCCGAAGACCAATGCTCGGGCTATAGTTTGAAGTCCCAGCTATAAACATTGTCAGGAGTCTCTCTAGCGACCGAGTACAGATAGGAGATAGTAGGTAAAGGAAAAAGAAGACCAAATTCGTAAGTAACAGTGCAAAATATTCTTGGGCCTTTTACAAGCCCCGAGTTCCTCAACTAGCAATGCATCATAAGCCGTAATAGAATAATATAATGATGCTTACCAACAAATATCTCATGGCCTAATAATGCCGACTTCGATCCGTTCAACGCTTGTTGAAAAGAAACAAAACTCACCAAGATCCCAAAATCTACCTCCTCGGCGCTAACACCAACCACACATCTACGCTCGAAGCCACCTCCCAAAAGTAGCGCATTATCGATTTCAGAGCAGCCGGTGGCTATGACGCCCCTCCCATGAAGCTTCTTGCGACGCTCAACCTCCCTCCTGAAGAGTGTGGTGCCTACTACGGGCGCAAGTGTTTCTGCAGAGTCGGAGGTGCTTTCCATAGTTTTCACGGAATATGTATCGCCGTAGATTTATGTGTTCTTTTTTTGTAATGCTTAGGTTGGCATAATGAGGGGGGATCAGAGGCGTAGGTAGGATGGGTGCCTATGTATCGGGGAAGCCGCTCTCCAGCAGTGACGATGAGTTGCCGTGATAGTCTCCCAGAAGCCAATCTCGTTCGACGGGCGTCATAAGTTGTGATCGTTGGCGTTATTAGTGACTGGTAGGCTACTACCTACTGGGTGAGTGAGCGCGGCTTTAGTGATGTAATGCACGAAGTTACATCGAACATAACATTGTCTTTCAAGGCGTATATAAGGACCAAAATAAACCCTCCGTTGATTGCCTTCAAGAACTCATTGAAATCCATCATTTTCCCCTCCCGCAAATGGAGGGATATTAGAGCCTTAGGTACAAAGAGGAACAAAAGTGGAGCAACTCGATAGCGCTGGCGAGGTCCTCAAAAAGCGACTAGTTATTGTATACTATATGAATTATATTGAAACCCCAGACATAATCAATAAAGCTCTAGATTCTTCACACTCAAGTTTAACTCGTATTGAGTACGTGAAATCAGACGCGCTTGGAGCTGTTTCTGGCTACCACTGATTGGTTTCAATCTGTAAATGATCTCTTAAGGAGGCCATCAAACAGTCAGTGGGTTACTTCATTGGAAAGCCTTCTGATTCTAAGTACATGATAAACGGCCTTTTTGAATATCGCGCTGCCTTTACTCATACAACACAGGTTCAAGAATCCTGAAGGAAAACTCTGCCGAGGCAGCGAATGAGTGTTAATAAAGCAAGTTCCCGTCTTGCGTTTCCTCTCCCATGCTGCCTAACTCGTGCTCCACGGCCTTTGTCCAGTTCGTTTCCATTCCTACGAGCCAAACACGTTCCAAATGACGTTATTATCGTAGGAGAGGTACCGAAGTTATTCGTCAGCCACATCGAGGAAATTACTTCGCCCGCAGGAAAAAGTATTGTCATAGAATTCAACCAATATCCAGGACGATCGACTACTCTTGTTGTCAAGCTCGATCTAAAGCTTACTATGGTAGGGATTCCCACAGCTTAATTCGCAGTTCCAGGAGTATAGCCAGGAATCGTATCTTTCGCAGGAGGCTGTGGCGGCTGTCGTCGACCACCCTTTAAACTCTTTACCCGAGAGAGGAAACCCCCGCCCGCCTGCTTTGCTTGCCCCTCGAGCCCGTCCATCGTCGCGTCAGTTGTTGCTCGGCGCTCAAGACTGGCACCATGAACAGGGGGAGGAGTCAAGGGTGACATAACATCGCTGTCTTTTCGCTTGACGCTAATATGTTCCTCTGTTTTATCAAACTCGGTGAAGAAAGGGTTTCCCTCGGTGACGCCTCCTGACGGTAGACTGGGCCTAGGGCTGTGTCCATGATAACCGTCGGGGCTAGTAACTCGTCCCGACTCGCTATAGTCTCTCGGGCCACGCTTGATACTTTTGAATCGCTGCACAACAGACTTCTTCCTTCCTAGTCCAGCTTCAGCGGCTTCCTGAGCCGACTCCTCCTGATTTCGAGCGATAGCAGTACGGGCAGCTGGTGTTCCCTCTAAGAATGTTGAGCTTCCTAAGCCGAGCGTCTGTTCGCCATATTCGTAGTCTCCTCGCTGCTTTGGATCAAAGAGGTCCATTTCGTGTACTTTGGACCTTGACGGATCTCGAACACCTGCAAACATGGTCGACGCGTCATGAGGCTCTTGTCCCATAAAGAGTTTATGATCAGGTCGCTTATTTAGGGGACCGGCACCCCCGATTGTGTTATTCGCTGAGTCTTTAGCAAAGGCCTGCATCGGTGCGCGTCGACTGCCCTTTCTGTTTCGGTGAGGATTGCAAGCATCGAATGGGCCATCATGATGGAATACTAGGGAGGAAACGTTATGTCAGTCCATAGCTTGTGCTGAGAGACAGGAAAACCTTACATCCGGTGCCATAAATACTAGTAGCATCAAGCTGGTCAATAATATCTAATTTCTTGGGTCGATTCTTTCCATCACGGTGGCGCCTCTCCCTATCTCTTTGTCTCATCTCTCGTATTCGTCTCTCCTCATCAGTAACCGGTTTCTCCATGACAGAGGAATCGCTGTTGCGCCGCAAACGTGGCTCAGGTCGTCGCTGTGGAGATCCACCGGTCGGCTTGTTTCCATTTGCGCCAGGTTGCATTCTCCGCGCCCGTAGCGCTTCTTCCTGCGATCGGCTAGGGCGATGAGAGCTCGAAGGACCGCGTCCTTGCGGTGGGATATTTTCACCACGGGGAGGGCCGCGGAAAGGTCTATCGGTGGAAGATTGTCCACCACTCGGTCTAGACTGCGATTTCTTGGCTGCGCCATCATTGATATCAAGAGTGTTCTAATAGATGGCCTTTGCATCAGCGACTAGTCATCCTGCTGCGAATATACATGATTCTATCACTTACAAAGAGCTCCTCTGCAGTAGGCGATCGAGCGCCCTTGGATTCTGCCATCTTCTCGGGTGAAGCGATCAGTTGAGAAGCAGGAGAATTGAAGTCTGGGTCTAGGAAAGGGTTCCTTGAGGTCGGCCTGGGAGGGGGGTCCTCAAAAGGTGAGCGGGGAGGCGGAGAAGCGAGACTGTTGGGCGACGCAGCGCGATTACGGAAGGGGTTGTTAGACGAAAGACTAAGTGTCAAGCCGGCGGACGGACCATTTGTAGAACCTTGGTTGTGTGGTTGGCCTATGAGCAGAGCAAACAACACGTTAGCATGGAGCGAAACGGCTGATTGCAGACGGGAATGACGATACTGCTAGACATTGTGAAACATGAGCCAGTACAAATGAAACAAACTGCTGATCCGATTAAGTGGAACGGAGAGCACTTGGGTCCAACCCCTTGGAATACAGGCCGGCACAATACTTCGCTCAGTAACCCCTAAACCGGGCTGTACATAGCGTGGACGCTTTTAGCAGCGCATAATAGATAAAGGGGTTCTTATCCTGTGGCTTTTCTGGGGGGGTTTTCTCAAGGTACGTGGTGCACAGCTTCTTACCTAGGCCGAGCAGATCGCCCTCCATGGTCGACATGGTGGTTAAAACCTGCTGTGATGTCTCCGACCTCGTATTATCTACCTCCTCGGTTGCAACGCTGCCGTTCCCAGTGTCGCAGTGTATCAGCCTATCTATGCTGTGCTTGGGAGATGGCTGGCTAATGTATGGCGGGTAAGAAGCAATTCGAATCCTTGTTTCGACCAGTGGATGGCGGCCGATACGCTGTGGCACTACTATGGTATCTAGAGTGCGTAGTAAATAATTGGTTGTTTGTGGGGGACAGATTTGTGGTTGGCGAGTAAATGAACCACACGGGGCGGCGGGTGATTCTATCCGGGCGTGGTGAACAGGTGGTTATTAGGCGGTCAAACGGCAAGTTGGTGGTCCCGGGAAGTGTTGCTGGATTGAGTGTGGCGATCTTGGCTTTGTAGTGAGGGGTGGGTAGTGATCTTCGGGATGATGGCTGGTAAAACTTGAAAAGCTGTGGTCTACCTATGTGCTGAAGCGAAGCAGTCTAGAGCCGTGGGTTGTGACAAGCAATGACGTCCGACTGTGGGTAAATAGTAAAGTGATGATGATGGGGCAACACGCTCATTCAGATGATTAACTACCTAAGGTATGCAGGCAGGACGCTATGATGCACGCAGACACGTGTAGGTACTGGACTAAATCGCACTGCAAACCGATCAATAACTGTAGGAGAGATACTGCAGACACCATGCGGGAGCAAGCAAGGGATACGTCGTATGTCAGTCAAGTCAGTCTAGGACCAGGTCGGCTCAGGTGAGAAAAAAAAGTCTTTGTTTGGCCGGGGTGGTTGGATGAAGGACAGGATGGAGTAAGTTGGTAGATAGATGGATTGGTTGATGACTGAGAATGAATGAATGCAGTATTGATTCACGGGTTGATTGATTGAGTGAGTGGGTGAGTGAATGAGCAATTGACGGGCTGGTTGATCAACGCCGACGATGTTGTGCAGGTGTTCAAAATTATCATGTGGTGGTTCGGATTGCTGGTAAATGCAAGGGACGAGGAGGTAGCAGTAGTTGACCAGGCGGCGGACCTGGGGGAGGACGGAGAATGGGAGGAGCTCGGTCAAGTACTGTAGTTGTACTGTATCGCAGGAACTATGTTGATGATAGATATAATATGTACAGTGTATCTAAGGTAGGTATGTGAGGATATTGGCAGTTACAAGTCAGTTGATCAGTGGGATAAACAGGACAGTAGTGTAGACGGGAGAGGTAGGTAGATCATACAGTAGAGACAATACCAAGAACAGGAAAGGGCCATTTACTGTGCAGCAGGGTGCAGTCTAGACTGGCTAGGCACTACACCAAAACCAGGAGGGCACAAGTAGTACGTGGTGTGTACCTATCTACCTACTCCACTCCAGCAGTAGCAGATTAATCATGAAATGTTCTTCAATTTAAACCTGTGTATTGCTTCAATACATGTTGCTTTATATAAATGGATAAAAAGTGAAATAGCAATATCATGTTTTCATTCATAGTTGAAAGATTTTCTACCCTGATTCTCTGATATCACTTTTATTTGCCTCGGTAAGTAACCTAAATACAAGGATATAGTAGGAAGAGGTAAATACATACATGCATGTACTGAGTGTGTACTCTTCTACTCAAGTATGCTACAAGTACACTCAAGTACACTGGGCATTCTTCGCTTCTCCTCTTTTGCCACAGTCCCAGGCCCAGTTTGGACAAGCTGCAGATCTTCAGCATCTAGTGTAATGCACACTACTCTGATGGGTCATTATGGGGATGGGACCCCTATTCCTGAAGACAATACGGAGCAAAAATAAAGAGCCTTTAACAAATGACCTTGTGTCTTGTGACTAGTTAGCACCCATGTGATACTTCCTCATTTAGCTTGGTAGCTAGCTTTTTGCATTAAGCTAAGGAAAAGGGGTTGGCGGGACCAGGGTATCAAAAGGGTTTTATGGGAACCCATATCCCTGCAACATCTGCAAAGAGCAATTCATAGAAAACAGTGCCTTGCTTCCCAGTTGATCTTTCCTGTCTAACCTACAGGTGCTCTTTACTGTATTTCTCGATTGGCACAAATGCTCATCCATTGCGATACATCCACGCTGGACGTTAGTTCAAGGACGTCCACCTTAAGCCCGACTTTACTAGCTTACCTCCTACAAGTGTACAGTACGTAGACTACTAGGCTGTGAGTGTGCCTACAGAAATCGTCAAGAATGGAGGGGTCTGAATGCAGGAGAATTATCCGATCTGGACAGCGCGTACCATGTAAATAATACCGAACTGCACATGGCAAACATGAAACCTGCAGCATAAAAGACGCAGATCGAGGCTTCGAGTTGCTGACGGCGCCTAATGTGGTGGTCATTCTTGCAGTGGTAGCCTACTTCAACAATACTTCCAGATAACTCGCTCCACTGCTTGCAGCTGCCATTCATTGCAATGCATACTTAGTACTTACTTGCTTTAGTACCTTAGTCTATATAGAGGTACTACCTCGCAGATTAGCGTCTCAGGAAGCACTTAATTCCTCATCCGATATATCTCTTCTACTGCAGATCAAATACTACCTTAAAAGTATCCTTTTCTCCCAGACCTGTCTCGATCCTGCGGTTATGCAGTCTGTACCAACCTGCACAGTACCTGCACTACTCACACAGAAATTGACATATTATGCAGCGTACACTACTGTAATAATTCCTAGTATATTGTCGTCGGTCTACACCAAGATCGGAGGTTCTAGTCGGAGATGTATGCATATGCATAGTACCTTACACACCGCATAGGAAGTATCCATGATACTACACTACTAGTAGAGGTAAGGTACACTACTTATCACAGTACCTAGGTAAATATCATATCCTAGTAGTGCCTACTCCGTACCTACAGTAGGTATAAAAGAAGCTAGCTTGAGCCGTAGACCTTTTATTTGGTAAGGGTTGTCTCAGTTAACCGAGTGCAGGAAGATTACTAAGTAAGCATAACAGGGCGCATTATTAACTGCCGCTTTCGGCTTATAGTTACTTACTTACCCCACCACCAACTCAAAACGTCTCACATTGTTGTATGGTCAAGATAACTTCACCTACTTTTTAGGCATATTATTCAGCATTTCACTGTTCGTCGCAAGTGGTACGATAGTCGGTCTCTTGCCTATACGTAGTAAGACAATGCGCACATGAATCGGCACATCGCCAAACAATCTAACGCAGTACCTATACTCTATTTGCAGGCAAATGACACTCTACAACTCTAAATAACACAAGTTTATATATGTCTATATGTCATTGATAGGTAAATACTTTTCCACCTTTATACACTAGTTTTACCCTGTACATGGCCGTGGGTACATACTATGTATGTCGGCTATTAATATTCCCTATCTATATAATACAGAAAGAACACCCGTTCGTCTTTGTCTGTGCACCGAGTTGCAGAATCCATATAGATAAATACTGCCCGGTGTAGGTAGTACTTGAAGAGTTAGAACTACTTACCAGTATACCGAACCGATGTTGCTGCAAGGCCCCTGTATGACCGATCCTACGTCGCATTGAACAAGAATAGGCAAGCCTGGAAATCTACATGAGTGAACAACTTCATCAACAGCTAAGGACTAACAATGCCTTAATGTACAAGACCTAGTGCAAATGAAAAAAGCGGATCAAGGTTATAATTAATCAATACAAGGCTAAAAAGATACAAGTGCTGTGCTTTGCATTAGGTCGGACTTCTCCATCTTATAGGTCAACGGAGTCTTACTGCCTCTAAATGACTCGGAGAAGATGAAAGTCTTAAATACAAAATTGCTTCCTAATTACTTTAGGAAGGAAATGAATACTATAAGATTTATAAACCTAAAACAAGACTATAGATTAGGTAGATTGGACCTCTGACAGAAATGTTGTTGGCAAGGTAATTACGAGGCGCGAATACCCCCAATCGAGACTGCCATGTCCATTGCTCTTTTCAATTTACACGTGTAGTATATGTAAGTAGTAAGTAGTAAGTAGTAAGCAAGGTATCTATCTAACCACATCAACTACCTAGCAGTTAATCAGTTCAATTGCTAGCATATCCCGAACAAACATTCAATGACCAATTGCGTTTGATCCCCAACCGCCAGTCAGGCATCCCAATATACCTTGAACACTGACGTCACGCTACTTACCCGGATAAATCGGAAGCGATGAGAGGATAGAACTGGCCGCTCACTAAACCAAGCCACGCGTACGTCTCTATGGTTCTCGATCTTGGTAAAAAGACACGATCATAGTCGTCACGCAATTGGCAATGGAACAGATTGGGGGGGCGATACTGCGACTGTATATCTTCTTCGTCTCTTTAGCCTTGTCCATCGAGAAGGGTCTATTGCTTCTCCACCTCTGCGACGGCCAATACCACGTTCATAGAGCTCACCATTCCCAGTAGCAAGATCAGCTTTTGCGATCTACCTATCTTATGATAGTCTCGATGCTTGAACCAACCGATCCGGTAGGCTCGTCAGTCTCTGAGGCCCTGGTCTGTATACACATTTTATCATAGCCTAGGCTCCGCGTTAGAGAGTAAAGCATTCAAGCCAAATTTGGCCACTCAACAATGTGCATATGTCGGCATTACCATGCTACCTGCTAAAGTCTAGTGGGCTACCAAGATAGTGTAAGGCAGGCTAGCTAGGCAGGATAATGATACCGTGAGGAGGCGCAGCGTCGGGTAAGCAAGGCAACCTGCAAGCCATTTTGTACGTCCCGCTTGGTTAATAATTACCTCGAGGCCTTGGCATACCGAATGCAATATCTGCCTTCCGGCGTCTGTGGCGGTCGTGCTCTCAGCTTCGTCAAGTCCATGTTGCCTCTTAAGCATAGTTGATAGTTGCCGTATCCTATGACACTATGGAAGCTCTTGGTGCCGGCGCCAACGTCGCCGCGTTCGTGGTCGTCGCAGCGCAGCTCTCTAAAGTCCTCTACACCACCTTCTGTGGCATCAAAGACGGACCTGATGCTGTTCACAGGGTAACAAACTATATGCAGCAACTTCACGGAGTCCTCGAACAATTAAAATTGTCGCCGCTCATTGCCCACGATGATGCTCTCGTTGGACACATAGCACTATGTGTCAAAGATCTTAATCAGTTGGCTGGTGAGGTTATGAAACTACAATTTCTACCGGGTGAGCAAAGGACTGGAAGGTTGTGGAAAAGATTCAAGTGTTTCCTTGATGAGAAAAAGCTGGATGACATTCGTGATCAACTCATCCAACATACCAATACACTTAGTCTCAGGCATAGTGTCCTGCAAAGGTTGGTAAATTCAACATATTCGGAGCCTAATGCCCTTCTGTAGTCAAAATCTCTCTAATAGAAAGACCAGCAATGCTATATCCCAGATTCTGTCTCACGCATGCCTTGCAACGCGATCGATTGAGGCTTTAAATGAAAAGATTACTCTACAGACACAGGAGCACACCTCCGAATTCAATACTCTAACCCATGATATCCAAAGTTTACTAACATCCCAAACCAACACGTTGCAAAGCAACTTGTCATCCATCCAGGCTAGCATCGAAGGCATTTCTTCCGTATCTCACGCCAACTCGGATACAATTCTCGATGTTCTCAACGAAATCAAAGCTTTGGTAACCAAGAAAGCATCTCGAGGAGCCAATCAACAAGGACAAGAGATTGAGTGCATCCCGGACCAACACAGCAATCCTAGCAGAGGGGCAGGAGCAGTCGAGGACACTGAAGAACTGGATCCGAATAACGATTTGATATGCACTGTCACAAGATTATGCGACTTGATCAAATTAAAGAACCAAACGTATAATGTCCATGAAGAATATGACTCAGAAGCCGAGGAGATCATCGAAAACTTGCAGACCTTATTGACAGCGCTCCGCACAAGCAAAGTAATATTTGACTTGACTGGCAAATAACTTGACCAATCAAAACAAAACAAAAAAAAAAAAATTATTTAGATTATTTATTAAACCAAGCAAACGATTATTAATTAAGCTAATTACTTGCAAATAATTTAAGCAATTTTTTATATTTTTTTAAATTTTTTATAAAGGTTTTTTAATAAAAAAAGGTTAATTAAAGCTATATTAACTAAAGGTTTTAATTTATTTATAGCTTATTATAAACTTTTACCTACTTTTAACTTTTATTTATTTTTATATTTAAAATTAATTAATTTTGCTAGCCATTTTTAACGCTTTAATTTAATTTATTTATAGCTTTGCGCGCTTTTTTTTTTTTAATATTATTTTTTATTAGATTTATATTTAACGCGGTTAAACTTTTCGATTAATATTATTTTTAGCTTAGCGCTAATATTTTTAACTAGGTTTTATAACTGCAAAAGCAAAAGGTATATTAATATTAACTAACTTTTTTTAACTAACCTTTTTAACCTTAAGTTTTTTAATATTACTTACTTTTATATATTATTTAAATTATCTTTATATTATAGTTTAAGCTATAAAAATGTAATATTTATAGTTAATATATTTTTAGCTTTTTAATTATTTATTTTTTAACCAAGTTTTTATATTTTATTAATTTTAATAAATAAATATATATTTATAGTTATTTTATTATTTAAAGACTTTTTTATATTATAGCTAACTTTTTTAATAGCTTTAGTTATTTTTTAATAATAATACTACGTATTTTATAATTTTTATTAAAAGGCTTATATTTTTAAAATTAATATATTTTAAGCTTTACGTATATATAATTTTTATTTAGTTTTATTAACTTTATTAAAATATAGCTTTTAAATAAGTTAATAAATAAGTGTTTTTTTAGCTTTATTTATTTTTATTTATAACATTTATAATTATAATATTTATATTATAGCTAACTTTTTTAATAGCTTTTATTATTTTTTAATAATAATATTATATATTTTATAATTTTTATTAAAAAGCTTATATTTTTAAAATTAATATATTTTAAGCTTTATATATATATAATTTTTATTTGTTTTTATTAACTTTATTAAAGTATAGCTTTTAAATAAGTTAATAAATTAATATTTTTTTAGCTTTATTTATTTTTATTTATAATATTTATATTATAGTTAACGCTTTTTTGCGCTTATACTATTATATATTTAATAATAAATATAAAAAAAGTAGTATTTTTAAAATTAATATATTTTAAGTTTTACGCATATTTAATTTTTATTTATTTTTATTTTTTCTTTTATTTTTGTTTATAATAAGCTTAATATATTATTATTTTTTTAGTTTTTGCTATATAATTTAGCAATATTTATAGCTAACTATTAAAAGAATTATTAAAACATAAATATTTATTATAACTATTACCGCCGCTATTATTATTATTATTATTTACTATTATTAATATATTAATTATATTATTAGTTTTAATAGCGCCGGTAATATATTAATAGCTTTTAATTATTAGCTTTAGCGCGCTAGTTATAATATTTTTATATAGCTACTATTAAATATTTTTCTAAGGTATAATATATTATTACTTATAAATAAATAATATTTTTTTATATATATTTATTAATGCTAAAAAGTTAACCGATAATAAAATAATTTAAAAATAGTTAATAAAAGGTTTTTTAAACTTTAAACTATTTGTTTATTATTATAAAAGCTTATTTAAAATTAAGTTGCCTTTTTATTTTTTAATTTATTTTTTAATGCCTTTTAAAAAGACTTGCTTTAAGTTTAAATATTAAATAAAAATTATATATTTTATACTTAGTTAAATGGTTATATAACTTTAGCTATATTTAAATATAAAATTTATTTTATTTTTGTTAATATTAGTTTTAATAGCTTAGTTTTTAAAAAAAAAAAAAAAGTTTAACTATGCTATATTTATAATAACTATTATAAAATAAAAGTTTTTACTAAAAAAGCTATTAATTTAAGCAAATATTATTTTTATTATTATTATAACTTTAATATTAATTTTATTTTATTTATAATAATAAATTTTTAGTTTATAATTATTATTAAATAGTTATAAGCTATAGTATTATTTTTTTAAGTAGTTAAATTAATAAAATAATAATAAAAACAGCTAATTATTAATTTTTATATTATGCTTAATATTTTTTTTAGCGCGCTTAGTATAAAGCTATTTATTAATATTCTTTAGTTTTTTAATTTTAATTTAATATTTAAACTTAATATTTTTGCTAATATAATAACGTGCTAAGTTAAAAAAGCTTTTTAAACAGCTTGTAAAGTAGTTATTTTTAAAATAATTAGCGTAAAATTTAAAATTAACCTTTTTTTTAACCTTTAAAAGTCTTTTTTTAAAAAAAAAATTATTAATATTATTGCCTACTATATTAATTAATATTTTAAACTACGCATTAAACTAATTAGCTTAAAATATATTATAAAATTTTATATAAGCGATAATATTAAATATTATTTATATTAAATAATTAATAACTATAATATTAAAAATAAATTAAGGTTTTTTATACTTAATAACGCTAAAACTAATAATAAAGCTTTTGCTATTTTTTTTAAAGATTTAAATATTAATTTAAAGCTTTATTTTAATTATAAAAACTTTGTTTGCAAATATAAAACCTGCTATTAAAAATATATTATTAATATTATTGCTTAATGCTTTATTTTTAACTATTTAAATATAAATTCTTTTAAATTTATTGCTTTTTTAGCTGTTAAAAAAAGTTATTTTATTAATATATAAATTTATTAGTTATTTTAATAGCATAATATTTTTTAAAAAAAAGTTTAAAGCTGCAGCTATGCTAAAAATATTTTTTTTTAATTAATAAATAAATTTATTAACAATAAAAATAATTTTATTGCTTAAAACTTTAATATATTTAAAATTACTACTATTTTAACTAGCAATATAAATATATTAAAGTAAAAGCTAATAGTTAAAATTAAAAATATTATTTATTAAAACTTTTTTATAGCTAAAATTAAAAGTTTATTTATTTTTTAAAAGCTTTTTATTAAATTATACTTTATTTTATATAATAACTATAATTTTAACAGGTATATTTTTATTAAATATAGCTTTATAGCTAAAAATTAAAAGATTTTTTATAAAATTAATAAAATTTTAAACCTTTTTTTTTTAATAACTTTTTAGTATAAAAATAATTATATTAGTTTATTTAATATTATAGCTTTTTTTAAAAAATTAAAAAAATATTTATGCACTTGCTTAGTATATTTTAGCTTAATTAATAAAAATAATAATTTAAAGCTTAAAGCTATTTAAGTATAGCTTTAACTGCTTTTTTTATAGCTATATATTTTTTGCTAGTTTTAAAAGCGACTTTATTTTATTTAACGCGGCTTTAAAACTATAATTATTATTTGCACTTGCAAATAATAGCGCTGCTTTAATAATTATTAAGCTAGCTTTAACTTATTAAATATTAATTATATATATAAAATTTAAAATAGCTTAAAAAAAGTTTATAAAAAGTTTTAAAAATATTGTTAAATATTTAATAAAATGTCTGCTTATTAAGCTATAATTATTTTTTATTTTAATATAAAGCTAAAAAAGCTTTGCTAAAAAAATCTTTATAAAGCTAACTATATATAATAATAAATAACTATATATTAAAAATAATATTATATTAATAATATAGCCTTTAAAATTACTATTATTATTATATTTATTAAAGCTTTTTATTAAAAACTAATAAGTAAAACATATAATAGTTATAATTTAAATAATAATTTTTACTTTTATAAAAATAAATTATAACGCTATTTAAAAATAAAAAAAACAAGCTATATAAAATTTAACTATAATTTTTTAATATAATAGCAAAAGCATAAAAAATAGTTTTTGCTACTATATTAGTTTATTTTTAATATATTATTTATATTAGCTATATTATTAAAGTATAAAAAAATCTTTAGCTAAGCTAAACTAATATTAAATTTTTAATAGTTAAGCCTTTTAATAAAAATGTTAAAATTTATTTAATGCTTTTAATACTAGCTATAAAGCGATTTAAAAAGTCTTTAGACTGCTATTAAAGATAAAAATAATTAAAATAGGTAAAATAGCCTCTAAAATTACTTAACTTATATGTTTGGCAAGTAATTAGGCCAAATCAAATACAGAAACCAGCCAAGTCAGTCAAATACACCGAAATCAAGGCTCAAGTCAGTCAAAGTCAGTCATGAGGGCTTTATTTGACTTGTTTTGCTTGTGCGGAGCGCTGACTTATTGATCCTAGCACGGAAATACGTCAACACCGCCAACAAAGCTCATGAAGTGGACCCCACCGTCCTTCGTAGCGAAATCAGACGTTTTAATCAGGCTTTCGGGTAGTTCAGACTTATTATCAATGCCGAAGGTAAGAAATTTGGAAAGCGCTTAGCCCTCATAGCTTAATTGCTCACATCTATACAGGCCAGCGACAGAATGAACGCACCCCTTCTAAGGAGATAACACAGCAACAGACTTACGCCGAGATCCAGGTCACAGAATTTGGCACGCTTTCATTCAGAGTTACTAAGCGGACACAAGCATTGCCGGCTACAGCGAAAGATGCTCGACAACGCGAAACAAGACACTTGGATCGTACGATGGTAATTACGTTTATGCCATACGACCCTAGAAAATTCAATATGATTGTGGCATCTACCCTTCAAAGAGACTATTGGGGGGACGCTACACCCTCTATCTCACGACTAGATGTAAACAGAGTGCTGCCGAGGAATTCTCCAGTGTTTGAAACAGTTCGACGAGGTCACTTACAAGAGCTTCGAGAGATGTTACAGAATGGCGAAGCATCACTACGTGACCACGATGAATTTGGAGCAAACCTTCTGATGGTAAGTAGGCATACACGATATCGCCTTCGTACGGCGCTAATAAATATACTATGAAGTATTCTACCAATGAACACGAATTATGCAAGTTTCTGTTATCCACGAATACTTTCGACCTGGACCACGTTGGTGGCGATGCAGGTGTAATGTATAGAAAGGAGTCGTATTTGAGGTATGTCACCAGGCTCACCCACTCTTTCGCTTCTAGCATGATACCAATACCAAGAATATGGTGTCTAACTCTCTTTCATTTCAAGTTCCGTTTTAGATCTTTGTTCCCCGGAAAGAGGTCGAAGTATTGGCAAGTGCAGCAGACTGCTCTTAGAAGCAGGTGTTGATCCGACAATTCGAATTGGAGGCCGCACATTTCTAGAAAGAATGTCCACGCACGGTTCTAATGTAAGTGTTACCCTAGAGAATAATCACAATGCTAAGTTATCTACAGAAAAGTATCAGAGCCTTCTGGGACTTAGCTTTAAGGTGCTATTTCGAAAGCAATTTCATCGATGCTAAAACTGCTGCTAGTCAAGCCCTTTTGGCCGCGTGCTGGGATCTTCAGTTTTACTTTACGGAAAACATTTCTTTATTTCTAGAATTAGGCGCGGATATTACTATGCGCGATTCTTTAGGGCGTTCATGCCTACACATATGCTTTAGGCACTTAAGACACTTAGACGTTATCACATTGGATGGAGTTATACATCTCCTTAACAATGGCGCTGACCCTTACGCCCGTGATAATGAAGGAGTATCTGTCAGCGAAGTCGCCTATGAAAACAGAAGTCTATACTCTAGGAATTACATGGGTAGCATGCTTGGAGACATATGGGATTACGCTTTGCACAGCTGTGGGTACGATATTGCCGAGTTTCGACGACACCACCAGCGAAAAGCAGGCTACACTTCATATTACGGACGGAGGGATTTTGTATCGCTTTGGCATGATAAGATATATGGTATGTTGTCAGCCCATCAGTTTGGCCTCGTCGGAGAGGAGATCTTCGGCGTTTTGGCAAGCCCAATTCTCACTTCCCCCTTTATTCTCTTATTTCCACTTCGACTCATAATTCTCGATTACTAACATGAGTTTAAGAGTGTCCATATTGGGATGATGCACCCTGGCCCCAACTGAGTTTATGGCAGCTGCCTGAGTTTGAATACAGCGACGAAGAAGTTGACGAAGAAGCTAACAAAGAGACCGATGAAGAGGTCGTCAACTCCTTCGTCGAAGAAACTGAAGAAGATATCGACTGTGAGCGTGATTATCGGAGTGACAGCATTGTCTCATGGCTAGCAACAATCACCACCAACCCTACCGAGCGCGAGAATGTAGTTGAGTTAGCGGGCGATGGCTAGCCTTGCAAATTTCTACGGGGACTTTGAGAAATATATTCTCAGTCCTAAATCAGCATTTTACTCCAACTCAACCAGGCGTCTCAATTACTATCTGCATAAATGTACGAATTGTGATGTGAGAGTCTGTCATTATCGAATTCCCACAAATTCCACTAAGCCGTCCCCTATCAGAAAAGCCTACCGACGGCACTGCAAAAGTGTGCTGTCCAGTCCAGACTAAATAATACAGGAGGCCAGTTACCACTACCCAGAAGCGCGGCCTCACCGACATTTACCACAAATGCACTAGTGATGGCGGCGCTGCTGCCGGATGGCCAGTCATCTTGCACTGGGGAGAGTTATCACGATTTAACGCCGAAGGGAATCAGGGCTTATAAGCGGACGACTTGTTATTTCGGAGAAACAGGCGTGACCACGCTTGTTCCCGAACCTACATCTCTGCAAATCACCTACTTACTACATCATGCGTTTGATTGGTAGAGTAACGACGACGACGAGATTGAAATCGCCGTTCGGAAATCGTTCTTGTTCGGGAATTAGAGGGAATGTCCACGAGCGTGGAATGCGCAGCTCAATATGGAACAAAGATTGTCTCTAGAAACCCATTTCCTCGTTCAACTAGATCAATTACTAGAAGGCCGTCGCTGAAGCTAGCTATTTCGGTATCGAGATTGAACAACACTATGTCGCACAAGGAAATATTCATGTGTCCGGCCCTGTAATACATCTACAGGTAATATGGCCTTCCTTGCGGGTCAAGTTATCAGAGAATCCTATTCATTAATATTGCTCTTTCAGAATCAAGTGTGTTCCCCGATCCAGTCTCATGAGAGCCGTACAGTATATACTGAGCTGGATCTTCTGACGAACCTATGATATTGACTAGACAATCGCATCAGGTCTAGAGCTAGCTGTGGCGGTTTTGGAAGAGAGAGTAAGTCTTGTCGATTTCTACCTCTCGGATCCTAAGGATAGTCTCTGACGTGTTAGGGAACGACGTTAGCCCCTGGAACGCTCCCTGTATGAGGAAAATTGACTACGCCCGAGGTAGTCAAATAGACAACAGCTTCATGTTAACCATCACCGACCTCTAGCGATCCGATGGTTGTGGAAATCGGAGAAACAGACGAGGTTGCAGAAAAAGTCTGCGACCGGGCATGTTGCAAAGCTCAGCACGATGACCATATCGTCCACCCTTCATATTCCACGGAACGGCTTCGCGGCCGTTTGGTGAATGGCACAGCTTTCGTAGCTCTAGAAAATGCCTAGGGTACTGCTGAGAACCAGCGGTGGCTACCTACAACTAGTAGGGATCTTGAATCCGTCGACAACAAACGAATCTGTCTAAGACGAACCAGAAATCTCGCGGGAGATAGAGAATCTGGCTTTCGATATAACCTGTGCGTATTGACAGTTAGGCGGTGTAGACCCAAGCGGTCCAGGATACCGCCCCAACGAAGTAGTCGGCATGCTATTCGCCATCAGGAGATATCTTCGTCGGTGTATCTATAGTCACGAACCCGGGTTCGAACATTAATGATGTCTCGAAAAGGATTAGGAATATCTTGTCGTACTCCTCAACATCTGCTTCCCCAGGAGACGGATACAATAGATCAAGGGCAAGCGGTCCAGACTACTTACTACCACTTGAACGAGACTTTGCCTTCTCATGGTCGCCATGGAAGAAAATCATGTCTGCCCAACGGCCGATAGCGGGAGTTGGGTATGCAGAAACGTCAATCAATAGGAGATAGCCGTGGTACGAACATGGCATACTGTCAGATTTCTAAGTCATCTGGATCTGAACTTAAGAACCATTCGAAGGTACCGATACCTCATAACCAAAGTTATGGCGTCTTCTTTTTTTAATACGTGCGAAGCAGCGTGCATAGTGTCGTCCACGTTGCGGAGTTCATGGCTTATGACATGTTCTGGCCAGTTCTCGAAGGCACCTAGCATGTGAAGTAATCGTATGACAGTCATGTTGGGAGCATATCGGTCCGACATAGCGTTACTAAACCCTTCACAAGTGACTTCCCAAGTCTGGCTGGAAGATAATCGAGCCCCAGCCTGCACAAGCCAGAACAGCTTCTGAAGAGAGGATTCATCCCATGGGCCAGTTATGAGGTCGTCTGGAATTTGGGTGGATCTATGGACATCGATCCAAGTGCTGTCGTGGCGCTCCGCGGGATCCAACCAATCGTTGTAATAATCCGGATTATTTCCAATCTGTCGGAAAGCCTCGTAATCATGGCGAAAATAACTTTTAGCACCTTCGGCGTCATTGCTTGTATTTGCGGTGCCGGAGTATATACGCAACTGGGGGCTGTGCATATTGAGCCATAATGGGATATGTTCAAACGGTAGGTTTCGAGCATGGCGCCGAACCCAGATATCCCGGCAATCGAGAATCATATCAATCGTCGTCCACGAACATGCCAACAGGTCAGTCTAAGGAGAAGGTCAGTTGCCGGAACACAGGCAAACGACAGAATGAACGAACCTGAAAGCCAGGATTCCCACCGAACCGATCCACATCCTCGTCCCAACCCGCATAACTGTGGACCACAGGAAAGTATCCGGAGGCATCCCGGCCATCAACGCAGCCGAACCAGACCTCCCACGTTGGCCCAAAGGCACTGAGAAAGGTTTCACGCAGAGTGGAAGGGCCGGAGAGCAAGCGTCCAAGGCGCGGGCTAGCCCGGGGGAAGTTGACGTTTTCGCTCAGCCAGAAAATGCGTTCAAGAATCTCGAGAGGCAGAGACTTCTCGAGGTAGGAGACCTTGGGACGGCAGACCCCAGCTTGCTTCTTTTGGCTGCGGTCCTTGTGAGCACGCTTTGGTGGGGGAGCAACCAGTAGCTGGTCTCCGGCACGTCGTTTACCGCGCACTCTGATTGGGGTCAGTTCCATTATGGACTGATGCCAGTGGTGAGAGTCACACGTCTAAATTGGCTGCTAGTCAACCTAGAGTCAGTCAAGGGAGGAAATTTGCACTCTCGAGGTCGAGTCAAGGGTAACATAGAGAGAGATATATATATAGATATATATATATGGACAGGTAAATAGTGCTCCTTGGAAATATGGATACGCCGAAGCCTGCAGTGTGCTCGAAACTTTATGTAATGTTCGAATATTAAATGATGTTATCGATTATCAGGGATGAATCTACACACTCTTTCCCCCTGACACAGCTTGATGGAAAATTGGTAGAAGGAACCGAAAACAGAAAGAATGTTGAGAAAGAAGAGGGAAAAAAACGACTTTCGAATTGCTAACCTCAAAATTGCAAAAAGAATCCAGGGGCTAAGGACGTACCAGAATCTACCCTGAACCGGAAAACCCTTGAATGCCTATGGCCCTGCCTCTGGCACAAGCGTTTGTCCTGCCGACTATAATCACTGAGTCATCAACCTTGATGGCGCGTGCCAGTGGAACGTCTGTTGAAGTGAAGCTGCACATATTGAAGCTTATAAGTATGGAAGTACTCTCTCTAAAGCCCCACAATGATGCAGCTGATAAGGTACCTAGGTACCTACCTAGGTAGGTACTTACCTACGTAGTGCCCGTAAGGTCGCTGTACCACTCTGGATAACAGCAATCTTAGCACCTGGCACTATCATCCGCAGTGCTTATCAGCGTGCCCTGTTCAGCTGCCGGGTGGTTCTCATGATAAAAAATGATACGTACCTCTGTATCACCGTATCACCGACCTTTTTTTTTTCTCGTCTCCCGCGCCGGCACCCGCGCTACTACGCATACTGACTTGAAAGAATTGATGATGATATCTCCCACCTGAGCTCTGGAGATGCTGCCATCACTTGAGAGGCCATGGACATGAAATTCTCAGCCGTCACATCCTCGTAGCGCAACCCTATTCCTGCCCTTTTTTACTTTTCCGCAGATGGCGTCTCTTCGACCGCCGGTGCCGTCTGCGAGGCTATTGCGTTTCCTCCGCCAGCAGACAGAAAGCCTCAACTTTTTCTGTCCCACCCACGATGTCTCAGCCTTCTGCATAGGACAACAACAACAACAACAACAACAACAATGGCAAGCCCAAGCCCAAGCCCAAGCCCAAACCCGCAGAACCCCATGTCCAGCCCGATACCAGCCAGCTCCTCTCCGGGCCGGTATACTGGACTTCCGGCCGCTTGTTCCAGCCCAGCGCCCTCAAACTGTCAGCATCAAGCGTCGTGAGGCCTATGCGGACGTCGCTTCGCGCTGCCAGCACAACAGCTTCCCAAATGGCCAGCCCAAGCCCTGCAAGCCTTCCTGGCGTGAATGGCTCTGGGGCTCCGCGGAGCAGCGCACGCGAAGACCGGGCCGCCCCCTCGAACCCGACGACCTCCCAGAAGTCGACCGCGAGGGCAGCAGCAGCAGCAGCAGCAATTCCATGTTCAACACCCACCGCCAGCTGAGCAAGAAGGCCGCCTCCGAGCCGCGGCTGCGCTGCACCGAAGTCGACGAGAATGGAAACGTCATATTGGTCGACGGCGAGTTCAAGAAGAGCGAGTTGATCGCGAGGGTATGCACATCTCCCATCTACTATCTACGCTTTACCAGCAACATCACTGACGCGCCGTAGTTTGGTCTTTTACCCCGTGATCTGCGCAAAATCGACTCGTCCAATTTGCCGCACATTCTCGTCCGTCCCACCTCGATTCTACTCAACTTACTCCATCTCAAAGTCTTAATAAAACATAATCGGGTGCTCCTATTCGACGTCTATGGCAGCAAGGCGTCTTATCCCCAATCTGCCTTCATGTACGATCTAGAGGGGAAGCTTCGACAAAAGGCACCGTCAACAAATGGCGGCCTTCCTTACGAATTCCGCGCTCTAGAGGCCGTTCTACAGTCCGTCACACAGGAGCTAGAAGCCGACTTCGACGCCGTGCGAGACCCTGTCATTCGCATCTTGGGCGAGCTAGAGGACGATATCGACCGCCATAAGCTGCGCATTCTTCTCATTCTCTCCAAACGAGTTAGCACTTTCGAGCAAAAGGCGAAGCTTGTCCGCGATGCTATTGACGAACTTCTTGAAGCCGACGACGACCTAGTAGCCATGTACTTGACTGAGAAAACCCATGATATTCACCGGCAACTTGACGATCACACGGAAGTGGAGATGTTGTTAGAGTCCTACTATAAACTGTGTGATGAAATCGTCCAGGAAGCGCAGAACTTAGTGTCCTCCATCCGCAACACAGAGGAAATGTGAGATGCACCACCCCTATAATGGTAATCCCGCTAACGCATGTCCCTAGTATTCGCGCCATATTAGACGCAAACCGTAACTCTCTGATGTTGCTCGACCTCAAGTTTAGTGTTGGCACTTTAGGTCTGGCTATGGGCACATTCATCGCCGGCTTGTACGGTGCCAATCTCGAGAACTTCATCGAGGAGACACACTGGGGTTTCGGCGCCGTCACTGGTATCTCGGTCATAATGTCACTCCTAGTTTGCAAATACGGTCTCTCAAAGTTGCGAAACCTGCAGCGCATCAAGATGCAGGGTGAAGCACCGTCAGGGCGAGAGAGAGAGTACCACTGGTTCCACGACGAGGGCCATGTTGGATTGTTAGACCCCCGTAACCGCGAGAAACTACGCCGCCTGCAAATGATGAAGGCCGACGACAAAAAGGCCCCCAAGAAGAGCTGGTGGTGAGCAGAGTCCTGTTAGGCCCAGGTTCGGTCTGAATATTGGTGTGGTGTAATATAAGTGTGTTCAACTAGGAGGTCGCTGTACTCACGACATGTACCTTGTAGATATAGGAATTTGGAGTTAAGATGGGAGAGGGGGTCCTTTTTAGACTACATAGAGCTCATGACTTACCATTTAGCGAGTAGCATTCCCACCTCTAAGTGTCATTTTGGGAAGGCAGGGGCAAGTGATGGCATATATACCCATTATAGAGCTAAATCCCATACGCACTTAATTTCCACATCCGTCGTTTTCCAAGCTACTTTTATGGCTTCGCAGTGATCCTTTTACTTGGTCACGCGTAGTTTGTGTTGTTGAGTTGCTACAATGAAGATGGTGTTAAAGGGTCATGTTCGACGTACTATATTTTCCAGCATAACGAATGATAGAATACCGAATCTCATCATCGAAAATTGACGAGGGAGTCGAGTCTTCCTAGCTAGATATTTATCTATGTCTTAAGAGATGAGCCCCCTTTTATGCCAGAGGTCTGGTACTCGGCCATAGAGGCGCTGATCTAATTCAGAAACTCAAACTACAAATTCTATAATTCTAAGGCTATCGTAACTGGCGAGGTTGTACAATGCCCACTTCGTTCTTTCCTCGTGAAATCTGCTTTCCTCCAGCAATTAGGTGGGCCTTGGTATATCTACGAAGCTCGAATGCTGAGATGTCTCCATACAGACCTGAGACAGGGGGTTCCCATAATGCTAGCCATAGACTTAAGCACGTGTAGTTCTTGGACGAGATTTGCATCGCAGAGAATCCCCTCAATCTACTATTTAGAATCGATTCTCTATTCCGTGAAGGAAGTTACGATCTCGCGAATCTTGACTTTACCTCATCGTCAACATTTTTTGTATCTCGTCTCTGGGTTAAATGAATCACACTTACCCTGTGTTTTACCCATCTCCGCAACAAGCCGTACGAGACTGTCAAATTCTTCTTTCGATGCGGTCTGGAGGGAATCCAGGGGGTGCTGGCCCGTGTTCGCCGTCTGTTTATTCGCAACCCGGACGAGCGTCCTCGATTCTCTGACGCACACCCTCGTTAGCATTCGCTCTCCATCTCTATCTCTATGTTCGCTGTATCGCCTTCGGCGATAATGGTACGCACAGTGCTGTTAATCGCGCCTCGGATTGGTCCATGCGTTGGTCGATTCTGTCGATGCAGCTGCGCATTCTGTGTACGGCCTCCCGGAGTGATGGCAACCCGTCTAGAACCGTCTGGCTTGAGTCGAGTGCCATCGTAATTCCGTCGGCCATGGTCTTAGTTTCAATCTGTCTGGTACGATACTATAACTATATGTGTTATTGTATGTTCTTTCCACTTTGTTGTTGTTGACTCGCGGCTAATACTCTGGGTATATATGCACATTCTTCTAGGTTTGAAAGTATGGATAAAGTAGTTAGTTTTTGCAGTCCATGGAGTGAAGCTTAGAAAATTGTTTTTGTTTTTGTTTGTTCTCTCTTTCGTGTCGGTTTTCGTGTGGAAGTATTAGTTGTTGACCAATATCGTTCGATGTGATGATTCGTGGCTTTCGCTACTCCCTTACATCAAACTGCTAGTAGTATCCTTGATAAGTGAGGATATACAATGCATAGCTGTCACATCACCTCTTGGGGTAATATAAACAGTCTTATTTTTACTAGCTTTTTCTAATATCAGTGTTTAATAGCTAACTTGATTTCGAACAGTTTAAATTATCTTAATACTCTTAAGGATCCTTGTGTCGGAAACACCATGCTCTTCTCAGGGTTTGTATGTATGTTGAATGTGAAACATAGTGATACAAACAAGGGACTATCTTGGCCTCCTCCCTTTATTCCAGCCGAGGGAAGGCGGTCGAGGGTAACTTAATAAAAGTATGCTCGGCACGTGAGCTACCATTTAAACGCTCTCGTCAATTAAAAGGCACCATGGCAAAAAAAAAAAAAAAAAAAAAAAAAAAAAGAAGAAGAAGAAGAAGAAGAAGAAGAAGAAGAAAGAAAGGCTACAGACGACCTAAAGCTGATGAGCGTAGTAGGCCAGTATAAGTTATTGCTAACTAGGATATGAGGAAGTATATAATATAGTATATGGTAAGCTGATACTAACTGGGTCTGTAGCGACTAGGGCTGTTGCGTGGTGCTTCAAAGCTGAACTGGCGATAATGGAGTTATGTAACAATGAGTGAATGACTAGTAGAGTACGAATTGTTTGTACATATATATGATATTAAACACTCAGTGCGCAAGTATCTATTGACTTATCGTGGCGTAACTCCGTTTGCCTTGTTTTTTAGCGAATGAGTTTACAAAATAGTGAGACGAGGAATGTTTTGTCGCTTAGAAAATATTAGCAAAACGCGCCTTTGCCATAACTATAGAGTATTTACATATAGCGTCTTGTTCCACATAATAACAATAGCATTTAAAGCATATTGTTGCTTTCGCGGAAGACGCCGATTATACTGAGTTGAATGGAAGGCTTGATTCGCCATCGTAAAAGGTAAAGTGATGGGGTCACGTGACCTTTATCCTAAGGAGCATACTTACTAAGTAGTATACGTCTAGATCGGCAGAGACTTGTACGCATGAGATCAGAGAGTAACCATCTCTGTACTTTTGGGTATCCTATTGGAGAATCTGCCCGGACAGTACCCGGAGAGAACCCTCTGTACTGACCACCTTCGCCTCTGCATGAAACCAGATATGCCAATCGGAAGGAGTACCAGATACTTGAATGAGTATACGTATTCTGTTTGGTACATCTAGTTTTACACCCTGGGCGCAGACTGCGTATGTATCCGTTACCCCAGTTATTCTTGCACTGCGAATGAGTGCAAGACAACTCAACGTCTGCAGCCTGCAGGCAACCGAACAGTCCCTAGGTAGAAAATTAACAAAATTAACAGCACACGGGCCCTCCACTGGCGCGCGCATGTGTGTGGTACTGTACTAGAAACCTAGATCTAGAACAATACACAAAATCGTAGAGGATCGGGCACTCGTTTAAATAACACAGCCATGCCAACGAGAGGTAGCAAAGTCGATATCTATATCTACCACAATGTATGTTAATTTTCTTTAGCTACATATCTAACGAAACTCACCGATTCTAAGAGGCTATCAAGTACCTAAAGGTACAACACCCGGATTTGACGTGAGCGAGTGTAATGAAGCCACGCGAATATTTAATAGGGTCCAACTCGGCTCCATGACTTAAAAGTGAAATGGCGGAGCCGCATTTACAGCTCTTTCTATCCAATAGAACGATAAATTGTGAATCTGTAAATGCGGTCTCGTCAAAAGGCCGTGAGATCTCTTGGCGCATGTTGCCGTCTGCAATGTTACACTAGAATGAATAGTCCACTAGCACTGTGACTATTGTGTATGACCTTACTGTGTATACTAAGCCTTAATGGGTCTTATGACACCACTCTATTGGCCAGCAGTCAATGTAGACTCTAGCCCCATGCACTCGAAGTATCATTAGACGCAGGTACCATTATGATATATCTTGATGTATAGTATAGAGCAAGTCACCCTCTTTATTTCTCCATCTTGGCATTCCATCTGCGATGTAATGCATGCAAAGTATTGCGTTAGAGGTAAACTTCATAGAGGCATCCTAAAAATTGCTATGAGTGGTACATGCTGATTCTCTTGGTAACGCTGCGTGAGGGAACAGTTGAACGATTTGGATAATAGTGGGACATCAAGATGGGTAGAGATCCGCCAAGGCTCGTACACAGTGGGAATTGTCTTGCAGATTATTGTTCCTCCCACTTCCCGAATCCCAGTAAAATGACGGCCCACCAGGTACCTCTTCTTGCAAGGGGTGGGTAACGGCATACTAAAATAGGTATAGCCTTCCGCCTCTTCCACCAGAGGTTTAGTGGCCGAACTCACCCAGCTGGTGGCAGACTGCCCCGCGGTACCTGGTGGGGCTCCCTCTCATAGGGGGGATTGTAAGAGGAGCATACCAGACTTAACAGTCCGAATCCCCTTCTCTATTCTTACAAAAGGAGTTGTTTTCCGCCTATCGCTAACAATAACCAGGAGCCATTTGGATAGCCCTGTCTGGCAGCAAGCCTCAAATTCTATACCCCTCTTGTCGATTTTGTTACTCCAATCACCGCCTTTTGACGAAATATCCAACCCGTACTCCGAACATCCGAACTAGTGCCATGACGGGGAAGGCAACGCTCGAGGATGGATGGCTCGATTGGCTTTATGTCACCGAGATGTTGTTGGCGTTCGCTCATACCAGCCTGACTGATGCTGTCGCTCCTTTATATTCTCCCTCCCCCGCACTCCCGTGCCAACCCAGGTCCAGTCACCATTCTACTCGAAAACTCACCTAGGTCCACCGTTTCGACGACCGGCACCAGCGATGGACACCAAAGGTCTTCCGGACGGGACCCAGAGACGTTTCGCAGGACTGAGCGACGAGGAGAAACATATCTTCTCAATCGGCCTGATTTTTTGGCAGCACCAGGATACGGTTAAGGCGATCTTGACAAATCTGCCTGCACAGGAGTAAGTTATACCTATGACACATAGCTCCAGAGACCGATGAATTTCCTTCAAGCCGTGTAGAGCAATGCTAACTGGCATCTCTCTATTTGGATAGCCCGAATTCCAATCCCACCCTGGATGCCGAGCGTCTTAAACGGCTCCGTTCTGCGGTCCCCGACTCGGAGAAGGAAGGAGTCTTGCAGAGCGTAACAGAGTTGCTGAACAAGCCCTGCGAGAAGTTCCTCCATTTCCTTCAAAAGTCTGATTCGCGAGATGCTACGACGCAGGGCCGGTCATCCCACCCAATGGCTGTTGCTTGGAAGATTATTGCCAACTTCCCTGAGGCTATCCTCGGCAAATACCCAAGGACCGTAGTCCCATCAGAGGACATCATGCCCGGTTACCCTCTTCGTGGTATGTCTCCTGATGCCGGTCCTATATATTACGCCTTCTGATAAATTTACAGGAGTTGTCAAGATCATCGCGGACTTCGGCGGAGGCACCGTTAGTTCTGGATCAGGAGTACTGATCAATGAGTGGACCGTTGCGACAGTTGGTCATATTCTCATCAACAATGATGGTCATGCCAAAACTGTGGGAATCTTGGTGGGCCAGGCAGGTAGTGATCATTGCACCGAGTCTCGAAAGGGCATCTACGTAGCTGTCCACTATAAGTGGTTCGAAAAACGCTCAGATCTGAATGACGTCGCCTTTATCCGCCTTTCAAAACCGTTCGACACTGTTGACCCTATTGGATACATGCAGACACCTGTTATTGAGAATCAGCATAATGGAAGGATCTACGGGTTTCCCTACGACATGCCTGGGGATGCACCAGGTGATCGGCTATGCGTTAGCAACTGTCCCATACGGTATAGCCAACCCTGTTCTACGGGGATTCTCAAGCATGAGGGCGACACTGAGAAAGGTGTGTTCAACAGCAACTATTTAGCATAAACGGTTTATGCTAAAGCCAGATATCTAGGGACCTCCGGTGGCCCAGTCCTCGACGCCAACGGAACTGTTATTGCGCTTCACAGGGGCTGGACCTACGAAGGCCTCGGAAAGATCAATCAGGCTGTTGCCATTGATCGCGACAGCAACGACTTTTGGGCTTTCTGTCAGATACTCGAGTATATGTCTCAAAGGGAGAACGCCAGAGTTAAGCTGGTTGGGAAAGTGGAGAAAGTTGGGGGTTTCGCCTTCGCATGGTAAGTCGCCCGTTACGCGGCCCCCTTCTGTTGAAGTGGTGTAGGTAAGGCTGGGTAAAGGGGTTCAGCCACCTGGTGGCTGCACAGACTCGTATAGATAAAAAAGCATGATAGGTATCACAGAAGATAAAGGACATAGATAACAAACTTGCGAAGATTGATTATGAATTTAATCGAATTGCGTTTCCTTTGATTATTCAGTTCCCTATTGGATTAAGTGAATTAAAATATATGAAGGTCCACTGAAGTCTTGAGACTCTGCGGGGCTCGAGGCCTATAAGCCTCACTTGAATATACAACACAACATAACGCTATAATGTATCATTATGCCCTAAACCTGTTTTTAGTTTCTTCCTTTATCTGTTATCTGTTGTGGCACTTATAAATTAACCACAATACCTAACTAAGCTTGCTTTACCATACTGTTGGGAAGGTACGAGGGAGTGCCTATATTAATACCCCCCCACAGTGGATTCCCCGTCAACTAGTCGCCATTACTTCTTCAACATCAATACCAATTCGCTATCCAACACATACACAGGTTAACAAATCTTAAGAGTTTGGGATCCAAGCAAGTGTATGTTATATAATGGCCCTGCTAACTCATCTCAGTGGTTGCAGTAGACCCACCTTCCGACATCAGCTATGGGAAAAGCATTCATGTCATGGTTGTTGATAATAATAAAGTGACATGTATAAAAATACGATTTCGTGCAATGGTCAGAATAAGCCTGTATTCTTATAAAAACTACCCCTCAAACGAGTGATCTGAACAGAAATATCAATACAAAGTCTCCAGAGCTACTAGGCCCAGCCTACAACACATCTTTGCCATGCCATGCCATACCATGCCCATTGTTCACACAATGAACTATATCTTGGCGGGGTGAGCATCGAGAGCATCCTGGATCTGCTGGATGTCATCGCTCGAGAGGTTCTGGAAGAGAATAGAGCTCGAGCCCATGGGGACCGGGTTGCCCACGTCGAACTGCCCAGTGATAACGGTAGCAAGCGTCATGCAGGCCGGAGGCATTCCCTCGACGAGGACATCTATATTCGTACGACGTGTTATTAGCTCAGCTCTCCGACGGGCTCCTCATGATCCGCGGGCATTGAAGGTAGAGATCCAAAAAGGGAGTGGTAAGATAAGAAAGTAGGTACTTACTGCCCTCCATGGGGGAAGAGAACGTTAGGGATGCAGTGGCGAGCTGATCATGGCAGAGCGACCACGCCAACTGGTTTTCTTCCTGGCGTCGGTGTGGGTGGGCGACCCTGCGGCCTTTGACGCCCGCGACAACTGCCCCAGCGACTGTTCCAGCTGCGCTGACCGCGGCGGACGCAGCAGAGATACCAGCAGCCGCAGCGGCCGGGATAGCTGCCAGAAAAGGGGCGGGGCAAAACTGAACCAGCGCGAGGGCGGCAGCGGTGGATAGTGCTGTCTTGGCGAATGAAGGCATTGTTGAATTGGGGGTCTTAGGTAGGACTGGGGAGGTTGTCTTGATAGAGTGAACAGAGAAAGGTGGTCGGGGAATCCGATGCTGATAGTGAGTGACGATATGCTATAACTGTTACTTGTGGTACTGAAGAATGTGTTCACCAGGAACAGAGAGAAGAGACAGAAGAAGGAAAGAAGAAGAAGACGATGATGATGATGAGGATGAGGATGAGGATGATAGAAAGACTGCTTGAGATGAGCGATGGACTCGCCCTTTATAGCCCGGCAGAAGCCCTATTGGTAATCATTGAAACAAGATGTCGCCTTCTTTAGCCTCGGGACAAACAGTACAAGTCCAACGCAGTATCACACATCTTCCGTCGACTAGGGTGCTCTCCTAATGCCAGCATATTTAGTAACGACAGCAGAGAGAGGATGGAGGATGAAACAGGAGAGTCACGATCCTAACCTTGACCCTAGGATAGAAAACATACATCTATTGAAGTGGTGTAAATAGGCAGAGATAAGTGAAGCTAGTTAAGGGGTGATACAGCCACGAGGTGTCTGAGCCGACTCATACATGAAAGATAAAAGGGGATAATTAGTACAAAGGCCAAATTTGAATTATTTTCTCTTTAATTAATCGCTTCCCCAACTAATTGACTGAAATAACGGTCTAAAGGGCCCAGGAAGTATAGGTTAAGCTTATCTCCTGAAGGCGTGAGTGTCTGGTGGATGTGAGTCTGCAGGGCTCACTTCACTCTACAGCCAAAGATCAAAATATGAGGGGATCTAGGCTCTTCGTACAATAGCCAGTATACATACACACCCTGTACAGAGTCATGATACCCTGACAAGAAGTTAGGTATTCTAAACTTAGAATTTATTGAAACTTCTTTCTCCATTATTTTGCTCTGTTTTCATCTCTACATGAGCCGGGCCATGCTATTTGGAAGAACTTTTGGAATGAAAAGCTGCCAAGACTATTTGACTCGCCGTGCAAAGTTGGTAATAGTGTATCAGGTTCATGCATACTGATGGCGCATATGATCTTACAGGCAGACTACATGGACAATTTCGGATATCAAAGCTTTCTTGGTACGCACTGATTGTGTGCTTTAATCCATGATAGGGGTCCGCCTCGGAAACCTCGGCGGCGCAGCCAATTAACTGTGGAGAAGGAACCGGAGTCTATCTATCTATAATACGTAAATAGCTAATAGATGGATTTTCATCTTAAAGACGAAGGGGGCCTAGAAGTCTAACGGTAGTCTCAATATGAATCAACAGCATGGTAGTTCCGAGCAGTATAGAATTGGCAACAATCTCAGACTAGACATCTTGTGGAATTTTGCTGTATGTGAGACGGTCACAGTCCTGTTGGCTAACAATATATAAAGAGTAGCTTCTTGTTCGAGCAGTTACATCATGTATAGAAGGCTCGTATCATAATCTATGCCCCTGCAAGAAGAATAACAGCGATGAGAATACCAGCCGCATACTTCACCCAATACAAATCTTGGAAAGCGATAGCTATCCAGCCCATGTACGGCACATAGCCTCTGACAAATCCCACCACCTCGCTTCGGTATACCGAAGTGCGTTGTCCGGGGTATAATGCAACATCATCAACGATGTTGTTGTCTCCCTTTGTCAAGAAATATTGTCTTTGTAGTAGGTTAGCAACGCTGTGTTAGACGGGGTCTTGATATCATCATAGCTCACAGCCCTGAAGTGTCCTGCGTCGTTTGAATTATGCGGTGAACCATAGGGAGCGGAGCACCACGGAACCATACGACAGGAATGTCACCAGGCTCAACAGAGGTCGTCCAATTCCATAGCAACAATAGGTCACCTCGGTGAAATGTAGGGGCCATGGACTCGGAGACCACACATACAATAGGGAAAGATGAATTCGTCGCGATGCTAAGCCCTTTCCACAACATGAAGGTAGTGCTTAGAGGTAGGAGAGCGTCCATTGCAGCTGACAATAGGACAAGGGCTTTGCGGATAGACCATCCGGCCAGATTGGGCGAGCTTTGACGAGTGTGCATAATGGATCGTACGAGGTAAAACCAACAATCTACAAGAAATGACAAAATGAGCGAGGTAAGCGAATGACGGCAACTACGTATCAGGGTATCGTGACTCTGTATGAGTAATATGTGTGTATTCCCGTTGTCTTACGAAGAGCCTAGATCTCTTCGTATTCTGGTCTTTGCTATATAGATATTACATGTTCTTCATTCTAAGGCTAATGTCAGGATGCGGCGCTATGGTCGATGTCGAATTTTATTCATAAGCGGAGTCAGCCTACTGCTGCAATGCATATGCCATGAAACCAACAGCTAATTACCAACCACTATTATGTCGCAATAAAGTAGCCCGTGAGTATAAATAGAAACGTTTTTACAGTTGGATGATGTTATGTAAGCCCTTACTGCCAACACAGCATCGACGGGACTAATTTGGGGTGAAGGCGATGGCATAGGGGCTTCGCTTTCAAGGAGGCTATGGTCCGTAATTTTGCATCCATCGGTCTAGTTCCCGCAAGAACCAAACGTTTCCCACCTTTTATTCATCTCTATCTCTATCTCTATCTTACATTCCCCCTACCTTGCAGTCCTACCTTAGCTTATCCTCAATATGGACATCAGCTTGGAAAGCCCAAGCCCACCGGTGAACATTCTGGGCGACCATATATCCCAGGGGGAAACAACTTTGACCCTGCACTGTCATGATAGCACCTTCAAGAAAGCCACAGCTGTCGACGCGGAAGGAAACCCTGTCTTCCGCGTCGAGGGCACGTCATGGGGAACATCGTGGAGCTGGAGACGAAAAGTATTCGATGCGATTGACAATCGGCACCTTTTCGACTTTCGACACGAGAGTCTCGACCTCAAGAACCGATGGGTAGTTGAAGATACCACAGGCCGCAAGCTCTGCTCTCTTGTCCACAAAAGCCAATTGACTACCAATCATTCGGCCGTCGATGCGACCGTGCGCACCGTTGCAGGCGAAGATGTCCTCGTGATCATGCGACCACGAGATGGAGCGGCTCTAACAACTACCGTCAGCGTTAGTGACGGTGTCGTTATTGCTACTATCAGTAAGGTGGTTGACAATACGAAGAAATTGTTCCGCGGAGAGCAAGACAATAGCGTTTGGGAGCTTCGAGTTGCCGCCGCGACCGATCTGGCAATGGTATTATTTCCTTCTTACTTATAAGCCGTTCTTTACCTATAGCTTACATAAAACCTAGATCATTGCTTTGGCATTGTGCCGTGCTGAGATGGGTCACGTATGGAAGCAGTAATTGGGATGGCAAAGGGAAGAAGATCATAGACATCTATAGCAGGTCCGAAACTGTTATGGGCACAATCTTTGCTATTACATTAACATATCGGCACGATTCTACCATGTCACTTCTAGTTAAACTATAAGAATTTTGGCTATTTAGGAGAAAACCATCAATCTCAATATGTAGTGCATAATAACACCTGTGTGTTGTCATATGTGGTGGAACTAGATTGGCATTAATTGGCCTAATCGCACTACTCATCATATAAAAATTGTTTTTTTTATTTGAACCATATCGATTCTCGGACCGAAACGCATACTATCGTCTCGCCAGCTAGAAGGAGAGAATACCACGGCATCAGCCGGGGGTTCTCGACTTTGTCTTAAATGAACGGTATCATGAGCAGAGGGAAATCCCCTAGAGTATCAACTTCAGCATTGGCGAGTATTCAAAACATATGTCCACCTTTCCCGCCGTTTACGACCCTATTTTTAGATAGGATCGCAAGGAGTTGAAACATATCTCATATGCTGTTGGTCTCACGACCTTTGAGGGCGAAACTAACTAGTATATTAACGTAGCTCTTGACATCTCCAACACTGCATGCCACATCTAACTCATTAGTTTCCAGGCAAACAAGAGACAGGTTTTAGGTAGCTAGTAGATCTCATCATGGATTACATCAAGCTATTTGCTCCGTGTATCTACCCTATTGCAAACTTACTCTTATCATTTCTCGCGTTCCATTTCGCCTTGCACACCTCAAATCACCTGCATCGTCTACTTCTGTTATCGGTTTTCTTGCTCTTCGGGATTATCTCTTTCCTGCAATCCACACATTTTCTCCTCCTGCCCAAAATCGCTATTATCTGGGCCCAGTCGGTTGCACTAAACATCATGCATGTCATATCACTACTTCTCATCGAGAAGCAGCCGGCGCCGGACCAGAATCACAGAGTCGGATCCCGAGATTCGTCGCTTAGAGCGTCATACCGGCTCTGGAGTAACCCACAGCTCATCCCTATCGCCAAACCTTCAAGTGCCAGGGCGAGGAAAGACTTGCTGGCTGAATGTTTCTTTCGACGGCTTCCCAAGCTCCCCTTATACTACCTTATAAACCAACACATACACCCGCGTCTTTTCGATGCAACTATTGGCGCGCTGCAAGCTGAAGATGTTGCTCGGGTGGCGCTTTTTACCCGGCTGTCTGATATGACTCTGCGTGAGGCCGTCGTTCGGTCGTACGTGGCTGTTGCTTGGGTCTGGGACAACTTCGTATTAATGGACAGTCTTCACACCGTCCTCGCAACGGCCATGATAGTTTCCGGACTAGACCAACCGGAAGATTGGCCGCGGTTGTTCGGGGGGTTGAAAAGTATGTGCGGGCTGCGCAATTTCTGGTCACGGTTCTGGCACCGGCTGGCAAGGCGGGCTTACACCAACTACGGGCGCGTCGTCACCCGTAGCTTAGGCTTTCTAGGTTTTTCTCACTTAACTAGAGTCTCAGACACGATTGTTGCCTTTATGGTCTTTTTGATCTCTGGGCTCTCGCATGCCGCGGTAAGCCGGCGAATGGGATGGAAAGATTGGCTAGATGTGAAGTGGTTCTTGCTCAATTTCGCGGCATGCCTGTCGGAGAAAATTGTGCTTGAAACTGCGCGGCAGGGTGCTGCGAAGATAGGACGCCAACACGATTTGGAAGTATTCGAAGAAAGTCTGCTGGGACGGCTGCTTGGGTTTTCTTGGGTCTTCGGATTTTTCTTTTGGAGTGTACCTTTGTGGCAGTTCCCGCGCCTACACCAGAGGTTGATGAAAGCAGAGAGATGGGCGACAATTATGTCATACTTAGAGAAAAACTGATGATTACACAATCACTAAATTGCTATCGTTCGACAAAATAAAAGCGTACGACTCATGCCTGGCCAAGAAGCGGGCTATAAAAGCAGGACAAGATTTGTGTTTATATACACCATATCTAAGTGAAACTCAGCAGCGTAACGCGGACTTGCGCGTTTGAAGGTGTAATACGTGCAGAGAACTCTGTCTATACCTTGAGAGACAGAAATAAGCGAAGAAACACGGGATATAAAAATGAACTAACCTACCACGCCGCAAAGAGAGAGGGACAAGAGAATATGTTGACGGACATAAGACTTCTATGTCCATATTACTCCTTAGCTCATACCATCTCGCCCATGATAGTATACGTATGTCTTTACTGCTTTGGAATAAAACTAAGAAGTCTGCCCATCCGCACTTCCGAAGATATACCTACCTACCTACCCACCTAGTCCTCTCTATTCCGGGGTTTGAGTCACGGCACAGGCACACCACAAGCCATTCGAGAGCTGTGACGCGGGAATAACCAGACTAATAAGAACCCACTTGTGGCAAATAGAAATTTTCCTCTGGATCACGCACCGGCCTGCACCTGCTGACAGCCTAACATTACAGAACTGAGCCATTATCTCGGTTGGCGGTACGTTCGCGAGTGTGAAATAGTCGGCGTGTTTTGATAAATCGATTAGTCTAGCTTCACTCACGCTGATACTAGTGTAGAGGTACATATGAGGGAAATGTAGAAAAGATATACTAAAATGAGGAGCTATGAAAGGGAATGGTAGAATAGTAACTCACACCATCATGTAACCATCGTGAACAGTACCATCATCTTCGCATTAAAGACGCTGCCAAGATTCACGCTGTAGACTATGATGTTGTTATCCGAACATACTAAACAAGACCATCTTCAGATTTAACCAGGATTACCCAACTCAGTGCTTTATTTGGTACTTACACTACACACTACACACACATAGAAGGATTATGGGGTGGTGTGGAGGTTCGTCCTTGGGTCATGTCCTGCTAACAATGCTCTTGAGATAACTATGGAAGTTCTTAGTCTTGGCTCTGCTCGGACTAGTGTACAGGTTGCCTAGTCTAGAGACGGGGAATAGATGTATCAGGTTTAGTGACAGGGATACGCCACCATCATTCCTTGAACATGATTGGATGCGGGGCCTGATTTCAAGACTTCTCACCAATGACTCACCCGCCGGTCGATGATAGGATACTGCGCAGCATCATGCCGCCTGATCTCGGGCCAGCAAATCACAAATTCACGAGCTCACTTTTCAGCAGCCCTAATTTGCGAGTCGGCAACTTGCACGTTCATCAGCCAACCGTTGGGTAATCGTAAGTATTTCGATATCCACTTGAAGTATGAGAGGCATGAACCACGACTCATAACAACGGAAACCGAAGCGCAGAATAGCGTAGGTATGTTATAATGGGCTTGGCTTTCTTTGTACGAAGCAAACGCGGCAATAAATCGTCCTGCTCAAAGCGGTTTTTAGATTTGGAGGCTATCTTCAAAGTTGTGTTTCTGGATCTCTCTCCAGAGACGTCTAAAGCTTTTAGTTGTTTGCTAGTAGCTTTTCGGTAGGCAAAAACTTGTAGACTAGATCCTCATCATTTTTACTCGACTTTGTGTTTGTGTATTTACCGACTTAAGAGAAATGGCAATCGTATTTCGACGGCGCCAATATCGATCGGTCGGTAAGACTGTTCAGCCTTGCAGGGAAACCAAGCCGGAACAAATGCCACAAACTCCAAGTTGATGCAATTTGGCCACAAGCCTTCCAGTCACCAGAATACCTGTTTGGGGAAAGGTATTGTGATGATGCTCGTGTGACTTGCCTTCAACGTTCACCCCACTCCTTATCACACAAATAATTACCCCTAAACACCAAACAAGGCCGAATATGACCTCCAGTGAATCGTACAAACAGCAACTAGCCTTCCTGGCAACCCTCCCGTAATGCCGTAATCCAGAAAATGCATGGGGATTAAGTTAACACGCTTTTCAAGCATCTCCTAAGCCTGCCTTCCAGGATGTCTATAAACTAAGTAAGCTTTCGAGATTGGTATCAAGAGTCCGATATCAATGCAGTTCCCCAGATACAAAGGAAACAATTGAATATTATCACAAGGATTCGGTATGTCGTAATTGTCAAGGTGGCTGTGGCTTCTCGATATCTCTAGTTCAAGATACCTTCCCACATTCCCGGGCCACCAGGTCCACCAACCGCAGGATGGATTGTAGGAATAACGTAGGGGGGAATGGCAGCCTCAGCTGAGCAGCAAAGACGTTTTCTGCATCCGTCATGGGAGGTGTGGACAGGTGTTTGACGAACGTCGAGATCCGCTGCCGACCGACTGTCAACCATCCTACCTTGCCATTCCTTTGCGTTACACGAGTAATATTTTCCACTCAACATTTCGCGGACGTTCTCTTGCAGAGAATCATCAATTGATACCCGTCGGCCACGCTTCAAGGCTGGTCGTGTCAGACCTACTCGGGTGTTCGAATGGTGGTGATTATGAAGTTCCTGTAATGCGCGTGCCGCATCTGCAACGTCCTCCATATCACAGTCTCGCCTTGTCAATGGTGTTTCCAATGACATTTGATATAAATCCTTACCCACCGTGCCGGTGTAGGACTCGGGCGAAGACGTGATGCAGTTCTCTTCGTAATCCTCTGGGACCGAAGCAATGGCCGGCTTCATGCTATATCTCTCGCCATAAAGCTTCGCATTCCGGCATCGCGCCTGAACATCAAGTTTGACAGACGGCGCGCTGGCCAGCGACGAGGCTGATGAGATTGAGGATGAGCGTGAAGTGCGTGATGAATCTGATATCATCGACTCCGGAGAGGATGCCGTAGACATTGAATTAGCAAGGGAGGGACGTCGCGTGAACGTGTAACTACGAGGCGATGTATTGATTGGGCCTGGCCACCTGTCCAGATTCTGGGATGCAGATACTTGAGCGGCTTGAGCCATGGCAAAACTCATGGAGCACCTCCCGCCAAGCAGAGAGTTAGCAGCGGTTACGGCAGGAGTGCAGAACCCAGTAAGTTGAGGTGTTAGGCGGGGCGTAGGCAGTAAGCCAAGAGCAGGAGCAAGCCGTCCAGGTGTATGTACAGCGGACGGTGCTGGCTCCATTATCGTAGGGGCGGCAATATTCTTGGGGGTAGGCGTTGCATCAGGGGCTTCGATTATAGAGATAGATCGAACCCGTGGAGTCAACGGAGATGAAGCTGGCGACTCGGGCAAAGACGCTAAAACTCTCCGAGAGGCACTGATCGGTATTAAATCTTCGAGATTGTCCAGATCGGGATCGAGCTGTAAGATGAGGTTTTTCCAATCCAGACTCTGTTCAAGAACAATTTGAGATGATCCCGAACCCGATGAGGGGGGTTGAGAAGGTGTATGTTTCAATATGATCTCGGTCCAGCGCTTGAACACTGCATCGGTAATGTGGAGCTTCCAGTTCACTGCACTCAAAAATGCCATCTCGTTCTGATTGATCTCGAGGGTTGCAAGTCCGGAAATCTTGCTCCAAGCTCGTGCTGAGTAGTTACGGTCTTGAAGATATTTAGATGCCAGGATCAAGGCGGCCAGAAACATACGACGACCACACTGAAGTGCCCGGATTGCGTGAAGATCATCAGGCTGTTCCATGGTAAAGTCATGGTGAGGAACATGTGGCTTGATGAGAATTAAGTAGTACAAAGCGACCTGTAAAGTTGAGTAGCTGGTCCGAGAACGGCGCAGTGTCTCTTGGATAAAGGTGCGCAGGGGTAGTACAGCCTTATGACCCATCTCTTGTCGGTGAAAGACTGAGGCCAGAGGCCATATGGCCTCCACTATTTGCGTTGACGAATCTAGATTTGTTGAGCGCGTGCCATCAGATGTGGAAGTAGTCGTTTTTAAGCTTACCAACGAGGTTATCGACGAAATTGACCTTCCGTTCGCTCTGGCGCGCAAGAGCAGGAGGGCCATTTCTGGCGACAGAGCTGTTACTAGTCCGTCGCGGATTTTGCCGAAGTGCCTGGGCAACTTCGACTTGTTGTGACCGTCCACTTCGAGAATGGCCACAAACAGACTCAGCCCGACAAAAGCTGGACCGCTGGGCGTAATACCAAGAGTCGCGGTCGCATTGATATGAAGAGTCTGAAGAAGTGGTGGAAATTGAGGTGTTGTCGGAGTTTAGAGACGATGGCTCAGAAAATACGGAGGTAGAGGAGGATGAGGCAGACGAGGCCAAGGCAGAGTTGTATGGGCCATCTTCAAAGGAACTGGTGTTATAATTCAGCGAATCATGTTCGCTGTACATCATCTTGAGGGTGGTGGGGGGTAGAGGTCAGATATGAAACCTCCAGTCGCCCGTCGAGCAGAGTCAACCAATGAGATCGTTGTACCGTAGGTGTAAGCGTGAAATCTATCGTCCAAGTAGCGTCCTCACAACAGTAACATGGGGGATCTACTGCTGTTGAGCTTCAAAGATTCGAAAGGCGGTGGTTAGATGCAAGAGTCTAGCACCAGGGTTTCACGAACGATCAGACCGGAAGACAAGGCAGGACGGACGACTGGAGTGGAGAGAAGGGATATCGCAAGCATTGTGTGGTATTTGTTTCGGCCGGGGAAACAAGTGGCGATGTGACGGTAGGTGGCAGCAGCTAGATGTCCATCGAGCTGCCCGCTACACTACCTTTGTGTCACAAAGAATCGAAGGAGAGGAGTCGGGGGGGGGGGGGGGCGGGAGGAGTTGGCGAGAGAGGCGGTAGCAGCGGCTACGATCGAGAGTTTCCGAATCGAGCGGCAAGAGCCTAGTCGAGTATGTGTTGTAGGTCAGGCGTATCGATATGTAGAGAGAGTAGAGAGAGGCAAGGCTTTGGGTAAGTCGGCGTTAGCTGCTTATGCAAGGTACTGACTGCAACCACTTTCAAGCGACCAAGTACACATGCGGGTGGTGAAGAGGTGGGATTGGCGGCTCTTTTAAACGACGTTCGAAGTGGATGGCAAATGGCAGTAACAGGTAACCAACGCGGAGTGCGAAGCCTGGTATGACTTAGACTTGGATGGTCCCAGGGTGGATGAGTCGGCGCAACGCGTTGGAAGGCAAAGGGGCAACCGAAGACGGACACGGGTGTGGCAGGGTGGCCAGAAAGGTTGACTGACAGTGGTCTCACTTAGCACTTTAGCGTCGATGGCAGCCTTTGGGCGCTGGGCACGCTTGCTCGATGACTCTTATCTGGTGATTAGGTGGCGAAGGCCAGTGGGGGCATTACCGCAGTGGTGGCCAGCGGGTTGTCCAGCGGATTGTCCAGCGGGCAACGGGGAGTCCTGGGAGAGGGAGAGCGCGGTGGAGGAGGCAGTACTGGTACAAGGTGGTCCTAGCTTTGCTGTGCTGAAGCCTGAGGAGATGGCGCTAGGGCGCTAGACAGGGGGACCCGGAAAAGGATGGGTTTGGGTGGCTAATTAAGAGGAGGGGGCCTAGACAGGGGATGGGGGGGCACCAATGGACAACAGATGACTCCAAGTGGCACGACAAAGCAGACAGGCAGGCCAGACCAAAGGAGACAGATCAGAGTCGTCTGTGACGAACTGTAGGAGCCTAGACAAGTGAATCGATGGAATCCCTTCCGTTTCAACGCCAGTGGCAAGTGAGTAATGCAAACAAAGGACGGAGAGGAGAGTGAATCATTCGGTACGAATATGAATCTAGGGGAAAAAGAGGGCGATGGATAAAATTAGGGACACATATATGCAAACAGGGTTTTCGTTTTCTTGCTTTTGAGTTTTTGGGTAATACGACTTGAGGGGGGGTTGTTAATTGGCTTTTTGGTTTTTGGTTTTTTTCTTCTTCTTGCGGTGTAAACTTGTCTATATGGATCTTATCATCAGGAGAAGGGAATGCTGTTTGAAGGGGGGGTGGTGACGATGGGTCGTTTCACGGCGCTGGTGTGTGTGCGAGTTCTTTGTTGTTGGCGCAAGAGTACAAGTGAATGCCACCGCGGACACAGACAAAGAGACAAAGAAGAATCGAACGGCTGCTTGGTGCAAATGGAGGGATGACAACACGGAACGGGTCCAAAAAGAGCGCTCTGGTACACGGTGGGCGGCACTCGAGCAGACTTTCAAAAAGTCGCCTCTTTTCTTTCTCGGTCTAGATGTTATAATCGAACATTGCGACGGCTTTGTTCGATGGGAGAGAGGGAAACAGGGGGACTCGGCTGCTGGTCGGGGTACAGACGAGTTTTGAAGACTTGAGACTGCGGACCCCAAGATAGACGGTCAGGACAGGATGGGTTTACACAGCGAATTGGTGTGTACCCATCCATGTGTGAGTCTACCTCTACTGACCCAGTACAGATGCCTACATGTGTGCGCTGTATGTGTCTCCAGCGCCTGTAACATTTTGGACCAGTCAACTGCGACCCTTTTTCAAGAACTGCATGCCCGCTGCTCCACCCCAGCCCGAAATGAGCAAGGGAAGTACGGGATGGAGTGTTCATAGCGCATTCGTGGCACGTCATTGGCTGAAATGTGACACCCCTTGCTCGCTAGGGGAAGCAGAAGGGTGGCCTTATACACAGAGGTAGGGCGGTCACATCAGTAAATGGATCAGCCATAGCTTAGCGTCATCTAACATCTCGCGCTCATTGGCCTGGATTGGCCTGGGTTGGCCCCACCACACCTCAGTAAGTATACTCACAATCTGCAAAAGGGTGGGTAGCCCACAGCAGGACACAGCTCCATTAGCCGTTTTGGTCTAAATCGCTACTGTACGTATCCAGTATAAACGGTTTAGCGGCCCTGCAAGACTGCAGAGCAATGGACAACAGCCCCCAGCCATGGGGATTTATTTGATTGATACTAGGCGAGGAGTCATCAGCACATCATCACTACCAGCGTCCTTACTGAGTCCCTTATAGCACTCTACCATGTTACCTATTCTGAATACTGCTCATTGACTTGGTGTGTTGCGTGCATTCGTCGAACCACCACAGACGGGACATTAGAGAAGCGGAATAACCCTTTCGTGGCATCAATGTATACTTAGTAGTATATACTACACTACATATATAATAAGATAAGATACTTACCTATCCTAACGCTACTACTACACTGCGGTTGAGAGCCAGATGCATCTCTGACTATCGATTACATATGAGCGGGTGTATTTTTTGAAGCAGCTTATTTTTTTTTTGTCTTACTCGCAAACACCCAGTTGGTTGGTAAGTATCTATCCTATATTAGTTTGATACTAACCTGACACCAGAGAGACGCTTGTTCATTCGCGGTATCGCCGTAGAATCAACTAGGCTGTTGCAGGCTGATGCTAGATTGTGACCTACCTACAGCACTCTGCTGTCGGTATTTGCTTGGAATACATAGCTCTGTCGGGGGCCCCGTATTGCTGCTACATTACTTTCTGCATTTGACACCGTTCAGGGAGGCTTTCAGGGAGATTTGATGCGCTCTTCATCCCGATCAACGTTTCAAGATAGGGGATTGAAACACAAAACAGCCGTCGCAATCCGTATACCGACCTACCTACCTACACTTAGACTTTCGCGTCACAACAGCTGTGAGTAATTCCCCCCAGCCTTGACGCAATCTCCTACATACTGTAGCCCGTTTGCCTGGTTTCTATATTTGGTCTCAAACTTCGCCTTGTTGTCCACCTCACTATCTATACGTATCTGCTAACCTAGGCAGTAACTATGGAAGGCTTGGATGTGGCATGCCGGTGTGGCGGTACGCCGGACTGCCCATGACTTCCGTTAATCGGAGGGAAGAGGCATCTCTGGGTTAACGCTTTACTACCTAACGCAACTCAATATGACAAGCCTCGTCACCTCGAATATCACAGTTTGATGATGCGAATGAACGTGGTGACCAAAATGGTTGTATGAGGGATATCTACGATATGATACGATACGATACCGTAGCTAACAAATTTATCGTGCACGTAAGTACCTAACCACGCACACAGTAGGTTCCCCTACCATAGTACGTAGTATTAGCATTACCTCCCAAGAACTATCTATATACATTCTCCTCGTCTTTTGTTTTCTTATTATTTTTTCACTCGTGCCTCCCTTTCTAAAGATAGTGACGATTGGACATCTGCGAAAACATCTGTCTATCTGTCCATCTAGCCATCTAGAACGATTTCTTGTAGTTCAACAACCCACCCCTGTTCCTTCGACAACCTCCCAACGCGTGCAGATGCAGGCCCAGAGAGTGTTGAGGCCGCCTTCTCTCCACCATGCAGAGCCATGTATGACCGTCAACATGCGGAATCCAAAAAAAAAAAGAACGTGCTTGGAGCTTCGCCTAGCCCCCCTCCATTTCGTCAGGCAGTGTAACACACCGCTCTGCGTGTTGGTTTTGATGAGTCTAACATAATCTAATCATCGTCATCATGGCCATGGCCATGGGTCGTATTGTCAGTTTGTTATCGTAAGGCACACATGGCATGGCCGTCTATCATGAGCGATGCAAAAACACCCGAAGCAAATCCCAGCCTGCGAATCCAACCCAGCCACATCAGGTGAAGAAGCAGAAGGCCATGAAAGCAGCAACTGTAGAGGGGCCCCTGGGTCGATGACCACCCGCGACCGCGAATGACGGCTCATCACAGGATTTTGATTCCCTTGTCTGCAATCTGTTTAGCCTCTCACACCCGTCCCTCGCCACAGCCAATGAGGGCGCCGAGTCGGCCTTCGGTTGCAGCCCAAAATCACGAAATCACGATGACTCAACGCTCCCAGCTGAGCTGTTGGCCCGTTCCATCCAACCATCCTACGACAAAATTCGTTCATGGGTAATTTCTGCCCATCGAGTGCGATGGCGCGAGATCGGAGTGACATTCATCTTTTTTAAACCAAAAAAAGAGTCACTTATACTTATCTTGACTTGAATTATCTAACATGAAATGTTTGGCGCTTACAAGTGCAACTGTCAAAGATGATCTTAGTAGGCCTCGCCGCCATTGTGTAGTGTCACATAGTTGGGGCCTCAAAATGGCCTATCGCTTACGGTACGAAAACTACTTAGTAGGCCCAGATTGTTGGTGTTACGGTTCAGTTTGTTACCTAAAATTCGCCGCTCAGCAAGCTAATAAGCGCTTAGTCTAGAGTCGATCGAACCTCGAATCAGATAGACGACCTAAATATACGTAAGGTCGACTGAGAAAAGACAAGAAAAACAAATCAAACAAATCTCACTAAAAAGTAGCATCGTCATACTGTAGTCTATACTAGATGATCGGCTGATGGCAATGTCTCTCTATTCACTGCGGTCTCAACTGGTCACGTCGTATACTAGTACTCACTCACCTTAGCACCAGATTCACATAAGTCGACTGGAGATGCCACGCAACCAAAACTCCGCATTCTCCCGGTCTTCCGATGCAAAGAGGACCCCCTCCCCAAAACACTGCACGAACCAGGGCATAATCTACAGGACGAAGGCGCTGCTAATACGTAGTACGTGATGGAGATCGCTGGATTCTAGAATAACCTGGAAATTTACAAGTATGTAGCAATCCGGGCAAAGCAGTTTTTTTTTCGTGCGGACACAACATTCGACAACACGAAAAAAGAAGAAGATCCCGACGTCTGGAACCATCTCGTGCGATGTATTTTGACAGGTTGGCGTCATTTCTCGCCGCACCACGCTCCCCTCGTTCCGAGGACGAGGTTGTCCAGCAGGTATCACACTGTAAAAGGAGTCGGGGGGAACTGACAAGGTAAGGATTTGTGTACTAGTCCAGTACGTAAAATACCGTACATACATCGATCTGCCAGACCGAGGGGCGCATGAGCATGCTGGCGCTGTACGTAGTAAATTTCATACTGCCAAGGCAGCGCTTGAAGGCTTTGTTGACCTGTGCCAATGAGAGAGTCACAATCAAATCAGCATGAGTAATTACAAGTATGGCCAAATAACAATCGCGTATCTGCAATCTGCATTAACCTTTCGTCGCTCGTGGTGTGTGCGCCAATCTTAGCCTCTTTTCATATTCACAACTTTTACTAGTAGTACACTAAGCAACATTGCCTCCCGGGAATTTTGCTTTTGTCCTGACGTAGCACGCACGGCAGATAGGTTCACGTAGGTATACCTACTATGTAGATAGGAGGAGATGTCTGGTTGCCACGCTGCCTCCACGGTTATCATGAAAGGCCAGAAGGATCTCGAGATGCATGTCCAGAACCCGTCCGTCGATGCCGTGGGGCTTGTTACTTGTTGTCAAGGTGGCAAGTCCGAGACATTCATCTGTCGTCTAACCAATCAGACTTTACTCTGGGGGCGGGTGTAGTACCAATTTCAGATTCACTTATGTCCCAGGGATCCAATCCAGCTCGGACAACAACTACTCCTACTCTGCGCCGCTTGCGTTCGTTAATAACATTCCCGCCTAGATACTTACCTATCTCCGGCATCATCACGAACTCCCCTCCTTTGCTGCTACGCCATGTCAAATGTCTCAAATCCCGTCAGCGGTTAGCAATCTAGTCATAGATTGCGGGGGGCGTCCGCATTCGGTTTCCTAACCTAACCTACTCACTCTCACCTCACCGCGCGCTTGTTCGGTAGTGTTCGGTATTACCTTGCGACGAACGCGGACTGCGCCACTTGTCGTGTTTTGCGGGGAGGGGAGAGGGCACTGCCATCGTCGGGTACCTGGAATTGCGCGTCGCAGTCGCAGAGCGAGCCGTCAATCATACCTGAGTAATCTCCTCCTCCCCGTGACTCTCGGTATTGTCTCAAATCACGGATTAGCCTATCAACGCACATCGTCATTCTTCACCTAAAACCCGAACCTAAACCCAAAGGCCGCCTTCTTTAACTTGGCCGGGCCTACTTTGTAACCAAACGCCGGGTTGTATCGCTTCCAAACATGCGAACTCGTAACCTAGAATGAATACTCCAGGGCTTCCGTCGCGTCATACCTTACTTAGTAAGGTGTCACATGATCCCTGTCACATGACCCACACACTATATATAGTATTATACACAGTAGTTACAGTGTTAGCCTTCCATCACAACTATAACCAACTATAATAAGATACAGAATTGCTAAAGCTGCAACCATTTCCTGCTACAATTGGTAGCTAGCGATTGTTCGATTATTACCGTGTTTTCTGTTTTTCTGTTGTTTCTTCGCCTGTTGTTTTTTTGCCTGTTGTTTTTTTGCCTTTTCTTCCTAAAAAAAAAAAAAAAAAAAAAAACTAAAAAAAAATTAAACATATTATAACATATATACTCTAGTTCTGCCTATTATAAATATATAATAAATTAAGCCTGCGCTTATATTTTTATTTGCTTTTTATAATGCGTAAAAAAGTTTTTAATACGCTTATATATATTAAAAAATAGTTATATTGCTACCAAGTTAACAAAATATAGTTAATTAAAGAAATTTCTAACCTTTAGCAAGGTATTAAACGCTTATTATATTATTATATCTGTTTTAATAGTTTTTACGTTTAAAACCTTTAAAAGCAATACTTAAGTCTTTTAATATATATATTTAATGTTTAATTTTCTTTTTTAACGCTAATTTTATTATTTTTTTATTATAAGCTATTTAAATACTGCTTTAATTAAACTTTATAACCTTAAAAAGTAAAAAGTAGCTTTTTTAAATTTTTTTTTTGCAGCATTTATTATTTAAGATTTAAATAATATTATTTTTTACTTTTTAAAGTAGGTTAAATTATAAAAAAAGTTTTAAACTTTCCTTAAGAATTAAAAGAAACAAAAATAGTAGTTATTGCTTATTTCTTTATTATAAGATTTTTCTCCGTCTTTAAATTCTTCTTTGTTTTTTTTTTTTAGTTTTTTTAAAAGTTCTTTTTTTAAGCTAATTTTATTTTAGCTTACGCTTTTAAATTCTTTTAATTTTAAAAGTCCTTTATTTAGCTATAATATTAACAAGTTTATTATCTAGCTTTTAGTAGATTTTATTATTTATTTTCCTTAGTTAAATCCCTTTAAATTATTTATTATAGCTATACTTAATATAATCTTAAAATAAATCGCTAAAATTATTTTTTGTTTTATTGCAGCTATAATAAAAATATTCTGCTAAAATAATAGCTATAATAAAACTAATAATAATAGCAATAATAATAGCTTTACTTTTAAATTAAAAAAAATTAGTTTTTTTAATTTATTATTTAAGGATAAAAATTTTAATAGCTTTAGTGCAATCGCTTAAAGCAAGCAAACTATTTATATAAACGTTTAAACTTTTATTAATAAACTTATTTATTTTGCTAAAACTTATAAAGAAAACAAAATTAAAACTATTTAAACTATTTATTTTTAAGCTATTATATTATTTTAGCATATTATAAAACTAATAAACTTAAAAAAAAATAAATTAATAATAAAAACTATTGCTTTTATTTATTAAACTTTTTAAAAACGTTTTAAGATTAACTATAATAATACTTTGCTAAGCTTTTAATAAAAGAAATTTACTTTTTATAATTTATATTAAAAGAAATCTTTTAAACCTTTTATTTAAAATATTATATATAATAGCAAATCTTATAATTATTTTAAAAAAAACTAATTATTAGCAGCTTTTAAAGCATTTAATCTTAAAATTTAAAGCTAACTTAATAAACTTATTAATAAAACTATTTTTAAAAAGTTTTTTATTAAAGTTAATAATAAAAAAAATATATTTATTAATAAAGCTTATTAACTTTTATATTATTAAATACTTATTGCTTTAATATAACTAGTTTTTACCTATTATAGCAAGCATAGCTTTTTTTAATTTCTTTTTTATTTATATTTTTTATTTTTTAACTTTGCTTAGCTAACTAATATTTTATTTTATTAAAGCTTATATTACCTATAGCGTAGTAGAAAGCAATATTAAAAAGAATATCTTAAAGAAGGATTTTTCTTAAAAAAAGATTATTGTTAAAGACTACTAGGCTTATATTAGCTATAAAATCAAGCATATCTTTAAGGTTAAAAATATAGTTAACTTTAAAAGTTTTTATAAAATCTTATATAAAAAAACCTAGACCTAAACATAAACGCTAATTTAAACTAAGCTTAAAAGATTTTTTTTACTTTTTATATAATATTTTAACTTTTATAAAATTATTAAAAAAATAATCGTTTTTTTTTATTATATTAAAAAAATTAACTAAAGGCTTATTATATTATTAATTATTAATTTAATAAATATAACTTTTTTTTTTAAAATAAACACTTATAAAACACTTTTTTTAATTAAAGTTAATATGTTATAAATTAATCTTTTAGCTTTGCTTTTATTAATTTTATTTTTTTTTATAAAAATATTTTTAAAAGCTTTAACCTTTTAAACATAACTAAAAAGCATATATAATATATAAAAAAAGCTATAAACTTTAATATTATTTTTAATAAGTCTTATATTTGCTGTTTATATAATTAATTATTTAAGTTTAATAATATTTTTTATAATTATATTAAAAATATTTATACTTTTTTTAAAAACAATAATAGCTTTATTAATTAAAATTTTTTTGCTGTCGGTAATAATAATTCTTTTGCTTAAGTTAACAGCAATTCTTTTAATTATGCTAATAATTTTTTAAACTTGTTTTTTTAAATAGAATATATATAGGTTGCGGTTAAAAAAAACGCTTAAAAATAAATATTTAAAGTATTAAATAAAGAAAAAATAATATCTTTTATTATATTTTTTCCAGGCGCAAAAAAAAGCCAATTTATATTTAAATTATATCTTTTAATTATTTGTTTTTTTATTAATTTTAAACTAAATGTTAGCATTAGCTTTATATATAAGTTTAAAATATATTTTTATATTTTTATTATAACTTTAGCTAAATTTAAGCGCAAGAATAAAGTTTATATAAATATTAATTATACTTATACTTTTACAGATAAATCTTAGCTGCTTTAAAAATATTTTAATATAAAAATATAAATAAAGGCATTTTTTATAGTTATTTATAAAATAGCTTAAAACTATTATATAACGTTTAAATATATAATTATTTAGTTTTTTTTTAAAAGTGTTTATAGTAATAAATTATATATAATATCCTTTGTTTATAAAATAACATTAATTATAAGTTTATAAGCTAATATATTAATTAACATTAATATTTTAAATATAAAGCAATTTAATATTATTTTATTTAAATAAATAGCTATTATTTAATTATATAAAGTTATTATTTTTTTATTAGTTATTTTTAAAGCTATAAAAAAAGCAAAAGTTTATATTGTTAAGTTTATAAATATTTTAGCATATTTTATTAAATAACTATTTATTATTTATGCCGCTTTATTTAACTAAGATTTAGTTTTTAAATTAATTATTAATATAATTACTTATTTTATTACCTTTATTAATAATTTTATTATATAATTACTAGTATATAATAATATAAATAAAAATATTTATATATATAAAAAAATAAAACTTGGTTTTCTTTTACTATTAAAACCTGATTGCTGCAGTTATTACGTTTAAGATTTTAATACCTTTAGTTTAGCTATTTACTAGCTAAAAACTAAATAAAAAAAAAAAATTTTGCTTAAACTTAAAAACTTTATTATATTAAATAATAATAATTTTACTATAATTAAACATTTTACTAGCGTTATTATATATAAGAATTTTTCCTTAAATATTATCTAGGCTTTTTACGACTTAATTATTAAATTTAAAAATGTTTTTTATAATATTAGGTTTATTATTATTTTAAAAAAAAAATAACCAATTTTTTACCTTAAACCTAGCTAAAAAAAAAACGCTTTAAAAAAATATAAAGTTTATTTTATTAACGCTAAAAACATTAAAATTATTTATAATATAATTAATAACTTATTAAAAAAGGATAAAGTTTTTTGCACTTAATAACTTATACTACTTAGTTTTTTTGTTTTTATTATTTAAAGATTTTTTTCCGACCCTTAAAAAAAAAAAAAAAATTATCTATAAAAATTAAATAATTATTAATATTTAAACGTTTAATAAAATAAACTTTAACAACGCTTATTTAATAAAATCTTAAAACTAAATATTTAAAAAAATAGCTAGTAAAAAATTTATTATAATATGCAATGTTATTTTGTTTTATTATTAATAGCGCATATATTTTTTTATACGCTAAGCTATAATAATTACTATATTAAAAAAGCAATATATTTTTAACTGCTTAATTATAAGCTATAAAAACAGCAATGCTTATATTTAATAATAAATAAATATTACTTTAAATCTTATTTAAAACGCTAACTATTATTGCAATAATATTTATATAAAATCTATAAATTTTTTTAAATATTATTATAATTTATATAATATTTTTTTTATTTTAAAAAAATAAAATATTTCCTTTAGCTTTTTTAAAACCTTTGTTAGCTTTTTTAACGCTGTTATTCTCGGTTAAATAATTAACTTTTTTAGTTTATCGATTACCAAGAAATAATTAAAAGCTATTTATTATATATCTTTTTTTATTACTTTAAAAGACCTTAAAAAGTTTTTAAAAATAGCTAGCTATATAAGATTTAATATTTTATAATATATAAAACTTACTCTTTTTTTAAAGCAGAAAAAAACCAACTTATTACGTAAAACACTTTATAAAAGATTTATTAAAACTAAAAAAACTTAATAAACATTTTTTATATTAATTAATATTTTTATAAATAATAAAAAGAAATCTTTTAATAAGTTAAAATTTATTTTAACTAAATATATAATATTATATTTCTTTTTAATAAACAAAATTTTATATATTAATTTTAATATTTTTAAAGTTAATATAAAAGTTATAATATATTATATTATAAAAAACTATTTGCTAAAGATTTTTATTTTAATAAATAATCTTTTTAATATTAAATTAATTATTTTTTCTTTTTATATTATTATTTAATTTATTGCTTTTTTTTTACGCATATTATTTAATTTTAAAAAAAAATATTAGCTTATAAAAATAAAAATACTAAGCTTTATTTAAGCGCTTTATAAAACTTATTATTAAATTAATATTTATTAAACTAGCGTTTATATTTTTATAAATTATAGCGCTATTATAAATATTTGCAAATATAAAAACTTTATTAATTTTACTGCTTTAAATAATTAAAATTTACGACTTATATAAGCTATAAAATATATTAGTCGATTTAAGTTTTTAATATTATATAAGCTAAGCAAGTTATATATTATTTTAAATATATTATTTTAACTACTAGCAAATTATTAAATAAAAGTTAACTTTTAAAAAAATTTAAAATTTTTTTTAAATAACGTAAAAAAATATTAAACTTATTACTTAAATAATAACCTAAAATTTACTTTTATTATAAAAGCTTTTTTAGCTTTATATTTAATATTAGTTTATAAGTTTTTAAATATATTATTTTTATTTAAAAGCATACTTTTAGTTTAATTATCTTTTATTTTTAAAGCATAACTTTAATAAAGTTATTTTAAAGATTTAAAATAAAAAAATATTTTAAAAGTTATAAAAAAAAACCTAAAACTTAAACCTATTAACTAGGCTATTTTTTTTTTTTACTTTAAAAATAGCTTTTTTTAAAAGAATTTAAATATATATAACTGTTTATATATTTCTTAAACCTGCTGCTTTAAAATATTTAAACTATTATATAACAATAATTATATTAAAAAAAAAAATTTTTAAGCTTTTTTTATAAGTTTTATTATTAATTAAAAAAAACTTAAAAAATATTTAAAAAGTTATCTTAAATATATTATTTTAAAGTCTTATTATTATAAGCTTTATAAATTATTATAATTTATTTTAAGCTTATTATACCTTTTTTATATAATTATTATTAATATAATTATAAGCCTGCTAAAGTTTTATTAAAGTTATAACGCCTTTTTAATAATAATATATAAGTTTTTTAAAATTTATTAAATTATTTCTAGCTGTTATAATTAAATTATTTTATAATAAGCAAACGCTTTATTAAATAAACTATTATTTATTAGCTAAAGCATTTTAAAAATAATTTTTAATAACTAAAATTTTAAATTTCTTTTTAAACTATAATAAAGAATTTAAATTTAGCTTAGCATTAAACTTTTATATACTGCAATATATTACTTGCTAATAAATAAACAAATAAAACGCTTTATTTTAACTATTAAATCTACGCTTTATTATTATTTCTACGCTTTAAATAATCTGCAGCAATAAGAAAATATCTTGCTTAAGCTTTAATTTAAATTAAATAATATTTATATAGCTATAATATATTATATATTTAATAAAGCTATTTTAAGATTTTCTTTTAATTTAATATTAGATTTTTTTAGCAATAAACTTAATCTAGCTTTATATATATAAATATATAACACTATAGCTTTATTTATTATAATAATTAAAATATATTATAACTATTAATATTAACTTATTTTTTTTAACGTAAAATAAAAAATATTTTTTAAGCTATATAAAAGTTATAATATTTTTTAAGCTGTTATTTTAAAAAAAAAATTAAGTTAATAGTTTATTAAACTTTTTAAAATAATTAAAAGAATTAAATAATTAGCTTATAAGTTAAAATTTTTAAAGAATTTTTAAATTTATAATGTTATATTTATAAATTATTTTAAACCAGCCTTTTTAATAAATATATTTAATTATTTCTTTTTATACTTAAAAGAAATTTATTTTAAAGCTTATAATAAAAGATTAATAAACAAGAATTATTAAAAAAAAAAATATTTAATAAAATATATAAGATTAAAACCTAAGTATTATAAATAGGTTATTTTAAAAGAATTAAAAACAAAAGCAGAAAAATTATTAGCTGATTATAAAATAAAAAAGCTTGCAGAAATAGTTGTAAAACAATAAGAGCATTGTTAAATTTATAAGGGGCACCTTATCACATGATTCCTGTTATATAACCCACACACTATATATAGTATTATACACAGTAGTCACAGTGTTAGCCTTCCATTACAACTATAACCAACTACAATAAAATACAGAATTGCCAAGGCTGCAACCATTTCCTGCTACATAAGAACCGTAGCTAGAGGGACCCGACTTACTAAGTACACACAAAGTACCTAATGACAACCGACAACGGCCAAATCAGAGCAGTTGAATTACCAAGCACTTGGAAACAGCCCAGTAACAGCGTTACCCATCCATACAATTCCTATCTATCTCGTTTAGATCGTTTTTAGTACGATTCCTCGTAACAGATTATTCAATTTCAATAGGCATAACCGCATCTAAGATATTTGACCCCGTGAGTTACCGAACAAGAAGATAACCAGGTAACTAACTATTTATTTATGACTTTGAAAGCAACTTCTAGCACTACTTAGATTCGTCATAGACATTCATCGCTTCGGCATGTCGGGCTAGATTTTCAGTCCATTTCTTGGCCGCCTCACCCAATCTGGAGATTCCCGATGTGCTTGGCCGAAAAGAACAGCTGAACAAGTCATTAAACAAGAACAGGAACCAGAGCAAACCAAAGGCAATGCATCGGCCCGCAGTTGAGCGCATTAGCATATTGTTGATTGTTGTGTGTCCTCATTATCCAACAGTCTACAACACACCACGCGACATCACATCATATCATATCACTCTCATATGCACTATTGGCGCTAGAACTATCGACTTCGGCGTTGACCGTGTTCCGTGCCGTGGGCTAGCCTAGGAAGGGTCTCACTATGGTAGCAATACAGCAAGTCTAGCCCTTGCTTCTAGAAGTGTTCCATGGCGGTATGCCAACGAACTAACCATTCAGATCCGCCATAAATCCTGCCACGACCGCTTTCTTGTATACACCTACCTAACTTGGATAACTTTGCGTCTAGGTAACAAGCATATTTTGCCATCCTATTACCAGCGATGTAATTGCTTTCGAGACACGCCTGTTTATAGTTAAAAGGATTGTAAGATCCCCTAAACGTGTCGCTCTGGCTTTCTTCGTCGACGCCCCATCGGTCGCCAAGAATATCATTCACTATTATAGGAATTAAGAAAACATTCAGCATTCTTGTCCGATCCAACCGGTAGGTAATAGCATAAGATCAATCTAAGAGACTATGCTCAAAAACAAGCCCTCACGTAGCAATATACGAGACAATAGATATTATTTATTCCTCATGCACATCACACGCCCCAACGTGGGTTTTCCTTGGGGCTCACGGGCTAGGCAGCAGTCCTCGAAGAGACAACCCCCCCCCTAATTAACAACTCCTCCTGAGTAAGTATCTACTAAGGGTCCGGGATACAGATAGTAGGTACCCAAGTGCAGATCTGTGCATTCGTTCACTTTTAACGTATATCAGTTGTACGATATGATAAATGGGAGAGATCACGCTCGCCCCGTGTTGCCTAGCCTCATGATACTCAGTAATCCAGTCTCCCGTGGCACAGAGGCAAGGATACCCAGACCGTCGGCTCGAGACATAAGCGTGAATAGATAGGTAACCGTCACTTCATGGCGGACCCCAGAATCAATCGTACTGACCCCACCACCAGGGTGTCGAATATACTTAGTAGTTTCAGCCTACCCAAGTGAGAAGATATTCCTGTTTTGTGATTCACGAGATTTTCTGATTCACGAGGGGAACATGAACTTTTCAGCCTCTAGGCAGGCTAGGAGGATGAGGATGAGGAGTTAGTCACTCAGTCAGCTGCCTTGTTCGCCTGCAGGTACCTAGCCTACTTAGAGGCGTCTTTCTAACCCCCAACAATAATAGTAAGAGAGATATGCCTGGGTAACTATCATCGCCAGGCGCTTATCGCTTCCTGTCATTTTCAAGCCCATGAAACAAGCTTCTCTTCGTGACTGATCGCTAGGACTAAGCAAGGGAGAGAGGAGAGGGGCGGCCTGCCTAACTCGATGCTCGCTTCTGCGTGACTTGCATCGGACTTGACTCCGTCTCCAGCCCGGGAAGTGGGAGAGAGATCAAAGGACAGCCCGTGAATGGTGGGTTGGACGATAATTGGAGATTCTCAACGCTCAATCATACTATGATTGCTGGCTCCCTCGCGATATTGCGTCGTCGACATCACGTCATAACTAGTAGTAACTAGCTAGTCGCGGGGAAAAGAAGAAAGACAAAAAAAAGAGGGAGACGTTTAGCAGGGATCCCTGGATCGCCACGGCGGAGGTGGCGGAGCATCGCGGCACATGAACAACTACGGAACTCTGTATAGCGCTGACTCCCTCCCGCCCAGCACCAACAATTGTATTTAGAGATGGAATTTTTGGGCTAACGAAAAATCTTAAGTCACGACGCGTGTCTGTCAGTCATACCATTCTTTATTTCTTTTGCCTCTCGCGCTGGGCTTTGCAAACATCTCGCGCCTGTCGCGAGACCACATGACTAACTGACTGACAACCCTGAGTTTGCGACCGACGCGAGGACCCAGCTAGCCGGGCCGCGTCACGTCACGGACAACGAAAATTTTCGGACAAGTGATTCATTTCCGGGGGTAAATCGACATTATGGCAGGCAATATGATTCCCACCCATCATTATCGTGGACCTCGCTGCCTTACGCGTCACGTTATGCTCAATCAAAGAAAACCAGACAATCCTCGACCCCCAACCCCCCACCCTATCTAGAGAAGCGCCTGCGCCACCATAGCGACATATGCGGCTGGAATAGGACTCCCGAAGGAAGAGAGGCATAGGCTTACCTCTTCAGTATGCGTTTTGATGTCGGCTTACGATGTGCTATATTGCGGGTTTCGGATAACACGATTCCCCGCTCGCGTTCAACGCGGTTCCATGTGGCGCGTGATTTGAAAGTGGTGTAACAACGATGTTTCTATCACTTCGTGATCGGAGAGGAATGAATCAATGAATGAATGAATCACACGATCCTACAAAGGTAAGTTGAGAAAAGTTAGCTGAGGTCATCCAACAGCTTACGATTGCAAGATATCGCGATCATTATCAGCGTATATTACTCCGGAGCCCTCAGTGATAGGGTGCGTTTTACTTATCTTACACCGTTGCTGTTCGCATACCATCAACGTAAACTCTGAGTCATCGTATTGATTGGTCCTGCTTTGAGCGTGGGCTGTATGTGTTAGGTACGGAGCCGCTTGTGACTGGTCATCGTCTCGTACGACACGAAGCTAAGATCTTCGGCTTTTTCGGGGTGATTTTCCTGTATTACAGGTTACCATATTCGTGTAGCATTGCGTCTTTTAAACTCTCACCTGTTGCTAAAGGCTACTGATTTCATTGTTGTGTCGATATTAGTCATGCCCGAACTAGTATACAAACTTCTATATCGAGTTACCATACCACAGGCAGTAGTATTTCTTTGTCTCATAGATTGACTATTTTTCAAGTCACGGGGGGAACCTCGCGTTTTACAATTTGGAGGCTACATGTGTGAAGTTTGAACATAATGACCAAGAGAAGGTATGACCTATGCCACGTAATAGGAGTATCTTCCAAAAGAGTGGCACAACCGACTCTTACGATGAGTCAACTGTGTGATATCTAACAGGCAACAAATAACATCAACGGCGTAGGTTCAGTCGAAGATAGCCCGGTCAGTGGGTAAAATATCGCGAATTTTGTTGTATGAAACATTATTTTCTCTCTAGTATTTCTTTTCTGTATCTTGATAGAGTGTGTTAATAACAATCATCCACGAGCAAAGCATTCGAAATTCTGATCCTAAATCCACTAGGGATAGAACGAGGTCTACGTAAAAATGCTACAGAGTTATTATGAAAGTCTCTAAGGCTAGAGACTTCACATACAAATTTTGGAAGCCTTGTATAGAAGTCTCTTGCTGGAGATGCTTAGCAAAAATAGTGTTGCCATCTCGACGGATGGGTCATGTGTCTATATGGACTCTACCCAGAACTTTTACTGGCGTAAGTCATGTTTCGTTCATAATCAATATTCTCATGTATGCGAAACAGATTCCGAGTGCCTTAGTATTAACATCTCCAAGATTATGTACGACTAAATACACACCGTGGTCCCAATCTCTATGAAGGAGAGTGCTCATCTAACACCTGCACACCATTTTCCCGTTGTCTAAAGCTATCATCTATCCCTAGCTTCTTAGATCTATCTTCTTTAAGTATAGACCAAGCAGGAACTACAAGAAATGCAGCGCCTATCACTACACTGAGAGCGCCGAATAGCTGACACCCGAGATAGCTTGTTTTGCCGTCACGCTCCATGAGCAAAGCTCCACCGATAGGGGGGCCTATAAGTTCCGCAAAAGCACCGACAGCCCACATGTTTCCGATTCGCAGGCCGGTGTTAGAGGGCTGAGAAAGCCGCGAAGCGACGGCATTCGGAATAGTAATCACACTGCCTGTAGTGAAGCTATGAAGAGTCGATTTGGTTAGTTCATGAGGATAAAGCATCTTTGAAACGCATGAATGGATACGAAACAGGAAGTCGAATCTTACCCTAGAAAGACCACCCAGACGGTTATCCCCGCAACTGAATCGATGCTGATCCAAGCAAAGACGAGAATACTCAACGTCGTGGCACCGACGAGGAGAATATTGGCGGCTCCCAGCTTATGGCCTACAGCAGCTGGGAGAATACGGCCGAACAGGCTTGCTGCGTTAAGAATCGATTGTAGATAAGAGGCGTACGTGGGCGAGGTGCCAAGTGAGAGGGAGGCAAATGGGACGAGGTAGAACAGAGGAACCCAATAGCCTAAGAGTGCAAAAAACACGCCGACGCATAGGAACTGGTACGCTCGGCCGTTGAAAACAGACGCAACTATGGTAAGCTTCTCAGATTTCGGGTGATCAGGCATTTCAATACTACTTTCGACAGTGGACTGGTCTGTGGACTGGTCTGTGGCATGTCGAGACAAAAACTTAAGTAGCCCAGCACATTTACGTCGTGGGAAGTTAGAGTGTGTAGGTTGGCTGCCGCTTATCAAGGTGTAGTACGACACGACCGATAGAACGAGCACCAATAGAGTGAAGACTCGATTGACCCATCCGAACCCAATCCTCGGCAGTAGTGACCGGAAGACGATAGGCCAGATGATACCACCAACCGCTGATCCACTAGCTGCTATACCAAGTGGCAGAGCAGGCCGAGGTGCAAAATTGTTTGACACGATGGATATAGCAGGAATATAAAACAGCGCGCCCCCTAAGTGGAAATTAACATAGAGCCCTTGTTTTGATCGTTGATCGTGTGAGACACCAACCTATTCCTATAAGGAACCCTTGCGAGAGAAGGATGTGCCAGTACAGATGAGAGAAGCTGAGCAGAAGCAAGCCGAGGATGAGCAATACGAAGCCAGGAAGAAGCGCCTCATGCATGTAACCCCTATCGTACATGGCGCCTGAAAGGAGCCCGACTATACCGAGCAGGAAGACCTGCGACGTGCCGATCCATGAGATAGTCGATGCCGAATAGCTATTCAGGAGTATCTCTTGGTAGTAATCCTGGTACGTGCTAAAGGACGATACCTGGCCTAGAGTGATGAAGTAGACAAAGAATAGGCCAACGACTTTGAGGTAATCGTGGACACCGTACGTCCGTCGAACCTCTGATTGGTCGTCCCCCACGCTCTGCGGACCGACTGCGTCTGCCATCATGACCGTCTCTGTCACAACCGCAGTGATCACTTCCCCCTGTTTCTCTGCCTCCGAATCGGTTGTCATGACGACTTGAGATCTATGGGCTCGCAATCGTGGGATATGATTTCTGAGAGGAGAAAGAGCAAACAACTGGGGAAAGAAAAAAGCTCGCTATGCGCGAACTATCCCAAAATCCATGCCCGGAAAATATGCGGAAATTGCAAATCGCATTACACGACAAGAAGAGTTGTGTGAGCCTTAGGAAAAGTAACCTTGTCGATTGATACTTTATTTATTTTTAACACATCTGCCTGCAAGGCCCCGTGCGAAAGCTAGCTCTTTGTCGCGTTAGACACCTCCGACCCTTACAAATTGTTTGTCGCGATGCGTTGAATAAGTGTAAATAAGAAACATGTCGGCAAATTACTTGATCGCTGTGTAACTCTGTTAGAAATCCGATTGGGGCTAGAGCTGCTTTCCATTGGCCAATCGGGAAGCGTATCCATGTAGTATAGAATATATGATCTTGTAAGCCACGAGGCTACACTGCATTGCATGTAGTGTACGGCACAGCTGACTAGGGGCAGCGTTACAATGCGGCACAGCCCAACCATTATGGCAAGGTTAGTAATGAGTTCTATTCGAGCCAAGGCATGGTGCCCCAAAGCCATGACGCCGAAGAAGGTTAGGTCGATATACGCCCTCCACATTAGCGAATTTTATATGGCGAAAAATGATATAATAAGGGGGGCTACGCTGAAAACCACGGCGGCTACATACACATACATACATACATACAGATGAATCAATTGGACCGCGTGCGAGGCTCGCTTACGGGACACATTTCTGCCGATTTATGCTGTGCAGTGAACGGAGCTTCGCTGCCGATTGTAATGAGCGTTCTTCAATTGACGGATTCCGGAGTTCTAGCGCACAGGGATCTAAAACTACTAAAAGCAATTACAAAAAAAGCATACATCGCTTGGCCAGTGGATATCTACAGTATGAAGCACGAAATAGAGACATTAGGAGGACAGTGCGACGTGAATGCTCGAAATAAGCGCTAGGGCGTTCACCGGCCTCGTCACCGCTGCTGCCATGCTGTTTCTGTCTATTAGCATCTTGATGAGGAAGTCGTTTCGTTGTCAGCAATGCAAATGTGGGAAAGAGGCTATACCGGGGTAGTGCTTGATGTATTACTATCCAAAGACCAAGAAGTTTGGAATTACTCACTCTCCGAGGAAGTTATATATCTCCTTTGGTCAAGCTTTTGGCTACCTCATATCCTCCTCTTGGCCTCATGTTATTGCTCTTTACTCGTCATCTACCACAAGTTTCTGTCGAATCATACCCCAAGTAAAGCGTTTTAACAATGTCTCTAAGAATATGTCGTGCCCGAGTGGCACAGAGTCTTCGAGTGCCTTCACATACACGTCATTTTCATCAAGGTATGTAAGAATCACTAATGCCCTACTATCTCTGCTCTGTTTCTCATCCAAATATAGCAACCGTGGCAAATGCAATAGTACAAAACCCACAGACTACTGTTCTATCACATGTCATAGAACATGGCAGCTTTGACTATGAGAACTACTACCAGTCTATTATTGATGAGAAGAAGAAGGACAAGTCCTACCGCTTTTTCCGCAGCATTACCCGCACACAGGACGAATTCCCATACGCAAGGTGTCCTAAAACAGGCAAGAAAGTGAATGTATGGTGCTCGAATGACTATGTGAGTGAAGGCAATCCGGTAACACTGAATAACTCCAGCAACTGAGCTAATAGTATGTATAGTTGGGTATGGGTAGCAACCCTTCCGTTATCAAGGCTATGCATGATGCTTTAGACATATATGGAGCAAACTCGGGAGGGTCACGGAACAGTTAGTCCCAGAATACTCAACTTTGCATTTCAGCTACTAACTACCATTTTAAGTTGCTGGCCACTCTCCCCTGGTTGAAGATCTCGAAGCCAGTATAGCAGACCTACACAGGAAACCGGCATCTCTATATTTCACTTCCGGCTTCGTGGCAAACGAAGCAGCGCTGTCGACGCTCGGGAATGAACTTCCGGGATGTGTTATTTTCTCAGACGAGTTGAACCACGCTTCCATCATCCAAGGTATCAAGAACACGAAAGCCAAGCGTATGATTTGGAGACATAATGATCTCGTACACCTGGATTCCTTGCTCTCATCAGTTCCTCCTGGAACCCCTAAAATTATTATTTTCGAGTCAGTCTATTCTATGTGCGGTAAGTAGTTGCATATTTCCACTGAACTCACGGTAGTGTCATGAAGCCATAGATTTCGTTTTTCGGTTCTGACGGCCTGTTCTAGGCACCGTAGCCCCTATCGCAGAGATCTGTGACCTAGCAGAAAAGTACGGGGCCATGACGTTCATAGATGAAGTGCACGCAGTCGGACTCTACGGACATCGCGGAGCCGGTGTAGCGGAGCACCTAGACTACGCCGCGCACCAGAGCGGGCAATACAACGGGGCACAGAAATCCTTGATGGACCGCATAGACGTCGTGTCAGGGACAGTGGGGAAGGCCTTCGGCACGATGGGCGGGTATATTGCCGGCTCGGCGGCTTTCATAGATATGATCCGCTCCGTCGCCCGCGGCTTCATTTTCACAACCACGCAGTCCCCGGCCGTCATGGCCGGCGCCCTGGCAGCGATCCAGCACCAGCGCCAAGACGATAGTGACCGTGTCGCGCTCCACCAGAACGTGACGGCCATGAAGAGAACCATGGCGCAGCTCGACCTTCCAGTCCTACCAAACCCATCGCATCTGCTACCCGTCATGATCGGCGATGCTGAGCTTACGCGGCGAGTCGCTGATATCTTGTTTCAGGAATACGATATTTACGTCCAGCCTATAAACAGTCCTACGGTAACCGTTGGCACTGAACGCATTCGGATCGCACCAAGCGGGGCTCATGGACCGCTCGAACAGCAGGTGCTGATTGGTGCGCTCGAAGAGATCTGGGGCCGTCTTGGCCTACGGAGGGCTGATGAGTGGCAATCCGAACCTGTTTGGAACGCTTCTCTAGGCACTTCGAGACAGATATGGACAGATGAGCAGCTTGGGCTAGCTCCTAAAGCTATTGCAATGTAGTTTAGGGTGGGATGGCTAAGCGGGGGCTAATACAACAAAAGTCTTTAACAGAGTTGGGGCAAGCATATACCTTCTTACTAGGGACCATCAAAAGAGTGATAGATAATGAGCGTGTTGTTTGATAGAGGATAGACTTGGAAATACCAATTGATTTACATTATGTTTTTCCAACCTTGGCTAAAAAGCTGCAACGAAACAACTTGGGCTATTGGAAATCCATGAGGAAAAGAAAAGGAAAGGAAAGAAAGAAAAAAGAAGGTCTACTGATACTTTCTCGACGTATTAAAGTTAGAGTTTAATAGAGTATGCCACAGCCACCAGACTACATATGACTTATTACACAATTTAGTTTTTAAGACCAGAGGATAATATATCACATTAGAAATTGTCAGGAGCTGGGTATAGGGGTTTGTATATATTCCTGTTATTCTTGTTGTGTGAGGATCTAGAAGGGTCTTTATTCCCTTCAAGATAATCCTTATAATAGATGTAACTAGTAGGTCATTTATAGTCCTTTTCTCTATTGCCCCTACTACTTCTCAGATCCCTTCGTTACTAAATAAAGCAATGGATTAGAGATTATGCCTTTTTAAAGATTAAAAGTAAGAGAAAAGAAAAAAAGGAGAGAGGGAATACTTCTTTAAAGTCTTTACTGCTTACCGACAAGTTATTTTCTATCAACCTAAGTCGTAACTGCTTTTTATTATAGGTATCGGATTTTTTTGGTTGAATGAGTACGCTCTTTGATATTCTCGGCTGGAATTTCAAAATGGGAACCCCCTCTTGCCCTAGTGTTTATACGCCTTCCCGGATTTCGGACGTCTAATAGAGTATATGTAATCGCAGAATTGGTTACAATACTGCTTGATCTCCGCAGCGCCTGTGATAATTTGCTGACAATTCAATATCATGTTTGCGTCGAAAACATACCACGAATGCAGGATATAACAAGACGAAGCCCCTAATGTTCATCATAACAAAATGTAGAGATTCATTCCTTCCACCAGTACTATATTCTTAGGCAATGGTTCATAGTCGGTTGGATAGCGCTCGGAAGCCATGAGATTTTCAATTAACGTGCCTTTTCTCCTCGAAAATACCCTCCCAGACCTGCAGGTGGTTGAACCTGATCGCAGGGTGACCTTTACATTGTGTATTATCGGGTTCGGAAGACGTAGCAACACTCGATACATCGGCAGAGTCCCCAAAGTCCTGACAGCCTAGAGGAAATATTAACAGAGGAAAGGCTGTGATCAGCTCCGTAAGCTTTTACTTTATAATCGGTACTCATCTTGCGCTCAACAAGTCTTATGAGGGAATGCGTCGTCGATGCCCGAGAGGAGGGTTCTAAACACTCACAGTCAGTCAATCAGCTTCAAACAAACACATCCGTACTCCGACGCTTACCCAACGGCTCAAGGGCACATATCTAGTACCTAATACAACCCAAAATCCTCACCGCCTTCCCTAAACCAGTGACAGAATTCCGGCCATCCTGTCGAATCCAGCGCCAACACAACAGCAATCCGACTACCTGGCTCAATCAAGTAAACAACACAAATCTCACGCGATACATACTTACTTCATAGTTCATCAAGCCAAAACTATCGCTAGATCTAAGCGCCCCATCGGCATCGGCTACATACTAGACACGGGGTCCACGTATTTTTGCTAGCATGCAAGGCTCAGCATGGGCTGTCGTTCTCGCCGGGTTGAGATAATTGCCTAAGAACTCTTGCTTTAACCGATCGTCAATACGGCATTAATATATGTAGGTATGCACGAAGACTGCCGATGCTAACATTGTCAAAACGTTATAGATATAAGACACATCCAATGAGTTGCCTATCGGGTGTGTTTACCTGAAGCTTTCGTCAGATAGACCCTGCATTTTGGATTCGATATAAGCAAGCAAATGGGGTCCTGTATCTCGTCACGCATCAAGAGACATAGAATAAATAGGTAAAACGCAACGATTTATTTTTGCTGAGTTTGCCAAGTATTGTAGTCAATCTCTACTCAATGATCCACTAACCTCTTGCCAGATGGCTAGCCATGAGCGAGCACTGCAGAGATGATTTGTATTACGTAGTTCTCGTAGCCACAATAAAACACCATAAACGCGAAAAACATGTCCCTAGAAACGCCATGATGGTGGTCGGGTTAGCATGCAGAGCAAATCCTTACAGCTGCTATGAAAGATGCGACATCATCTTTATAAAACAACCGAGCCTATTCTCAGACGCGAGACTTGAGAAATTAGCCCAAGGCCAAATAACATCAGCTCACGCTCCGGGCTCCCGATTTTACCAAGTCGCCTCATTAACTGATACAGCCGATGGGCCCCAGCCATCGTTACTACCAGCACCGGATGTTCCCCAACCACTCGCATCATTGGCACCTTGGTCACCGTTGGCACCGTTGGCGGCCGCTCCCCAACCATCGACATCACCATCACCACCATTCGCATTGAGAGTAGCGGAATCGCCACCTGTACCCCAGCCATCTCCACCAGCCTCACCAGCTTCACCACTCTCACCTGGGTCTTCTTCGTCTGTCGCATACTCAAATTTGAACTTCGAGACATCACTTGTCTCAGGCTTGTATGGTTCAAGGAAGTCTGGGATCTCCTGGCGGGTTTCCATGAGAGTCATCGTCAAAAGTCTGGCTATGGGCTCATCCCGTTCGGTGTAAAATGAGGTAGCCAGACCATGGTGGCCGATGCGTCCAGTTCGTCCTATGTTACGTTAGCGGGAGGAGCGGCCTAATGACAAAATGATAATTACCAATGCGATGAATATATTCTTGGATACCACCATGATCCATGCTGGGAAGATCATAATTGATGACATGCATCACGTTGCGAACATCAATGCCGCGGGCAGAGATTCCAGTAGTAATAAGTAGAGGGGTCTTGCCGATTCTAAATGCTCTCATCGCATCCTCACGCTCTCTTTGAGTGCGGTCTGCGTGCATAGAAGTGCACGGAAGATCCTTGTTAAACAGGAAATCATCGAGTTCATCTGCCACTCTCTTGCCATTGACGAAAATGATAGTCCTTGTCGGTTTCATGGAGTGTAGCAAATCGAGTAGGGCTTGCTTCTTCATGGATGGGTCTACGAATACGACGTCTTGTCTGATATTCTCATGCGTACTGCCGATGCGTCCCACTCTGATACGCACATAATTCTCTGCAAGATGGGTCTTGGCGAGCTTTCGAACCGGAGTGGGAAAGGTCGCAGAGAAGAGCATATACTTGACGTTTCCCGCCTCCTGATCTATCGTTGCGGTTAGCTAGATGTTAACATATAGGAATATTCCAACTTACCTCCACCACTAAGGATCTTGTTGAACTCTTCTTCCCAGTCGGCATCAAGCATCTCGTCAGCCTCATCGATGACCATATACTTGACTCTGCGAAGGGACAGGACCTCGTTTTTCTCCATTAGGTGGATGAGACGGCCCGGTGTTCCAATCAGAACATCGCATCCTCGCTGAAGATTATCGATCTGATCTCGAATAGGGCCGCCCCCATAGACGACATTAGGGCGGAGCATGGAACGATAACAGAACTTGCGGGCCTCGTTGAAAATTTGGATTCCCAACTCGCGAGTAGGGGCAATAACGACGACCAATGGTTCAGCACGAACGCGAGCTCCAAGAGCCGCATCACTGGGAGAAGGACGGGATGCAGCCAGCTTCTTCGCTTTGCCCATAAGATGATTCAAGATGGGTATAAGGTACGCAGCTGTTTTCCCCGAACCTATCCGAGATATCAGTACCCTATTGTAGGCTGTTCGTAAGCTGCGAAACAAAGCTATCACTCACCAGTTTGGGCAATTGCAAGCAAGTCATAACCCATTCTGATGGCTGGGATACAATATCGCTGGATCGGAGTTGGCGTCTTATAGCCACAGAGCTCGATATTTCGAAGCATTGCAGGGTGCAAGCCAGCGCCCTGGAACGAAGTGATCGGCTCAATTCGCTGGAGGCCCTCCTGCAACACATCTATTTTGTTGATTCTATACGAATTAGTAAACTGCTGCACATGTATTGTTTTCGCTACAACTTACTTGCTGAAGTCAATGCCCTGAGGATCACGCGTCTCTGGGTCGCCAAAGAGCGCAGACTCGAGCTCTGGATGCTCAGGACCAATGTCTCCCTCTTCTCCGTCCCACTCATAGACTCTGACGTTTCCCTCCCAAGAGATGTTCTCGTTCTCTTCGTTATAATTATTCTCAGTTTTTTCTCCCCAGTCCCCCTTGGGCGCGACTCGGTGCTCAGTTGCTGCGTCTGCAGTCTGGGTACCATTGCTCTGAGGAGCGTCATGAAGCGCAGTATTCGGGCTGGCCTCGTTATCCCAGATCGCCATGATGAAGATCTTTCTAGTTGAAATTTGCAAACTTGCCGTGAGGATACTAGGATCAGAGTCTGGTAGAGTAAGAAATTGAGCCGAGGAATCTGCAGCTGACTGGAATGGTTGACGATGGAAGGAGTAATGGCGAAGGATGCCAGTGAGATTGGATGGTACAATGGAGTGACACTGCAAGGCGGAGTAAAACAAGACACAACAACAAACCCTACTCTTGTCAATCTCTACAAACAACGAAAGTGCCGAGACATGCATAGTGAATGTATGCGAGAAAGACTTGACTTACTTTTATTTTGGCTTTCAAACCAAAGCTGGGTTCTGGTCAAAGGAGACTAGAAGCATGAATATGTCAGTAGGAAGCGGGGCATGTGTATTCATAAGTAGTGACAGAAGGAGACAGAGCGACAGCGAGATGTTGTTCAGATATACGAGCTCAGAAGAACCAGTAAGACGCCTAGGGAGGTAATAGTTGACAGTGGAGTCTAATGGGTGTGGAATGTCAATGGTAAGGAAGGCAGTCGGTCAACAGAGATGCAGATTTATGAGATGTTCGACCTGAGGGTTAAAAGGACGCTGCAAGCACTTAAGATGTTTGTCACTCTGCGGTGACAACGCCTCCCTCTCCGCTAGGATCAAAGTGATGTCGAGGATATCTGATAAAACGGGATAGAACGTTGACTTAAAGAATTTGGGCAGTGAGAAGTCAGAGGGTGAAAAATGATCTGGGGAAAGGCTGAGATAGGGAACTTAGAAGGGGAGCGACCGGCCTCGGTCCTAAGAGAAGTGTTTGGCAATGTTGATTGTGATGTGTTTAGGCCCACGATCGTTGTGTCATGTTGGCTTTGGATTTGAAAAGACATGAATAGAAACAACTGTGGAAATGTGCAATAGAGTGAGGGCACAACTGAATACTCTCGAGTTGGAAATAGAGTCCTCACAAATTCAACAACCAGGCACTTACTGGTAGATGGCAGTAGGATGGTGTCAACCTGGAAAGCAAGCGGTTTGCTGGGCTTGCCTGAGTAGAGTTAGATTAGGAGAAGAAGGACGAGGAGGACAATGCGCAAATGCAAGGTAGGTAGGCGCTGGTAATGCTTGGAAATTATAGTAGATGGAAGTGTAGGATGTGTTCAAGTAGTGTGCCTTATGGAAATGGACAGAAGATAGAAACCATAACATGAAATTACCAACAGAGGAAGATAGAAGATATTAATGAAGCTGAATACTCACAGAAAACGACCTTGCACGTATCTCTACCACCAAGGGGACGTGCGGGCTGATAGGTAGATCAGAGTTGGTAAACCCCGATGCCGTCGAGAATCAAGGTGGAGGAGAGTGTGTTGAAGGTAGGTAGTAGGAGAGAGAAGGCAAGAAAACCTCGAAGTGTTATATAGAGAAACACTTGTACCTGGGTAGATGGGAAGAGGTATAGGTAGGTGGTGCATACGTGACTGCCTTAGGTATGTCAAAGGCGCCGAACGCAACTGCCGGAGCGACAGCGTGCATGGAGATAGCCAATACCAATGTACCTAAGTACTTAAGTATATACACGCGTTGCTGCTTGAAGGGAAGGAGCGTCAACAACTATAGTGTTTGTGCAGTAAATAGGTACGTATAGTACAAAAGCTTTTAGGTCAACAGAGTCAGGGCAACTTACATGAGATCGGGGTATATATCGATAATCTTAACAAGATGACTTTTAAAGGAGATTGGGATGCTTGTGACTCTAGTCGTAGAAGTTGCTCGATGTGCGCGAGAGATAGGTATTGCCCCTACAGAACGTCCCAAGACTGCCTGGGTATACCTTAGAGAGGAGTGTTATCAAGGCTTCTAGAATACGAGTAACGAAGAGAGTGGTCATAGGATCTTGCTGCTGTTGATGAGCTGTGATATGGGTCAAGGAGGATGTTGAGAAGTCATTATGTATGATATATACTTAGCACTCGTGACTATATGATATACCCTGTCCACATATCTTCGTCATCGTCAACTCGTAAAGCTCGCTCATAATCGCCCATGCCATCTCTCAGGGCTTGGTCAAGCACAGCAGCAGCTCGTCCGGCAGCACCTCCCTCTTTCTTGGCCATATCAACGCCGGCCTCTACAGCGTCCATGAATCTCCTGGCAAATATCTCTTGTCTATCCTCCCTACTGCGGTATATCTCGCCGTCTTCATCTCTCGGCGGTTTGAAGAGTCCTAGATATTCAAATGGGTCCGGAGCACTAGGAACTGTGCTAATGCTATTGACCCAGTCATTGGAAGTCCAGGGATTGACAGCCTCAGGCTTGAGGCCGAGTTCTAGAAATTTGGCCAACATCGTCATCTGCCGTGGGAATGAGTGCCCAAATTTCTTGGATCCAAAGGTAGTACGAGGCGCCGAGGTCCAGCCACCTTTTGTAGCTGGTGTCGGTGTCGTTGAGACTGTCCATCCCAGCACCGACATGAAGTCCTTCAGGGGCTTAACCCAGCACCCGGGACTCGCGACCAGGTCTTCACCCGCCACATCAAGAATCCATTCCATGTAGTTCAGCCCATCGTCCTTAACGTCTTGCGATAAGTGCGTCATGGCACCCCGAATATAGAGCATCGCTTTCTGCATGTGTGGGCGGACTTCTTCGGCTGGGAGTTGCTGAAGGAGCTTCAGAAGTTGGGCACGAACGGATTTAGAAGAATCCGGCATCAATGGTAAAACTTTCTGAAGGAGTGTAGACGTGCCCACGGGATTGGTCGGCGGCTTCGTCGAAAGCTGTCCCGTCAAGTAAGACAGCGCATCGCGACGTTGAGAGTCGGTCCGTGAGCTCGTTAGGGAGAGCTGATGTTTGAATCTCTCTACTACATCAGGTGCGGTCTCCGAGAGCTGCTGTTGCAAGACAATGGCTACATAACAACGATTAGTAATACTACTACTTAGGCTAGAGTGAATGAAGATGCTTCATCTCACATTTCGACTTGAAGCTGGTGTCAGTAAAGTTGGAAGCCTTCGTTTTGGTCTTCCCGACTTTCAACTTGGGCTTCTGAAAGTCTTTCTTCTTTTCCTTCTTTTTCTTGTCGCTGGAGCCCATCTTGACTCGGTCATTGGGGCGGCTAATATTCGCAACGAAGCAAGCTTCGCGAGGCGACCAAATGTTAGCACCTGATTTTCATAGAATCTCGGCTCTTGAGACGATGGATGGTTGCCTTGTAAGTCGCAATGAACTTTTTGGCGGTAGCTTAGGGCAGAATTACAGAGGGGTGCTTTGCTGTGGGGTCACCTCTTTAGCATCCCAATTCGTCGCGGCATACCGCACTAGGTAGAGCCAATAGCGGCCACACTACAAAGTTACTGCTGTACGACTACCTCTTAATAGCTTACCCCTAGCTCCTGGATTGCTGCTAATTGTGGCTGGAGCTCTGGAGTGTCGCAGTGAATCCCCCGGCGCAATCAATAACTTTTGATACTTCCCTTATTGTTATACATATATCCAAATCTAACCATCTGCGACGTGACTGCGAGAAGAAGCTCCGGTTAGAAAACAAATTTCTGTCAAAAGAGTCTTGATAAACTGCCTAGGAGAGAACATGGCGGACAAGGGCCTAGTACGTATCAATGATGTACCTCGGTAGTCAAATCAATGTCGTGTATCACGCTAATAACACGAGGTAGGGCTCATTCAATATCGAATCGATGGAGGAAGCCCTGCACCGACTATCCAAGAAGCCGGGCGTGAAAGCCTGGCTTATGCTCGATCGTTCGAATGGCGCCGTCCTCAAGACCAACGGTCAGATCGCCACCGTCCGACCCGCGAAATCATCCTCGAGCGCCAACAACACCGGCGTCTCCCCCTCACTGCCAACGCCCACGGGCGGATCCTTCTCGACCGACGTGAACACTAACTCGAACAACGAATCGCTGGCTGCGCAAGAGCTAGCGAGCATGGTGTGGAGCTTCCTCAGCTCGGCTGGGAGCCTGGTGGACGATATAGATAGCGAGGTACGTATGACCTTCAGCTGTGTACACCTTGCATTCGCCGTGTTTACTTGGTGGTGATTGGATAGGAGACGAGCTAATCGGGAACCTGCTCTCTATAGGACGAATTGAAGCTGCTGAGACTACGTACTAAGAAGCAAGAGTTTGTTATTGTACCCGAACCAAAATATCTGCTCGTGGTTATTCACGATACCCCACCGGCATAATAAGCTTTGCCTGCTGGGTGATTCTGTCTAGGGTTTACGAATTTAGGTGACGCGGTCCGACGGACCCGCCAGCGAAGTGCTGTTTAGCGCCGGGCTACCTCTGAGCTACATAGGTATTCTGATGAGTATTTTGAGGTGTTTCTTGTCAGCATTGGAAGGCGTTCTGGAGAAAATGATACCCCACGACCGAGAGAATAAAGTGTTTCAATACTTAAGCACAACTATTCTCAGTGCGATGTTCGAGCTTTTCCCTCTGCTTAATCAGCTCATTGGTGGCCTTTGCATGTTGATGGTTAATACTGATAGCTTCATTGCGTCGCGCTTTATATATATCGTGGTCCGTTGGCAGAGTTAATTGGCGTTGAGGAAACTCAATGGAAGCCACGTTGCGAGCCGAAGTTGGGTACCTACTTGCGCAACGGCATTATCGTATGTCAGCAAGGTCAGCAAATCCCACCATCGAACATGATATAAGCCCTATATGGATGAGGCTGTAACTCTTTTGCATATTGAGTGGCAACATCCCACACTCAAGTCTGCAGTCATCTGATAACAACGGATGGTTCGAGGGGCCTCCTCCGCGGTCTCCGCTGTCAGCTACTTGAAACTCAACATTCCGAGAGCACTTTGGATGAGGGTGTGTATATAGAACAACCCTAGCCCTTCGACGAGACGGTTAAATAAGACGGAAAAGAAACAACCTTGGAACCACGAGCGTCGTCGTGATGTACGGGATTCAGGGGCTGGTCGCTTCAGCTAGGAAATGGGTTGCGAGAGTAACCCTCCTCAAATAGACTCTAACCAACAATCGCAGTTTGGTCCTTGAACGGGGCCGATCCTCGCACCAGGGTTGAGCTGTAGCGTATACTCAGACCGAAAGGTCATGTAGCTTCTAGTCACTATACCTTAAGTCGATCATTCGCTTTTTTGGGACTTCTATGAGGGCACGATGTGACCCAAAGGACCACCTTCGGGGGGTTATTAGCCAGCCCTATGCAGGCTCAGGAAAGTTGGAATTCACAATAGACTGGTGTATGCCGAAATGAGCGGGTGTCTGGAACTCGATATATATTCAATACCATTTGTCGGGCTATACCGTCTTTGCAACTCGCTGCGACAAATCATCGATCTAGGCGTCTCGCTTTCCGAAAACGCTATTCATTCATACTCCCATCAATTATATTGCTCGGTAAATATGCGGTTGTATAGCGGTCTAAAGGAAAAGTAAGCTTTCCGTACTCCGCGGTTAGGTGAGATGATGACTACTTAGACGGCATTAAGGACGGGCGGCCAGCTTGGAACTCATAAGCAGCACGCGAGAGTCGTTGCAGGACGATCATTGGCAGTGCATGAGCACGCTGTACCTTCCAGCGGGGACTGGCGCATTTCGTTACCGAAACCTCTCTCATCTGGTCGCCATCATCAGTCGGGATGACTCTTGCGGAGCCAGCGAGGCAGAAAAGCCGAATGAGCTTACAGTCCAACCCCCGTCGGAATAGACAAAAGTTCCCGGGGCTGTGGTTGGCTAGCAGCAAGCAGCGACGCCGACTTGGACCTCTCCAGGCGACGTAGCAATTGCTGCCGAATCTGGGCTCGCCACGAGCAGCTAGGATGAGCTCTGGGCTGCCACCCCAGGCGACGATCTTCAATGCAATCAAGGTCATGGTGATACTATAGTGTGACCCCCCCATAATACATAACCTAGGTAGTTACAAGGGCTTCCGCGTCGCGACAGCACGGGGAGAATATGGAGCCATCAGCCGCGAGATCCCTCCGATACACACCAGGTAGGTATTGCAGTAACAATCTACGTCGCACAAAGCGGTGAGCGAGGCTCACTGCATAGCATAGCAGCAACTCATTCACAATGGCCCTGAATACCACAGTAGATAGGTTAGGTACTACGTAGGCATTGGTCTTACCTTGGGAAACCTGGTTGGCTTGGAGAGTCATGCAGACGTGGAGGAGGATGGTTATCGTCAGCCGACTTGAAACATCCCTTCTTTTTCTCCACTGACCCTATGCCCTTGACTGAAAATCAAGGCTATGAAAGTGTTTACGCATAGCAGAAGATAAAGCGAGCCAGACCGCCCTTTTCAAAAAGTGAATGTGAATCAGGAATTGACGACGACTGAGACTTACTTGTATGTTTTTCTCCGGCGATCGCGATGCGTGATGCGTTTCTAACTTCTAACTGCAGCAAGTGGACTAACGCATAAGTCTCAAAACATCCACCACGCATCATATCAGCTTTCTGGCTGGTCAGTTAGGGGGGGCATTGGAATTGAGGAGGGAGAAGGGTGAGGATACGGTCTATATGATACACCGATGGTTTTCTCGACTTCTTCGAGAAGACAGGAGGACAGACCATCCCCCACAGCAGAGATACGTGTAGTATGATGTTGGGTGGATGATCTCAACATTCACATACATAATACCCATTACCTACGGTACACTAGTATCATCCCACGATCCGCGCATGTTTCAGCAGCGGGTTGCAGGGGGCCCCGCGGCAGGATTCACCTCCAGCATCATCGCCCAGGTATATACTACACTACTAGTGTAGGTATGGGTAGGCGATAAGAGAGCGCCTCATTTCGGAGTATTGCTAGCTACCTGTGCTAGGCATGTAGTCTAGGGCTGAAAATAGTAGCTTATGTCGTGGCACCGGCACCTTAAAGATCCATACCTCCAACCCTGGCGCAACTCGGGAAGGCTGCGACGCATATACGTATACTGCTAACCAATACCTGCCTATTGATTGTATACATATCTTACGTGCTACGGCGTACAGCATGAGATTAGCAGCCGTTCCGTTGCCACGAGAAGTATCCCCCCCCGACTTGCCATCCATGTGCCTCTGCTGTTATCGTGGTGTGGTGCAGTGCAGGGCAGTGGTGCTTTTTTCTGTGCCCCGTCGGGATACACCCTCAACTGAGGGGCTGCTCGAAGCAATTAATCATGTCTTGCGACGTAAGAATCGGGTCTCGATTCAATAGCTAGTTCGAGAGATATGAAGCTATAAGAATCCCTCATTTAATGAGGGCAATACATGAAGGAAATAATCTTAAATCGTCATCTCATTTATCACCTATTGGTCGTATTTCCCGTCCAATAACTATTTCATTTCCATCTATTGGCTGGCGACGGTGAAGCAACGTACTCAACTCACGTACGTTATTACTTAGTATACGGGTATATGCCATTCTCTCAGTTCTCGGCGGTTGAATGGACAAATGACTGGGGCAGTTTCAGGCAGCCAGACCCAAGCCAAATTAGTACCTAAATCCAGGTCACTGCCGCAGACGTTGGCAGCAAAGGGTTGCGGACGGGGAGCATGCTTGTCATTGTCTTTCTTTTTCGTCATCCTGTTACAATATCCAGTCTAGTGGGTTAGTTAGGCCATCTTGCGGACGCATGGGCATGAAAGAAAACGACGGTGACTGCTTGCTACTACTGCCCACGTTAAGCCAAGCCAGCAAGCCCACACAAGATCGAGCAATCCAAGCAGTCTTCATGACTCCATGCTATCTTCTTCCATCTTACGCTTCCGCCGATTGCGTTGCCCTTGACGGTCTGTTCTTGTTAGTTTGATCCTGAGACACTGGCAGGAGTAATTCGATAATATGATCTGGTCAGGGAAAACTTGGAAGATACGGCACACGAGCATGCTTCCTTATTAATACCCCCTGCTCGCGGATTACTTCCTTGTTTACCTGTGGCACGATCTGGATCAACACCATCGACCGGTGCGCATTCGTCTTGATCGTCTCGGTAGACGATGATATGATCGATTAACTAGTATTAGATCTGTTCTTTCTTCGGCGGTCTGGCATCTCACGTACGCCCGGGGCTGCATTGAGCTTCACCATCGCCATCACCACTGTCACTGTCGACGTCAGCATTTGCTATCGACATTCGGATCTAATAATTTTCATCGCCTTTGTTGAGCCTTGGCAGACTCTCTGTTTGACCATTTGGCTACTTGTCCTATAGTTAACAGGTTTTTGCTCAAGTCAGAACAAGCAGCACCTCGATGCAGCTCTTCTGCAGTATTTTGCTTGGCGCCATTCATGAGAGGCCAACACGAGAGTCGATTCAGCACACAGGATGCCGTCACTAAAGTCACTGAGACGGACCGCGCGTGGCGTTGTCGGTGAGGCTCGAGGCACGACAGGAGCGAAAGGAGAAGGCCAAGACAGCGATGGGAGTGGTCTTGCAAGCCCCGAGCCCGGTGAGGTTCGAGAGAGGCTGCGGCAAGGCTCGACAAAGCGAACATTTCTGCGAGACCTGATTACTACCTCGAAGGCAAAGCTGGGAAGTAGTCGAACTCCTGACACTAATAACGATGGCGACGATGCTAGTAGCAGCACTACCACCACCAGCAGTAGTAGCAACAACAAGAGTGGTCACGATGCCGAGAGAACAACCAGCGCTACGGTGAGTGAGACTTTATATTGGAACTTGCACGAACTCGACCTAGTGTTGCTTCCCCCCGCATGGCATTGTTCCTGTGCTGTCTTGTGCTGTCCTGTGCTGCGCTTTCATGTCCCGTTCCTCAGTCTAGACAGGCAGGCGCAACCCCAAACCACATATGCCGTAATCCCGCTGCGCCGAACCCCAAACCAAACCCCAACCCTTTAGCATGTCCATGTCACCAACCCCCCCGCCCTAAGCTCCAGCTCCAGCTGAGTCCGGCAGCGTCGGGGGTTACAACGCCAATCATCACCTGGCTGCCGACCGCGCTCATGCAGCTGCAGCGCATTGAACAGCTGCCAATCCCCTGCCTTCCGCTCTAATAAGCACAGTCACAGTATTACACTCTGTAATGTCCTTTTCGCGTTGTTCCTGCATGAGCAATCTCATTTCGTTGCGTTGCGTTTCATTTCGTTCCCATTTCCATTTCATTTTCGTTTCCACCGCCTTGTCGCAATCTCCATTCTTTGTCGTCTGTCAGCGGCGAATTAGCCGAAATTAAACAACGACCGTCCTCCTAGGAGGGGTGCTGTAGCGCAATACGCAATACCGACAACTAATACCACCTGGCTAAGCAGGTCTCATCTATATCTCCGTCGTCCGAGGCACCATCACAGTCGCCCCGGTCGGCCCTCAACTTCAGCAAGCACAAGCCATTGCCGTCTCCGCCTCCTCCGGGCACCGTCGACAAAGCGGATGGCCGGCCACGGCGCCCCGTCCTGAAGTTGAATCGCATCATGGCTAATTTAAACGAGACCGAGATCGAGAAGCTGTTCTCCGGAGCTCCGCAGTTCTTCGCCCGGTCACAAGGCCACGGGTCAGGAGCTCCGCATCCCTCGGTCGCCTTCCCCTTGAACGAGGAACTGACCATCCGGGACCTCACTGACCACACCCAGATTGAAGATGATGCCTGGGGTTGCGTGACCGCCATTCCGCGTCTCATCCAGCGTGACCTGTCGTCTGCACCCTCGCCCACTGCTAAGACCCGGCCCCACTTCAACTCACGATGTCGGGAGCGCCCGAGCATGCTGAGCATGCAGGGTCTGGAGAAGGGCACTATGGGTTACCAGGCCGCGCTAGAGCTCTCCGTTGCCGACGCTTTGCAAGAAGAGCAATACGGCTTCCACAGTCTCGGGTCCAAGGCTCCCGTTATCATTGAGCAGCGCCAGCGACTAATCACATCTAAGGATGCGTTGCGCCACTTAGATGACGCGAGTCTTATGGAACAGCTGCTCAAGGTGGAAAGGAGATATCACTCGGGTCAGGCTTCATGGCGCAGTAAATCCCAGGAACTATATAATGACCTATTCCGGAAGGTTTTGTACCCGCCGACAAGAGTAATTGACCCCAAAGATCCTTACAGCCTAGCAGTGCAAATACATGCCCTCGTCAAAGTTCTTGCTGCATCTAATGCTTGGATTGATTTCTCACGTGTGGAGTGGCGAATACGCCTCGGGCAAATATTATGGGGATTTCCTCTCGATGATGAAGTATCTGATGGTTCTTCAATAGATGACGGAAACGATGCTCAAGACCGAAGCGAGGAGCGGTACTGGCTATTGCTCCAAATTCTCTTGTCTTGCGAGCTTCTGACTCGACTGGACGCCATCACGGAAGGCGAGGATATTATCACGCACATACTAAAGCAATCTGATGTCCATAAGTTCGAGAAAGAAGCCAACGTTTCAGTGCGTTGGTCACTTATTCTAGCCCGGTCATGGCTAGAGAATATTACTATCTCCAGAACAAATGTGACGCCCTCGGAGCCATCCATGCCGAAGGGTTGGCTAACAGCCTTGACGAGCAAAATGAACCTTAAACATGAGCACATGTATGGAGCTCATTATACTGACCATACTCAACATCGCCACGACGCTTCCGCTGAGCATCTATATACGATCAAGGGGAGATATCCCGAGAGGCAGGTCAATGGTCTGTTACACTTTGCCCGCAAGCTACGCTGGCCAGGCCTGGATGTAGCAGCAACAAAGGTGTCCGAAAATGCAATAAACTTGAGCGAGGGAACACCAATCAACACCCCCGTGCCAACGAGTGATACACGACGCTCATCATATTTTGGTGATCAAGCCTCAGGTAGTATAAGAACTCAGCTGGTAAGAAGGCGTAAGGTCGATGCGGCTTTGCATGCGTCTGGCTGGATATCCAGGTCTTATATTTCCGGTCTCGTATTACCAGGAGAAGCGTTATCTCACTTTCTCATGTCAACATTGCTTGAAAATGACAACGAGGCTATTGAAAGACTAGGCACGACCGCCAATCTATGCGGAGGCTTTGTGTACAATGGCAAAAGCTTCTGGAGCACAGCCTGTATTGTTGGACGTGTGCTAGCAGCAGGCCAAGGATCTGCCGAATGCATGGGCTGGGTATCGAGCGATGTACTTCCACAAAGGCTTGATGATGGATGGGTGAGTGTCAACGCTGAAGATATTCGAGGTAAGTTTATTCCGAGTCTTTGCGAAGTGCAATATATCCAGCTAATTTCCTCAGATGATGTAACCAAGGTTGGGAAAAAGGCTCGCATATGGGGGAAAGCCTCCGTCGAAAGAGAATCAAATGTGCTGGGTGATGCCGATCCATCGGACGTACTTCCCGCCGACTTCATCATTCCGCATGAAGCTACGTATCCGAACCGACCACCATCTAACATTCGCGTTGAACTCAAGTCTCTAAATTTCCGTGCCCCAGTTAGCAGCATAAACAGCGACCCTTCTACGGAGAGACTATCATCATTCTCCGGATCAGACAAGTCCTCCAAACCAGACTCTTACACGGCCTCTTTGACCTTTTCTATGTCGCACGACGCCATCGACCAAGATGTTGATTACAATATCTCACTTACAAGTGATGTGTATTTCGTGACGGCACATCCATGTGCCGCTTCTAGCTATGTGAAGTATTTGAAGTCCCCATCGAGCCCAACTATTCAACAGATTGATGTGGCTGGTCACGATTTCAACGGCAAGCCTTCGAGCTCAGCGCATACAATAGGTGAGTTGGTGATATGGCATATCGTCAATATGGATAGCCTTGCTAACGTCCGCAGGCCACCCGCTCCATCGCTTTTATACTTACACTGCTATTCACCTTGCAGATCTCCTAACTCGACCTCCATCAACAACCCTCGAAGACCTCATAAGAGGAACACCATCCCACGGTAGATCCAGTAGCGCGTCATCGAGATCTTCATTCGCGAATAAACCCCAGCGCGTACTAGTCATTGACTGCATAACCGGCTTCGCCCCCCCTCGTTCACCAGACATGCCATCTCTTTCACGCATGTCTTCGTTATCATCCCAATTTGCCCTCGAACCAACGAATACACCCCCAGTCCAACTTTCTACGCCACAGATCGAGCGTCGCCCCAGCACGGCACGTTCGGGTGCCAGTAAATTCGAACGTGTTGACCCGCCGCCTCCAGCGGCGCCCGAAGCTACCATGCAGCTTGGGACACGACGGCGGCACTTTGGCTCCGACCTAGAGGTTCTCGTGCGTGCCCTTTGTGCCGAAAAAGGCTGGAACGCTATCATAAGTCGTCGCAGAAGGGCTTGTCTAGCTTGCGCAATTCGCGAAGCTGGTGCACTCGGATGGAGGGTCGTCATCCGTGTGGAGTGAAAGATCAACTAGGATGTAACTATTTTGCCATTTCAAACTTGGTTTCCTCTTTCGGACCTAGCAGGTCTCTTCCGAAAGAGACAATTACGAAAGCATCGATTGCGAATCATGGGAAATTGTTACGAGACACAACGGGATATTAGAAGCACGACCTTAGGTTCTTTTTTGTATCTTTTTTTTCTTTTCTTTTCTTTTACGAAGGCGTTGACATTGCGAAGGAAATAGGTTTATTGTATATACAATCGAAGCAGAGCTTATGTGTACATAGTGCGAGATACCCGACTCAACTAAGAAGGACGATGATACCCGTCTGTCCATCGTATTCACATTCTTGATTCTTGACCTCAGGTTGTTATTCGCTTTCTATGCCGTCTTCCTTAAAAGTTGATTGCTTGGTTCATACGTTCTCTGCTCACTATGCGTTTTGATAGAGCTTGAAGGCATGTTTCTAGCAGTCCTACATGAACATCGTTTCGTCGCTCGATTCCATATCCCCTTCCCGAGTCAGGGTCCGATTCAAACAAATACCATGTCATAGGAATCATCACGGCTAAATTTTCAGTTTTAATTCCTATCCTCTAGTTATCTACTATCGTACTCGGTAATGCCGTAAGGACGAAGGAACGACTACGTGATCCTCCTATGACTATTAACCCGATCCCCCCGAAGAGCCGCAAAGACGGGGCCTCCACCAGTCTCCCTTCCTTCGGAGTTACTGAGACCTCTTGCTGCTAAATGACTAATGTTTCCAGGATGCAAGGAACACCTCGCTTTTGCATTACGTGACAGGTAGTCAGCCTCATTCTCGTTCCTGCGAAGAGCCGCAAAGACGCAACATGGAGCTCCTTGTAGTCGATCCATCCTACTATCATGTATAAAAAATGACACTAGTACCTACTGCGTATCTAACCTTGGCCCCGAGAAATGTGCAAGTGTGAGCGTGCGTGCAAAAGCTCGTTTCCCTTCGAATCAGAAGCTTGCTCGGTCGGGCCGGTTTAGGGATCCCAGGTTTCGATGAACCGAGAATCTGTGCCTCTTCCCTTTAATAAGTTTGGCCCACGGGTGTCACGTAGGTAGTGTAGTGTGATGTATGATGTATGATGTATGTATATATGTGTATTTCACGGCAAGGCACATGATGTGCGTACTGTAGTCGCTAATGGCACACCCTCGCGCACGGGGTCCACGGCACAAGCGAGCAAACTCGCCTGCAGTGCCGTATGCATGCGGCGGTGGTGGGATGGATGAGAATGAATGTCCTTACCCATAGGATTGATTGCGTATGCTATTTTAGGACTCCCTGGCTATACCACCACGTACCTGCAGACGTAGTGTCCGCTCGAAGGTGAGGGAAACGGGTCACCGAAGGGACCCATCACATATGTAAGGGCATGTATGGATGTGTCTGTCTGTACGTAATGCTTACCCGTCTATACTAGATGGCATGTATGCACAACAAACCTCTTGTTTCTAATCCCTTCTTGTTTCTTGCTTTCATATGCTGTGAGCGGCCGCAACGACAAGACGGGAATGGAAAAGGCGCTCCTGACGATGCGGAAATGAGCAGGACTGAGAAGGACTACCTAACGATAACACCGAACGAACACGAGACGAGGTCCTACCGGTATACGACTGTAGGAAGGGATAAATGCGTTTCCTCTCTGCGTCCTTCCTTTGCCGTGGTCCTTTTGTTGCACGCGGAAGAAGAAGGGAAGGCAAAAACGAGAGGCCGCCTTTTCGCCTGTGCCGGTTACCTACCTGCCCTTTCCTCAATCCCGTCGTGTCACGGTGGGATCCGGTGAAGGAGGCGATAATTATAGTATCATGGGAAGCAAGCAAGCAAACAAGAAGCAGCTTTCCTTCCGGGCAATGCCAACAGCAATCGACATGACTGACTAATTAAGAAAATTAAGGGAGCCCAACAGCATGGTAAGGAAAATAAGAGTTCATGCCCTAAATGAACCATGTCATCATTTTTTTTTTTTTTTTTCTTATTTCGCCACATAGAAGGATTGTGTATTTATTTGATTCTCCCCAATCGTATGCGCCGCATTACGGGAGGGCGTTGAAGTTTGTTGGCATGACGTTACATCAGCTGCGGTGTGAGAAAAAGAAAAAGGTTCCCTTCTTATTTTGGGGGGTGCGCCAGGCGGTCGGGTACGCTCGCTTACAGGACTAAAGAAGAAGACTGCTGAGATTCTCTAGCGAGGTTTTGGAAGCACCCCACGTGATGGCAAATCAATTAAGCCGGTCTTTATTAGGTTTCAGCTGATCATACGCCTCAATTACAATGCGTGAACACCTAGAAGATAAAAATTCCAATATCTAGTCCGGTCTAGGCGAGATGTCTACGTCAGGCGGGAGAACCGCCAAGCCTCTTGGTCTCGACTTTCTGTAGGATCTATTGCGCTGCGATCCCGAGAGCTTCTACTAGTAGTGGAAGCTGGAAGCGCTGCATGCCGAGAAGTCTTTATTCTTCCTGAAGGTCCATAGCCCTTGGGATTGGTCGTAAAACAGCGCTATCGCATACTTACCTAACATTATATAGACGGGTTCAGCATCTTAATGGTAGCGTTGTAGTCGCCTAACCCACGCCATGTCATGTATGGTACTCATGCCTGCTTACTATCGATGACCTGGGGCACCTGGACAGTTATCATAGACATGGCTCTCATAGTTACAAATAGGCCAATAACGTAGGTGGTATTAATCGGCGAGTTGACAATTCAATACGGTAGATATCGTTCCACAACGAGCTCGACCATATTAATAGAGTCCCGCAAATACTACGTACAGTAATTTATCGACCGATAGTCGGAATTACAGAGGTAGGGTGTTGTAATAATTACGCCTTGAGGAGTCGGGACGAGGAATCGGAACGATTGAAAGGGTGTTTCAAAGGGTATTCTAAGCATCTCGTTATCGACAGCTTGACTTAATGCACTATACCAGCTACCGAACCTAAGGCATGAATTCAATATAAATTATGTAGTGTACCTACATCAGCTGTGATATTTTAGCACCAAATTTGTAGTGGTGGGTGGTGGGCGTATGCGGCGCTAGCATTTGACATTCCCCAGGAGTCCGGGAGGAGTAGCTGTAGAGGCGGATGATGATGGATCAATTTGATCCCGCCAAAGCTCCTTTTTGCGGCGGTACTACTCAGTTCGTACATAGTAAGTACAACGTATCAAGTCACCCCCGGGGGGGGGGGAATGATCTATATGGCGTCGTGAACCAGAAGTTCTAGAAGGAAGATGGAAGGACCAGATGAACTTGCGCCCACGCAACGTCGGGACCAACAAGCAGAAAGGTGGGTGGTGAGAAGAGGCTTAGCTGGGGGAGCTGACGCTAAGAGCTGATTCATCAGGCACGCCCTGTTTCTGTTTCAGGTCGTACTAAACAGCCTCGTTTAACTCAGCTGGGCTGTCCGGATTTGGCTTCCATAAACTCCCAGTACCAACCTTAACGTTTCGATGGTATTTTATTTCGTGTAAATTCCCCTCCCAATTACCAATAAATGGGCGAAGCCTCAAAGAGGCCGTACTCCATATGTAGTAGAATTAGAATTCGTTAGACTCCGAAGAATCCGGGTAAGAAGCTGACACCGTCCCGATTCTCGCTTTACGAGAGCGAGGGCGCACTATAGTGTATCCTCTAAATGGAAAACGGTGGCTCATCCGTCGCGCGGCCACATCGCTTAATTTCGGTGTATTTCGGTATTAGTCTCTACTGTTCATCTCAACTCATCGAGGTTTCCGCTTTTTCGCGCCCACACATGTTCTTAAATCGGGAAATTATCACGTCGTTGAGGAAGGTGGTAGTATATATCCGAGTCTGACATGCATCTACAGTTATGCACGTTCCCGCCGTCCAACACTTTCCATAAGGCTGAAGTATGGCGTGTTGTCAAGGGCAGGCTGGCGAGCAGAACCGATATAGCGTCGGTCCAATATTATCTCAACAGAACTTATAAATAATATCAGTAGGGGGTAATTAGTACCTTGCGCTAAATAGATTTCTCGTAACCAACCTAGGTATCCTAGCCGCCTACTCTACCTAGTATAGTCCCACCTCTGCTATATAAGGGTCCTCAAGTTGTCGAGGTATACTGAATGAATAGGCAACTGACTATGCTTCAAGAGAAGCAGCTAACAGGCATACAGTATCCAATACAGCATCACTACGAAGACACCTCCTGTCCCAAAATGGAATGATTTAGGGGATAAAAAGGATCTAGTTCCTCAGATCCTCATCAAATCTCGTTTCAGTTTCTCTGAGACAGCGGAGCTTCGAAAGCTTCTAGCGCATCTTCCTCACCTCTTCTAGAATCTTACTAGAAACGGTAAAGAAGATTCTCTCTAAAAAAATAGCGTATTTACACAGTTACCTCGTCCCACTGGCTGGTCATCCGGTCACTCACCCGGTGAGATCCTCCTTACCGTATTGGATTCCAACATATCTAGACCCTGATTAAAACCCCGCAGTCATGGATCTTTTCTAGCCTCGCATTCCTACAGTCGTGCACAGTACCTATCTAGCGTCTATCTATACCACACTACCAATGCGTGGTTTTTCTAATGATAGAAATCTTCTCGGCCAGTGAAAACTTACTAATAAACGATACACACTAGAGTAGATACCCTAGCAAGTGGGTAGGGCTGGTGGGTAGCTAGACTTTGCATATTGCCAACAACAACGGACTTCTCCTCGTCGAAAGAGTAGTAGTCGAAAAGCGCATCAGACACTTCTATCGTCTAGCGTAGTTACGTATACAGTGACACTATCGTCAACAGCTGTAGACTAGTATGCGTAGACAATACTTCTTGTTGCTAATTAGGGTATACTCCCTCTGCCGGTTCCAGACTCTGTCGTGTCGCGGTTCTTCGCTAGGTTAGAGGTCTCCGGGGTTCGGATACCGTTATTTCCAGGATAGTGTACACTACTGTCCAGGGGACCCTTATCCCAGGTTCTATCTTCCCAGTCGGGTTGATATCCCTTTCCTAGTGTAGTGCAGAACAGACGAATGCATACAAGTGTAGCATCATCGGATTTATTTGAAACTCCCCAGACCTGGCTTCGACTTGCCCTGTTGAGGTTTAAGTTGATACAGTAGGTAGGCTCTCGTTGGAACATACGGACCAACCCCGAGCCAACCATGGCGGGCCACTCGCCGACGGTCAGCCGGTGGTCAGCTCGAGCCCGTACCCACGCACCCAGAACAATTCAATCCTTCGATCCTTCCACTCCAGCTTGCTGACAGCTTTTAGGGAGTAGGTATCTCCGAGAGGTCCAACGAGTCCCATGCGTGGGTAAGACGGAGAAGTATGCGTAACGACGGAGCAAATTCCACCTACGCTAGACTACACTAGAGGGCCGACGAAAGTGTCAAATAGACACTAGTCGTATTGGGTTTAAGAGGCGTCTGCCTGGTAGGAGAATAGAAGTAGTGTAACAAGGTTATTCGTGGTACAAAATGTCATTCATGGTGAACGAAATCCACCCATGCTCTCTCTCCCCATGCCACATGCCAAACATCCCCCCTGATTGCTCGGTCCTTGCCGCTCACAGACGATCAGAGCAAGGCAGTCCGTAAAAGGACCTATAATGGAAGAGGAATAGAGTTACCTAGCAGATGACAACATCTCCCGATGGATACTCTTAAAAGAGAAAGACTCGAAAGAACTTCAGATACTTGCCACGTTTCAAAGGCAAAAGTGCTTTGCACCACATAGCATCGTTGAGACTGGTCGTAGTAGCGGCCATAGTAGCGGCCGATGTTGTTACTAGGTCCTATCAGGATATCCTCTTATACCTGTATACAAGCTTACGTAGTACATATGCACCCAAGGGCAGGTACACGAATGTGCATGAACCCGCGTGCATAAAAGATAACCATGAACCTGGGCACACGCCGTACGTATGCGGAGACGCCTTTGATCTACGTAGCGCAAGTCGCAAGTCTCGAACTTTCGGCTCGAAGTATAGTAGCGGTAAAGGTACTTGATTGCGGCGAGGATCGCCTCTGTATTTAAAATAGAAGAGAGGCTTGCGGCTTCAGACCGCCCTGTTGTGACGCGTGCATTTTACCTAGGCTAGATAGTACCTAGATCAATAATCCATCTAGTCTATACGTTTTAATGATGACAACATATGAGGCGCCAAGGCGAGATATAAAGAATGGAACGGAGGTTTTACTCGAAACTGATAACGAAGGAGTTTATTAGCATCGAGGCCAGGAGAGAGTATCCGCAGGGTAGCATCGAGAATGCAACGCTCGCACGTTTTCGAGTAGCAATAGAACGAGCTAAGGTTAGTAGCAGCAGCAGCAGCATGCACTGCATGTGAGCGGCACAGCGGCTTACACAACTTATCCAGGTAAAGGATCGGTGACGAAGATCTACACTAACAGGACTCGCATGAGGCAGGCTAGAACCCTCCGATAGGTAGTAGTCAGTGAGGGGGAAATAATCGCCTATTGGCCGTGTTCCCATCTTGAAACAACACATGATGGGTAGTATTTTCTGTCGGTTTCACGCCGCCTCTAACAATGTTCACGTGGACTGCCCAATTTTCTATCCTTTCTCCGCAGCTAGATTGGCCAAGGTCAGTATCATCCATGAAGGCGATGACGAGAATGATGGACTAAGCGGTAACAATACTAGTGTGCCCAGCCAGGCTTAAATCCTATCGAAGCAGTCAGGCAACACTGATGATGCGTCGGCTCGTACGGAATGGCAAGCAATTATGTCAGAGTATACACTGCTCTATAATACGTAGAGTAGTAGTATATGGTCAGAAATACCAAGCACGGCAAAGCAAAGTGATGCGGATGAGGCAAGCCAAGAATCCCACGCAGCTTACAGAAGAGAGGAGAAACAGGTACACACAGCGGGTGATCGCCAATGCAAGATCACAAAGAATTTAATAATCTATCTATACATGCATGGTACAATATTCGCTTATTATTGATAGCCCGTAACCTAAGCCCTACATATACTCCAGACACATAGACTGATATACGGATACACTACAGGACGCAGTCATCCACCAAAAATTGGCAGCGGATGCGGCCGCTCCTCGCAGTGGTCAGCGCTGACGCCAGGTCCACTGCATGAAGAAGGGTTCCAACGGTGTGATACCCGACTTATAGGTAGGTTTGGCGAACCCGCGTGGCACAGCAGCAACCTCTCCGTTCGCTGGTAACCAACCAGCGGGCACGGAGACAAACAGAGCTGAACTAGCTTCAGCCAGTCGCTCCCCGGCTACAGAGACGCTTCATGCAGCTTAGCCTTTGCCCCTCCCCTCCCTCTCTCTCTCTCTCTCCCTCTCTTTTCCCCTGACATGGCGGCGTGCTGCCTAGCTTAGCTAGCTCGCCTCGATACGACAATTATTAGAATTTAACAGAGTCCCTAGAATGGTATGTCGATGAGACGAATGGATTTCTGGGTACAGCCAAGCACGACTTGCATGCGGACAACGTGGTGACAACCAAGAACTGCGACCCAGCAAGTAGTAGGGTAAGTGAGCGAGCGTACGCATAGTTGGAACCATGGCGACGACGACCATGGCGATGATACCGATGAGTGAATGAGCAAGTGAGCGACTGTGAGTGAGTTTTGAGTGTATAAGCCGGCGACACTCCAGATGTTACCCTAATTCCCCGGGGGGTTTTTGGCCCCCTATCCAGCGCATGAGGTCGTTCGAAACTCTTGTCGCATGTGGGATTGATTGACTTCCAACGGGTAGAGGCGTGGGGCTGGGGGAAGCGAGTGTGAAGGGGAAGAAGTGGAGGGGATGGAGAATCTCATCAGCGACAACGCGCTGACACCAGAACCGGAAAATGTAGAGTAGCAACTGCAATGCTCTTGTCTTCCCTCGCTCGCTCGCTCCTTGTTGGTTAACCCTGACCCGCGAGCGTGCGTACGTGGAGACGGAGGGGTTTCCGTCGTACGCAAAGAATCCCCTTCTGGGACGGCTGCATGAGAACGTCCCACGGCCCATCCAGCCTCTTGAACTCCTACCCCGTCCAACAACAAGTTCCCCATTTCTGCCCCCAATCCTACTCCATACTACGGCGTTAATTGTTGAGGGTCGGTCTCAATGGTGGCTTCCCCGAGGTCTGTTCTTTAGCATCTTCCACTTCGCGAGTCGCGTCTTGTACATCTTGGCACTAGATTGGACAGATTTTGGTCAGTTTACCACTTCTGTTGCTGTTCGGGACCGAGAAGTCCCCTCTTGTCCCCCTCACGTCTAGTGTAATAGTATAGAATTTGAGATTTTGCGGGGGAGTATATGTGATGCAGGTGCAAATCCAAGAATAGAAAAATAACTAGCTTAGGAGCGAACATACGTAGCGCGAAAACCGTACTCGGACTCCATTATTACCACAACGTCTTTGAGTGGCCTCTTCTCGTCCAGATACAATCGCCGGATCGTTTCTTGGTGTGCGTCCCAATCTTCTGGCGTTGCCCAGTTCGGATGTCTTGAGTAATCTTCCGGCGCATAGTCATTGCACAGGTTATCGATAGACATGGCGTGTGAGGGCATCGTGAGTTTCCTTCCCCGTGAGGTGTTGGCAGACCGTCCGACGTTTATGAGTGGTGACTACCGATCAAGTAGAGACTTTTCGATTGCTCTTGAACTGCAAGTGAAGACAGATTATATGGGAATGCCACTACTGGTGATAGGGTTGTGAGGTATCTGAGTCCGAGGAGCGGTTATCTTGTTCCCTTGCTGCGTGATGATGCGGTCTTCTGGAGACATGCCGAGAGCATCGTCTGCTAGCCAATATATACCATTTTTCAAAACGAAGCTTTCTAATCATCGCGCCTAGTGTTATTTATTGAATAGGCCCTGAAAACAAACTCACACAGCCACATAAGTAAGAACCTTGCATACACAATGTATTAAGAATTGTTGGGTACTGGAGGTACACAGTAGGTATCCTACGGCTACCCCCCATGCTTAGCTAGGTCGCTCTTCAGCGTAGGATTCGCCAAGCGAGTCATGGCTGACGGGGTACGTTGCACGAGCTCTGTACCTCAGCTGCGAGATTCCATGGCGGCCACGATACACGCAGGGTTTCTGAGACGCAGGGTTTATATCCTTTTGTAAAGCAAGCAAGCACGTTTTCGGCATCCACAACGCAAGCATGGCTTTCAGCGCAAACCTGGTTTGGTGGTTTAGGTACCTGGACCATGGAAGACGTACTGAACTAGCAAGGGTCATTACTGACTGATCAGAGGGGAACACAGGATCGCCACACGCCAATGCTTTTTCGTGCGCTCTCCCTTTAGTTAGTGGGTAAGCCACGACTCTACTAGTGACGGTTCTGCTTGTGTGTGTGCGAGCGAGCGAGCAGCGCAGCAAACGATAAATTCTCCGTCCAGGGATAACAGAACTGGATTTGTCAACGTTTGATCCGGATTCTATTACAACGAACTCCTGGTGCCATCCCGGCGCAGGCCGTCGCTCCTGGCCGGCTGGTTCCATATGGCATGTGGTTGATAAATATTATGGCAACAGGATGAGGCGCGATGAGCGGCTGAGGCTCTAAGACTAAGAGTGAGTATAAGCATCTCAAATGATCGCGTCGAAATCCGCGTCACGGCCCTGGCGAAGCCGAGGAACCGTCTTGCGGACATGTCATGACCACTTTCGCCGATAGAGCCTCCTCAGAGGCTCTTTCTCGGCGGTCAGAGAATCACCTCAGCCTCCATCCGAACAACCCGCGACTAGTATAGCAACAATACGACAGTACGCCACCACTCATATCTTCGTAGTGTAAACAGCCGGACCAGACCAGATGACCCTAGCAGGACTAAACGAGCCCACGCGAAGGGATCATTGCTCGAAAGCGGGCCACACAAACAATGTTCGCTGTCAGCTGCACAGCTGAGCTCGTTAATGCACCAGGCGGAGGGAGGCAGGCCCTAGGTGACCATTGCCTATCAAAATAGAGTACTGTACGGCAAGTTAGAGAGAAGGTAGTCATTCCGGGGACGTTGGTCGCATTCGGTTGCCAACACCAGATACCACTCGAACTATAGGCGTCCCAAAAACTCCAACAAGCAGAACACTACATCATGCATATGCACCCCATCTCTTGCTCTCGACCAGTTATGTGGTACTCATGTATCTACTACTTGTGTGATCGATAAAGGATTTGTCTCATGTAGTGTAGGTATGTGTGTTTATTCTTAGCTCTGGTCGCTTGCAGCCACGTGGGTAGGAAACTAGTCCTCTTCTTACATCAAGTACTTCGTACACTTAGGTAGGTAGTGCGCATTTAGGGAAGCCCAGAGCGCCCACGCATTCACTGAGGCGCCCTTGATGTTTCCTGCCTTATCGGCGGTCACCTTGGCGATGTTGGCTACTAAGTATGCGCTGTTGAGAAACACTTACCAGCTCGGAACCACCCGGGTGTTATTGCATACCAAATAGACTATAGGTACAGAAACGGTTCGGATCACCTTCGCACCATCGGCCTTTATTGAGAAACGTGTGCAGCAACGCGGGCCGATGGTGACCAGGTGGGAAAGCTTGCCCATCCCGGCGGCTCAACGCAGGGGTTCCCACTACCTCACATTCGATGCTACCTGATGAAGCCGTAGGTCTTCTGGACGGGTATTTCGACTAGTATGGAAATTGACGATAGTGGCTTACATGCTTCAAAAGGATTTACTCGGGTCGTCGTTAGCCAGTGAGATGCCCAAGAATTACGCATTTGATACACCCTTTTTCATGGGCTTGACTATTTGTCCCTGCGTGTATATGCGTACTACCGGAGCGAGACACATTGACCAAGACATCCTCCCGTCAACAGTCACATTCGAGCTACCGTAACTACGACCGATCTTGGAACACGTGGGAAAACCTGTAGACTATTAATCATTTGTCGTTTTGATATTATCGTGGCTCCCCAATTCGGTCAGCGATTTACAAGCTTCCGCGTGAGGCCTACCTCCGAAGCCAGGCCACGGTGGGGTCCATTACCGGCCTCTCATATCGGATTGACGATACCATTAGATCATGATCTGGTTTTTTTGGCCCCTTTCTGATACATTGTCTTGAATTTTTTGAAGATCTAGTGGCCCAACGTTGCAGGCGGTCGCCATTAAGGAGACCGTGCTGATGCCAGCTCATAAACACACGCAAGTGAAAAACATATTCGGCCGAGGCATCGTGCTAAGGTCACGGCCGGGGCTACGTCGCATTGTCTTGCTTTCGATCATAATAATAACGCCGGTAAGGCTGCTAGAGACGATTCGGGACGTGATCTTCATATGCGAGAGCGGCAAGACCATGCGGTCTGGGGCCCTACCCAGCTATATTAAGAAACCCAAACCACAATATAAACAAACAACATTAGAACCGGCAATATGGTATGTGGATTATCAAGGAACAACTCATCAACGTTAATTTCCAAGCTTACCCCTATTACCACCATCCATATGCGCCGGTTGCATTGTGTCGCAGGTGTAGCAACACTCTAGCGCAAAAGTGTCACGCATGTAACTGTTGCGCGTGCAACCTGGTGATGAGCTTTAGCCTATGATCCGACGATTATCATATACTTGAAGAATCGTCAGATGTTTGTTTTTTCGCTGGAGCGTGAGGCGACCATGGAGAACATCACCGAACGCTATCTCATGAAGGATCATCTTCGCGACCTCTGTGGAGGCGGTGTCGACCTAGACACTATGTAGGGTCTGCCAATCACCTGCGCGCTGGAATGTCCTGGTGACTTATTGTTTTGTTTAACCACAATGCTACGAAGCGTTCGGGAGGACTGTATACCCGATTTAGATTGCCTTGACAAATATTCCCAATGACCTCAGTGTCTGGCTTGGGCCTGTGGCAGTCTAGCCCGCATAGCTCTGCCATTGCCTAATCTTCTTAGAGCAGCCATCCTTCTCCCAAGCTACAGGCCCGCTGCCCTGATCCTTCTTGCTTCCCCTCACGCTGATTCGGGAATATCAATTATGGCATTTCCTCCGGGGCTACCGTCATATTCTTAGACATCAGAATGTCAAGTTCCCATCGCTCGGCTTTTGAGTTTGCTGTTATTCAGCGAGTATTACAAAATTTTCACAGCTTAACATCATTTTGGGGGGGTTGTGATCACAACCACAATATAGGGGAACCATTCACCGGTGCTTTAGGCAACTTCGAAGAGTTGCGGCCAACTCCGAAGTAGGATTGTCCTCTTTCTACTTAGCTGCTTCAAATCTAAGTTCACTTCATCCTCGATTGGTTTTCAAATATCATATTAGTGAACTAGAACAGAATGTGCAAGATAATAAGCTAGGAGAGCTTATGGCTCTATTTCTAAGTAAATCATGCCGTTCGACATCAAAGACAGCCAGCAAGATCATCAACAGCTCTCCGCGGCCTAACAAAACATTGGCTCCCAGATTTATCATTTTAGCACACAGCTCAGGGGCTACGAATAGTGAGGTTCTAGGCTAAATCTGCACTCATACTAATTGTGATATTAGACACTAGGCATGGTAATAGTATGATTTAGCAATATATGTCTTGTGTAGTTAGCTTATCAATTTAAACCTCTTTTCTAATAGCTTACAAGCACGACTTATCTTTTGTTAAAACCAAAAGACTTTCTTGTCGTTGTTGTCACCGCATCTCGTACTTCGTACCTTCGAAACTATGTTCTTCACAATTGATCGTTATAAGTATCAGTAACACATTTAATTTATGCCGAGTAGCTAAATATTACACGTTGAACTCTCCCAATACTGCTCCACTTCTTTTCTTTACTTCTCTAATTCAAACAGATATGATACTGTTAGGGAATAGAAATGCAGTAACATACCCTAGCACTACCAAAAGTAGAACGTGGTCAAGTCAGGAGCTTACCTTTGTCTGCAGCTGTTATACGTACTGTGACAAATGTCACGGTAAAACTATCCCTCAAATAACGATAGAGAGTAGTAATTCGCGTGATTCATTCTTCAAGTCACTGGCGTCGGTTTCAAAAGTTGCATAATAAAGACGAAAAATGAGTTTATATTTCTACCCAAGTTCTCATTGCGTTTATATTTGTTCTCATACCGGATCAATACCGCCAATATCTCTTCTTTAGATTCTTTGTACGAAAGATAGTTTCAATTTGTTACAAGTTCATACCAATGTAACGGTTCTTCTGACAAATCCTACTCGGGTACTCTCCTACTGCCACCCTCTACACTTGGCAGTACTTGTTTTCCCCAACCTTCCCTCCCCAACAAAATTACTGGGCTCTATTATGATACAGAATTTAAGTCATTCTCCAACTAGAATTAAGAAGATAGACATACCAACACTTACCATTAGGAATCTCGACGTGAATTATTAAATAGGTATTTGATTTTACTTTTTTTAATAGTTTCTAAGTTAGCACATAACCGTGTGGACCTCTTTTAGGGACATAATGCAACCGACGTTTTTTCATGTCACTCTAGTAGAGTTTTTGGTATGATGTTACATGTATTAAATCCTAGTCTCCAGCCAATAGAGTGGCCAGAAGCTACTTTATGCTAACAGAACTATAGTATTTTTTTAATTCTAATATTGTTGCACCATCGCCCTACTATTATCTTTTTCTTGTCACATATTACAGTAGATCTAACACTATAGAAGTTTAAAAGTTTAGAACTGAGACGCTTTGACCGTATGATGTTGAAATAGCCAGTCTGAACAAACAAATAATGCAACACTTACGCAATACATGACTACAGTGTCCCAAAACGCCTCCCCCTAGGTCTATGGATTATGAGAAATCAACACTACGATTATAGATACGCAGACTTCGGAGTACGGACCAAAATCAAGTGATATTGAATATGCATTATACGCCATCTACGTAACGCGGAAACTAATCACCCCAACCTTTATTTTCTTGAACTCTCGCGGCCACCGTGGAAGTCATAGCCCCAAACCTACTTACTCAGCCGTGGAAGAAGGGAAATGTTCCTAGGATTCCGGTGCCATGGTTCCATTCGATATCCTACTATATTCTGTTTGTCAGGAGGCATTCAGCCACGCACAGGGGTTAGGAATCTAGTTTGTTTCACAGAAATATGCCGTTCTGTTGTGGGCAATTCCTTACCCATAACAGCACATGGCACGTTTCCCCGCGCCATGCCCCACGCGAGCTGATTGATGCTCACATTGCCGGTCTCACACAGTATAAACAAAACAAGGGTGAACCTAGAGCTTGGAGAATGTCAATCAGATTATGAAGCAGGCCTTACCTTATAAACCTCTTACAAACTCCTTCCGGCAATAAGACGGGGAATTCCAGTGCTATATATATATAAGTGTATTATATGACTAATCGGTCTTCGGAAGTTATCGAGACCGGGAATTTGTCTGAGCTCGAATATTTTAGCTGATTAAATGCTTAGACATGAAGACTGAGACATTGCTCTATAGCGTAGATGTTGAAGTGCGAAGGTAATAACACGTCAATTTAATCCCGAATGTCTCGGCCTTTGACGATTCGGCTATTTAGTCGCCTCCTAGATATGTGCACATTTGGCATCTTGGGGCTTGTACGGTAATTCAAGTAAACATATTCTCTCAGCCTTAGCTCTAGCTCTTGCTATATTCCGTACAACAACATTACTATATGTAAGACCTCAACAGAAAATACCTAGGTAAAACGTTGTCAGGGGGTTTGTCTTAGAGCGAATAGATAGTACTATATGCAGTCACATAACAGGTAGGTAGAAAGGGGCTTGTAGCTATAGATGTATTGGTCAATTGACCCCTAGACACCCAAAATCTAGTTGGAGGGGATAGCCTGAGTGTATAGTCAAAGCCTCATAAATATACGCCATAGTGTATGACACATTACCCTAACAAATGTGGGTAGTAAAGCGAGCCATGTGGGAGGGAGTGCCCGATAGACTCCTATCCTAGAAGATAGATTGAATACTGAAGTGAACCCCATGGGCCAGCACCCATCTGGGGTCCACGCCTTCAGGAGATAGGTCAACACCTACACTTCCCGAGGCGTTCGAGTTCAGAATTCACGATTTTCCAATGAGGAACGCGGTGATCTCGTTGAAATAAGTCAATTAACAAGTAAATTTCATGTGTTGCTCCTGCCTGTCTGCCTCCATTTCTCCTCAAGGTGGTAATTCTCCCTATTTATCCTCCCAGAAATCCCTTATTCAGCCACAAGGTGGCTGAATATGCCTTCACCTCTCATCCACTCCACTCCAATACATACGCCAAAGGATAGCGAGGCAGTCAAACCAACTATTGAGGCGAAAATGCAATATAATTCAGTTCATAAAATGAACGTAGTGGTTGTGTCCTATCTGTAGTCGTGTATCTTTTGAACTCCCTGTTTCATCTCCCATGCAGCTTAGTCCAGCCACTCAGTGGCTCCCCCCTTTACCTCACTTACACTGCTCGCTCTACTTGAATAGAAAGTCAGAAGCACTAGCAAGCTTGGTAAATAATTCCCCATTTCTTTTCAAGTTATATGAACAACCTTTCCCGGCATACGTTTTACGGCTGTCGATTTTTAAGAGACCTAGGCGTGCCCTGGCCATAACTAACTTGTTGGAAGCGTGAGGGGAAGAACATGAAATAAGCAAGAGGAAACGGAAAGTATGAGTGCAATTCCTCCTAGTTTACCTATTTAGACAGTATCGAATGAAGAGATAGCCCCTGAACGAAGCTAGGTTGGTTAATCTCAAAGTTTAGAAATTAACAAGCTGAGTGCACGGATATTCCTCATATATATATTTTTTCATGATTTTTCATTCTTTTCTCTCCAAAAGAATAAGCAAATACGAGCTCGTGAATTCGTTAACATATCCTTACACAGCATCCTTCCCTCATTTTCATATAGGCATTGAAGTATTTACTCAATTGAGAATCCGTAGTCTCGGACTTTTCCAGTCTTGTTCGAATCAACAAACTCCTATTCAGCATTACTTATACTACTTACTCACTACACCGACAACCCCCATATTCATAGCATCCCGCACATTTACAATTTGCTAGCGGGTGCGGCGCTTCCGACGGCTGTGATCTCGTTGTACAAAAGCGTAGTCAAGAAGTCGGCGTAGTCCTCGCCGGTGACCTGGGTACTGAAGTACTGGCTAGCAAGAGCGAATTTATTTCCTGCCGGCGCCTTGGCCGCGAGCTGGTCTGTCTGCTCCTTGAGCAGGCGAAGTGCGTAGGCCTTGTCGACGCGTTTGCCCTCGGCCGTCGTCACGCCGTGGCGCACCCATTGCCATAGCTGTGAGCGGGATACCTCGGCTGTTGCGGCGTCTTCCCTATTGCGGCGGAGGAAACGGGTCAGTAACTAATACGAACATAATCTTGAAGTTGCAACGAGCAATATGCAGAACGTGGGTTGACGCGCGGGAACTCGAAGAGAAGACTGCAGCGGAAAGTCTAGTGAAGGCTTCTGCCGAATGAGGGATATCTGGGCAAGGTGGGGGCCGGGAGGGGACAGGGGCGGAATGCACGGGGTTTGATACGTACATGAGGTAGTTAATTGGCACGCAGCCGATACCCCGAATCCAGGCTTCCATGTACCCGAGGCCGATGGCCAGGTTCTTGCGGATACCTTCTTCAGTGATCTTGCCAGGGATGTTCATGTTTAGCAAGTCGCGTGCCCCAATTTTCACGTCCTCGCGTCGTACGAATAGCTGATTTGGCGTTGGCATATGCTCGTTGAAGATGTCACTTGCGATCTTGGCGAGCGCCGGGTGGGCGACCCATGTTCTACAAAAGTCAATGTTAGACGAAAATACCTTCTTCAGAGTGAAGCAGTTTGCAGTCTCAGTTTGTTATGATGGAACTGTGGGAGCTGGGGGAAAAGAGGTGAGTCTTTTTGGAAAGGAGATTGGCAGTGCATACCCGTCATGACCGGCACGAACTTCGCGCAGCTTATCCGCGCGCACACCTTCCATAGCCTTGTCATTCGCCGCAGGATCGTCCTTGATGGGGATCTGAGCAGCCATACCACCCATGGCATGCACACCACGCTTATGGCAAGTCTGGATGAGAAGCTTGACATAAGCATCCATGAAAGGAACGGTCATTGTGACAGCGCTTCGATCGGGGAGAATGAAGTCGGGGTTCTGGCGGAACTTCTTAATCGTGCTGAAGATGTAATCCCAGCGACCGCAGTTCAAGCCTGAGCTGTGGTCGCGCAGTTCGTAGATGATCTCTTCCATTTCGAAGGCCGCTAGAATGGTCTCTATCAGGACTGTTCCACGGATTGTGCCCCGCGGCATCCCGATGTAGTCTTGGGCTAGGTTAAAGACGTCGTTCCATAGGCGAGCTTCGAGATGTGACTCCATCTTGGGTAGATAGAAGTAGGGACCATATCCATTACGTTGGTACTCGAAGGCGTTGTGGAAAAAGTAGAGACCGAAGTCGAACAGAGAACCTGAGATGGGCTCCCCATCAACTGTAACGTGTCTCTCCTCCAGGTGCCATCCTCGTGGTCGTACAATTAGAGTCGGTAACTTGCGGTCACTCCGCAGTTTGTATTCCTTTGGACCTTGCTTGAAGTCTACCTGGCGCCGCACGGCATCATATAGATTTACTTGCCCGTTGATCATGTTATCCCATGTCGGGGCGCTCGAATCTAGGAGCTTGTCAGTTTCTCGTGTTCTATATCCACATCGAAGCTGAACATACCTTCGAAATCCGCCATATACGTCCAGACGTCCGAGTTTAAGGCATTTACGACCATCTTGCGATCAGTCGGACCAGTGATCTCAACACGGCGATCCACCAGCCCTGGAGCCGGCGGCGCACCCTTCCACGTCGGGTCCTCACGAATATGCCGGGTTTCCGGGAGGAAGTCGGGAAGAACACCACGGTCAATCTCGGCCTGGCGCAGAACACGGCGCTCCAGCAGCTTCTTGCGTGTGGCGTTGAAAGAGCGGTGCAGCAGCGCTAGGAACGCCAGGGCCTGGGGCGTGAGGATCTTCTTGTGCTCGGTGCCCACGGTCCCCGAGACGGAGACCCCTCGGAGAATGGCGTCGGTGGTGGCCATTGTGTGTGGATTTTAGGTAGGAAGGAAGGAAGGTGATGGCGCGTATGCGCGTGTGAACACGAGGTGTAAGTGGCTTAGGCGTCTAAGTGAAGTGTATGTTGCGTTCACCGCCTTAGTCTGATGTCCAATGCTTCGGCGACGTTATAGAGGAATGTTCTGTAATCCGGTTAGATGCTGGCGTGGACCTATGATATGTGTATATAAAAGTCCGTGAGGGTAGTCAAGGTAGTCAAGGTAGTCAATGATTAACCGAGGAACTTCTTCTCAGCCTGCATGCAGTAGTAAAAATAAAAAACGAATATGTAGTTCTATGACTAGGTGAAAGGGAGGGGCATGAAATGACTATATACCTACGAGACTGAAATGACAAGGATTCTCGAGCGATGATGTAAGTATGTATGCGACTTGCTCGACGTTGCTCGGCTTCTCGTCAAAGGGGAGCTAGGACGAACGGACAAGGATGTTAGCTGGGGCTCTCCATGGACCGACGTCTTTGGAACGGTACAGTATGATGCATGATGTATGAAAAACGATGGCCCAGTGTAGTCTAGCGGCAGACGGTGACAATGGATAAAATGGACAGTGGTTGAGGAGGCGAGGGAGGTTCAAGCTCGGCGGATCGAGTTGACAGGGCCTGGCGAGCCTGGTTCCTCGGGTAGAAGGACGACTGCTGAGTGGTTGTCTCGCCTATGGTTCTAGCCGACCGCCAGGGTTGGCGCTAGCCGGCATAACGAGCCCTAGAAGCTTGTGAAAGTGTGGGGAAACTTACCTCAGTATCAGTATACCTAGGTACCTTCTGATATATATATATATATATAAGTCCCGTCTATTGATAAAATCTGAAAGCATTGGTGAAGTTACAAGATGCATGGCCGAGCCCGTTTATTTCTTTCTTTCTTTCAGAGCGCCACCGAAGCCGCGGTCTGATAGTAATAATAGTGGTTATCTTCATTTTCCTGTCCGTCCCGGGATGGAGCTTGCTTTCTCGGAGGAGCATGCGAGCGCAGAGGTGAAAGCTGTTAGTAAAATCCGGGGTGTGCTGCCGGAACTCTCCTTATCACATGTAAGTTGATTAGCTGGAATAGGGAAAGTTGCCCCCTCTACTAGAAACAACACAACCCCGGTCACTGCCCGGTGGACGGTCCTATTGCACTGCGGCGTGGCACTAAGACGACGTAACAGGGGTAGCTTCAGCTGATAAGGAATTGAATGACATAACTGAACCCCAACAAGTTGTGCACTTTCACATTCCCTTAGAACACAACCATTCCGTCATTTCATTCTTACACAGCAACATTCTAGAAGCTTATCTCTTGGAGAGAGATATTCTACGATAAAAAACCATTCATTTCTATGTCTCACTCCCTAGGTACATCACAATATCATAGATATCAATATAAACAACCTGCTTCCTCACGTTAAAAACCACACAACATAAAAAGAGATATTTTTAAAATACATCTATAAGTAGAATAAATTCGTCATATTATATCACGACATATGAGATTCTCAGAGCACCTTACTAAGTAGTTCGTCAGTTAGTCCCGTACTAGATAGGTGACAGCGGTGTAGACTTGGCCTATATTCGGCACTTGGTAAAAGGACAAGCTCGGCGACACTGGCCGAGCAAATCTAGGCCGCAGCCCAACCACCTACGATAAACTAGCCATTATTCCCATCATCTAAGAGCCGCACTGGTTTTCTTATGTACTTAGTAAACCGCTAGCATTCTAGGGCTGATCAGAGCCGAACCGAGGTCGGATGCTGAGCCGAAAGGGGGGTTCCATCCTGCTCTACCCATTGAAGAGATCCATCCGTGTTGCCGATACTTTCCGATATCCGCCGATCCCACCCCTAAACTTTGTAAGTGAGTTGAATGTACGTATAGTATTATGTATTGCTCTAGACAGTGCACTACCTAGTACCTGATTGATAACCCAACTTGGATGCTGAAGACTCGTCAACTCTGACCCGGAACGTAACGTAGATACGGGTACATGTTGTAGACAATATTACACTAATCTACTCACAAACCTATCTGTCAGCCACGAACGTCCGTCTATCAATAACGGTACTAGACTAGTCTGTCGCCGTATTTTCTCCCCCCCCTTTTTTTTTTCATTGACATGGCCCGTTTCCTACCAACATGTCTGTCTATCTGTTGGTCTTATACAGAAAGACATGGAACCACAGATCCAATGTCATCCATTCAAGAAGCATTGGATAGTCCAAGCCCAGCTCATCAACTACTGACACATATCTCCTTTTACCTTCCTCCAGACCACTCACAGCTTCTAGTGACACATATCTTTTCTTCTTTTACCTGCAGCTTCCGGTACCCGCCCCTCCTGCTTTTATATATTATGTCGTCGCCTCTAGACGTGAAGAGGCTGCCAGTAAGGTGGGGCTGGGATGGGCGTTAGAGCCTGAAAACACAAGTGAAGAAGAACCCGAATGATGAGAAATAAGACAAGAGAGCTCTTCATCACGAGCTACTCCCCAATTCATGCCAACTTGTTTACACCGCGACTCGTTCGTTCAGTGCGCTTCGAGTGACGATGAAAAGCAGTCCCTAGAACGTTACGTTTCATAACGACGCATCGTTAGGAATTAAGCGTTTTAATCATCATCTTGACTTTTCGCTGCTCGACAACTAGGAGGCCGCGCCTGCTAAACACGGAATTCATCGTATCGATAACCTTATGGAAACTGCTGGCAGCTCCACGTTCTTGCGTGAAGCGGGCAATACATAAATGGTTACGTTTTCCGTGTTCGATTACCGTCATGATTTCAGCGGCGAACGCAACTTCCTTTATATTGAGGTCTGGTAAATATGTTGTTAGTTCTAGGTGTCCATGCAATATCGTAATAGAGCCCACAAAAGAATGACTTACAGTTACTCTCACCCACTCTAGCAAAGACAATGTTCCTTTCCTTGTCGACTTCTACGTCCCGGATGCCATACTTGCGCCATTCCTTAAGCAAGATAACAATTTCCTGCCTTGCACGACGGCGAGAAATAGTGAAGCATAGGTATTTAGTTGCTGGTTTCACTCGGAATAAGCGAGCGAGCCAGTTCTGTTGCGGTTCAATGTTACGCGCCGTGCCTTCATCAGTCCAGTCATTACTGGAAGGCGCCCGGGGGCGACGACTGAATATACGTGCCGGTTTTGCATCTGTCGTATCATTTGCTACAGATCCTGTACCAATAATTAGTATCTGGCATTTGGTAGTACTAAACAACTTCACTTACCTGCGAGCGACATCTGCAACTGAGATTCATGCTTGCTGTTACGCCAGAAAGCGAGATTGAAACTCTTCTTCTTGATCAGGGGAATAACGGGGTCTGCTGGGGTAGAATCAGTGGCTATGGATGTAGGGAGGTCGATTCGACTTGAGTTCGATTCCCCCTTGGTATTAAATATAGCCTCTTTGTCTTTAGATCCGCGTTTAAACCATGACAATTTTTTCTTCACAGTAGTGGAATTTGTGACATCTTCCGATATATCTTGAGCACTTGCGGAGGAGCCCACCGGCTCATCACTCACATATCGCTCACGAAGGTTGAGCTCTTGTTTAGACTCAGGATAAGCTGTGGCACCTCGGCATAGCTGCTTGCGAGCATTGGGTGGTCCCGAGGGCTGGGATTCAAAATATGGGTTAACCGAAGGAGAGGCGACTAGACGTATCGTGTGATCCTGCTTTGCCAGGAATTCAAGACTCGCGTGGTCATTCGGATCGGATTTTGGGTGCCAAGGGGGAGCAGAGACAATTCGAGACCTACTGCTGTCTGCGTGGATTTCTTCTTTAGTTTTTTCATTGATTGATGGCAAGGGAATTTTGTCCTTTCCCCATTGAGTACTATACTGTGAATAAATGGGCGCTGAGACAATTCTGCGGTTCGGGTCGTCCTGTATTATCGAGTCTCTTCCTAGAGCAACACAGCTCAGCGGCAATGGCAACATACCGGGATCAATATGCGCGGACGCCTGCCAGTTCTCAGATTGCTGCCCAACTGTTCTCTTTTCCGTTATACATTCATCCGTAGCCGAGGCTGTGGTAGATGGTGTTGGCGGCAATGGTCGGCGATCCCAGGGATGACCATCACTGCGCGTGTTTTCGATGCCGTTTGGAGCCGTTGCATCAGCTAAGACTGAAACCCGATTCGGAGTATCGTACAAGCATGAATCCGGACTAAGCAATGAACTATTGAAGGCATCATCACAGTCTTTCGCAATTCTGTGACTAAACTCACTCACAACCTCATTCCAGGGCGGGCCAACGTGGTTTTCCTGAGAGCTGTTCGCCATGGATTGGCTGGCTTGTCTGTTTCTTCCATTCGATCCTCTGAGCAATTTAGCATCTCTGAAATATTGCGCGGGCGAGGTATATCCATAAGTTCGTATCATGTCATCTGCAGCGATGCTCCCTCGACTGTGCGTTACTTCGCGTTGGCCTCCTGACTTCATTCGAACTTGAGAGAAGTCGACTCTTCTTTTGCGCCTAGAAGCCGGCCGCGTGTACGGAATGCTGTCGCCACTTTGAATTGAGCTCAAAGAGTGCCGTGAAGCGCGTGAAATCGAAGGGGCAGGAATGTGGCGACCGCCTCTTGTCTGCCTTGAGCGAGTAGAAATACTCCTGAATGACCCGATCTGGCCACGGTGCGAAGTTGAAGAACGGGTTGATTTATTGGCTGTACTACCATTCCTGTGGATCACAATCTTTGCGTGGCTGGCATAAACATTTTCAATGACCCTTGAAGATTTGTAAGGATCGTAGCTCCTGGTTGTCGCACCTCCATCTGTAGCATTATCTGCTTCCTCGATCGACCCATCTGTAGGAACGGTGGAGATTACTGTGAATCGTGAAGGCACCCTCCTGTACCTGGATGGAAACTCGGCCGTGGTAAACTTCTTCCTCCAGTTGGTAGGTCGTAGATGATGATAGTCACTTGCGGAGTGAGTTAAATCAATATCATAGTCCTCCAGCTTCTTCTCTCGATAGTTGAAGAGCAACCAGTAGAAGAGTTTTTGGTCGTTCGGACTGACACAGAGTTAGCATCATCAGGGTCATCCGATACAAGAGCACATATGTCGTGACTCACAGCGGACTACATAGTTCCATAGCAATTTGTTTCTCAGAAAATGTGTGCCACATAGACTTTAATTGGCGTAATATCTGAAGGTCGAGTTCTTCTACTGGTATAGGCCTGGACTTGTCACTTGCTCGACAATCTGGTGTTCGACTTTGTTCATCAAAACTAGCCAAATCGTCATATTTCTGTAATAGTGGATGCTTCCAAATCTTTCGAATTGAGATACGCTTTACCGGGTCAACCGTCAACATCTTCGCAATCAGATCCTGGGCCTCCCTGCTGAGGAAATCTGGCATAGAATAGATGCCCTTCGATGCTTTTGCGAGCAGTCTCGGCACGTCGCCATCGGGATCATCGAATGGAAGTTTGCGGCTAAGAGTTGCATAGAGTAAACAACCTAAACTCCATATGTCTACTTTGTTGCCTTGGTAGCGAGCTCGGGCAATGAGTTCTGGTGCTGCATAATGCGGGCTACCACATGATGTTCTCAAAGCATGGGTCGGGCTTTGCTGGATTGCTGCCATGCCGAAATCGGCTATTTTTACGATGCCATTGGACTTCATGAGAATGTTCTCGGGCTTCAGATCCCGGTGACATATGTTGAAGGAATGAACATATTCCAAGGCACTGAGTATTTGACGAAAGTAGGTCACCATCTCGAATTCGGGTAATGGGCCACAGGCATTTATATATGAAAACATGTCGCCACCGTCCATATATTCTAGGACAAGATAACTACACCAATGATTAGAAGGGAGCGTAGTAACCCGAACATACCACTTACATCTCGGCACGGTTTTCCCAAATGTCATGCAACTTGACGATATTGGGATGGTCGATAAGTTTTAGTACGGCAACTTCGCGTTCGATAGACAAGGGCATGTGTCTTTGTGAGTTGAACTCGTCTCGACTCCGATCCCATTTTTCTAGCTCGGCCATACTGCCAGCCGCAGTCAATTGGGTCATGTTCTTGGCGAGAATCTTGACGGCCACAATGTCATGTGTAGTGTGGTGTCTCGCTAGGCGGACGCGGGCGGCGGAGCCCTTACCCAAAGTCTTTCCTAGTTGCCATGGTCCAATGTGCGTTTTTCGATTTCCACCTGATGCGCCGCTAGATGTCGAGATCACAGAGAAACGTTGATCCCCAGTAGCTTCCTCGACGCCCGGGGTTACAGTATGTTGGCCAGAGGGGTTTCGGGCGTTGGCGCTGCTAGAGACAGCGAGGCCCTTCAAGTTGGAGGCAGGAGTGTTAGATGACACGACCGTACCCTTTCGAACGGGAGGTTTTGCCGAGGCCTGATCAGTTGGATGGGCACGCAATGGGTTTTGTTGAGGATGCGGCGGCCGACCACGCTTCCCTCGTTTCTGGGGCGAGGTGTTAAGCACGCGATCAGTTGCATCTCCCAGGGGAGCGCGGTGAACATAGGTCTGAGGGCCCCCGCGATCAGCCATGTCTGAGGCTAGCAAGCAGAGCAGCGCAGCAGCATATCATATATGTGCTGACCTCCTCTGCGCGGCGATACCAAATCGCCCCAACAAAGTAGAAGCTCTTGGATAATCAAGGTCGCGGCAAGAAATAGGATGGGAAGAAAATGTCTAGACTGCTACAGGATGTGTAATTAGTGTTAGTCAAGCAAGAGAAGCACACAAGAGGGTGGCTGTAAACAGTAGACGAAGTAAGAAAGAGAGAGATAGAGAGAGGCTGCAAGTTGGCAATCATGTGTACACGTGCATCCAGAAGCTAATTAGACAGTGGCTGGCAGCTTGGCACGTCACGTAGAGGGAGAGGTAGAGAATTAAAGGGGGAAATGATAGAGGAGGTTGAAGAAAACCAGAGGGGGATAGTTGTGTAGACGCGAATTGCGTTAGAGTGGGAGTCTGAGGCGGGAGGAATGTTGATAGTGAGGGCCAATTTAGAAGTGGCTCAAGGCCTCGCATTGTGTCAAGTCCCTTGGGTACCTACCTACATGTATGTATCTACCCACCTGCCTGCCTCGACATAACCCGGTGCATCAAGGTACAAGAGTGTAAGTATCTACATACCCAATGTTCGCGGGTCGGTACCTGCCTGCCTTGTCGATGCACTTACAATGCTTGTTGTTTGTGTGTACTTCACGCTAGATATCCCATTGGCAGAGGATACCTTCTACCATCAACAACCATTGTTGACGCACAAGTTCCAGCTAAGGACAGCCAAAAACTCAGATGTCTCACTGGCTCTCGCCGCACACTCACACTGCGTGCAAGTCCCTGTCTTTGCCATTGCTCCAGCCTAGCAAAGAAGAGTCAAAAAGTAAACACACAGAATCCTGTCGGCAAAATACCTGCCTTTGTCAGCACATCCATTATATAGCAATGCAAAGAAAGGCTGCTTCACTTACACAGATAGACACATAGATAATTAATTATAGTGAATTGGATTTAGCAAAACATGTATGACTTGCTCATAAGATAGAGATATCTACCTATATACACTATTAGTAGCTATCTAGATAGCCTCCTGCATGGATCAGACAGAGCTCTGAATTGATGTTGTGCAATACATATACATAATTCAAAATTCCAGGAGAAAGAGAACAGGATTAGGGGCTTGTCCTGCGCCCCAGATGGCCAACGATTGTAGACATACCAAAACTCCATTGCTGAAACAATAGGTGGAGTCATGCTAATAGGTGGGGAATTGAGCCGCACTATATATTTGCAATTGGTCTTCCCCTTGGTGACATTGGGACTTCTGCTGCTCTTCGGCCAGCGTGGACACCGAATTTCATGGGTAATAGTCACGCCATGAGCCACGTCTGATCTCTCGCAGCAAGTAGGGTTCGGGTAAGTTTCTCGTGAGCACCGAATTATAGGACGTATAAGGCAACAATGTTATAGAAATACGGGGGTAATCGTTACCTGTCGTACATACGTCGGTAAGGTCAACATTTCGATATCTGGATACGTGGATCGTAAAAGCTAATCTCTCTTTCGACTGCATCCCCCAAGACCAAAGGAAGTCCAAGGTAATCGGTGATAGCTTCCACTATGTCATGCATTGCGATCCGCATCAATCGAACTTCATCCCCGTAGGTATAAACTAACTTGTAATAGATAGGTATTGGAACAGGTATTGGAGTAGCTATGCTTTCTATGATGAAGGAGCTTACCTTGACAGGTTCAATACCTACATATGCAAATGTAGGCAGTTAGTCATCTTCAGGGCTGCGTCATGCAGGGTCCTGTCACATGTTTTAGTGCTAGATACATGCACCTACTAGGTGTGCGTTTTGCTTGGTAAATTGAATAATTACATACCACTACTGCGATATCTGCGTTAAATCCTCTATAAACACATTACCTAGACCTCTAACCTACCTAGGTACTTACCCAGTACTGCCCAGGCGGTAACCTGCGACTTAATTGATTCCCCACTTCTATGCCCCAGTCTAACGCGTCTTCCTAGTAAGATGCGCGTTGAACTGCACGGCTTCTTTCAATACCTGCTGGAATTAACTAACCAATAGGTAGATAGTTATACCTAAGTACTTTATGAAGGATACTTCACATGAGCGTGGTGAAATACAAACCCAAAACAGTCATTGCCTGGTAGGAGATGGGATCTGTCTCACCGATTAGGTTCACCTCACTTCGGTCCTAACCAAGTCATTTCTTTTAATTCAAGGATTCCACATCCCACATCCCACATTTCTCGTGATGCCGTCGCTGGGCCCCCGCCGGCGGTCGAGGGCCGTCTATGAGGAGGACGAGGATGCCGAACCATCACCAGCCACTTCCGACTCATCGAAACGACGAAAAGGCCGCGCAAACAACTATGTGCCCGAGGACGAAGACAAAGAAGAAGGAGGAGAAGAGGAAATGAGCGACGGTACCCCCGCACCTCAACACCACAGCAAGCCCAACGGCTATTCCTCGACGAACCGCTTTACTCCCGACTCAGACGACTTTCACCCCGGCGCTATAGTGCGAGTCTGTGTCGACAACTTTGTCACATACACGCATGCCGAATTCCTGCCGGGCCCCAATCTGAACATGGTCATCGGCCCGAACGGAACCGGCAAGAGCTCTTTGGTCTGTGCCATATGCCTCGGCCTAGGATACCATCCAAAACACCTGGGCCGTGCCAGCCACGTCGGCGAATTCGTGAAGCATGGCGAGGAGAGCGCCACTATCGAAGTAGAGCTCCAGAAGCGCCCGAACGACCGAGCGAACCACATCATCCGCGTCCAGATCAACCGAGAAGACAACGGCAGAAGGTGGTGGCTCAACGGCAGAGAGAGCACCCACAAGGCGATACAGGAGCTAACGCGGAAACTGCGCATCCAGATTGATAACCTGTGCCAGTTCTTGCCTCAGGACAAGGTCGCCGAATTCGCCGGCCTGACTCCCACACGTCTTCTCGAGGAGACCCTTCGTGCCGCGGCGCCCGAGGAGATCCTCGATTGGCAATTGCAGCTAAAGAGCCTGCATAAAGACCACAGGGATATGAAGGCCCAGGTCGAAAACTGCTCCGAGATTCTGAAGAACCACGAGTCTCGTCAGCAAGGGCTGCAGGCTGATGTCAACAGACTCCATGAGCGTGAGGCTATCCAGCAGAAGGTTGAAGACCTTAAGAGTGCACGTGCTGTTGCCGAGTACAATGACAAGCGCTTAAAATACAGCGACGCCAAGAAACGAGTGAAGGACGCGAAGCAAAAGCTGGAAGATTTACAGAATGCCTGCGGGCCCGCCCTAGAAGCCGTGAACCAGAAACAGGCGTACCAAGCTCAGATTGAGCCTGTTATCATTGAGCGGAAGAAGGCTTTGCGCGCTGCTGAAATAGCAGGGGAGCAAGCACTGCGTGGCATTGAAATTTTCGATGAAAAGATCAAAAATGAAGATAATAAGATAAAGGCCGAGGAGGACACCTTACGAGTTATTAAGACGAAGATCCAGCAGAGACGTAAAGAACTCACAACTCTAGAGGGCAGACTAAAAGACAAGCCCCCCGAGTTTGTACCTGCTGAATGGAACGCCAAGATCGTGAGTTCTTCTCCTATAATGCTTCCTGGCCACACTGACTCATACTTGTTTCCCACCTTAGCGACAAAAAGAGAGTGGTCGACAGGAAATTGAAGCAGAAAAACGGACCCTTGATGACCGGTTTGACGAGCTCAAGGGGGTAAACTCCACTAAGAAGGCCACATTGGCTAATCTAGCAAAAGAGTTTGAGAATTTGAACTCTCAGCAAGGGAAGAAGCTGGCACAGTTAAGAAATGTTCATGCAGATGCCGCCAAGGGCTGGGAGTGGCTCCAGGAGAATCAGGACCAATTTGAGAAAGAAGTATTCGGTCCCCCAATGCTTACCTGCTCGATAACGGATAACAGATACTCCGACCTTGTCCAGTCATTGCTTGGCCAGGATGATTTTGTCTGCTTTATATGCCAGACGCCTGCAGATCACAAGAAACTCAGCAACCAATTCTATGGCCAAATGGCCATTGCTGTTTCGATTAGAACCTGTAGCAGCGATTTTTCAACCTTTCGACCTCCCGTACCCAGAGACCAGCTACGCCAATTCGGCCTTGATTCCTATGCCATTAACTACTTGGAAGGGCCTGAGCCTGTGTTAGCAATGCTCTGCGCAGAGAGAAAACTTCATATGTCAGCCGTAGCTCAACAAGAAATCAGCAATGCCTACTATGAAAAATTGATGTCGTTTGAAAGAATACCAAGCTGGGCGGCTGGTCAGCGGATGTACCGTGTTGCGAGGCGCAGAGAATATGGTCCTGGTGCGACATCAACTACCACCAGAACTATTATGCCCGGTCGCTTCTGGACAGATCAACCTGTCGATAATAGTGAGCGAGAGAGCATTGAAAGACGAATGCAAGAGGTCCGACAAGAGTTAAATACACTTAAACAAGAAGCTTTCGAGATCAGAGACCAGAAGCAAGGCTTGGTCAGTCGCGAAGAAGAAGTCCAAAAAGAAATTGTAGGTCCACGCCCATTGGGTGGAGGAGCAAAGCTAAACCGTTATCTAGGATGCTTTAAAACAGCAGAAAAACGAGCTACAAAAAGCCGCCACGCAGTATGCGACACTTGGAGACAAGATTCGTAAGACGACGACAAGCTTTCAAAGACTGTGGACATCAACTAACTAGACGCAGCTATTGTAAAGGGGCAGTTGGAGGATGCCCAGAAATCCATAGCTGGGGCGAGGACTCGTATCTCTGAATTTAGCGCCCGATCAGACGAACTCATTCTCGAGAGAGCACGAGCAGTTCTTCAACATAAAGATCTCCTTTCTAGCATGCGTGATGCTCATCAAGCCTTGTTAGAGGCTCAGATACGTCTTATTGAAGCGAATTCAGACGTGAAGGCACTCGAAGAACGTAATCTGGACATCAAGAAACGCCTTGAGGATGAGAAGACGGAAATTAGAACCGCTAGAGAAGAATCCGATCGACTCAAGGAGGACGCGCAAGTCGCGAGAGATTTGGTTTCAGAAGCTGTGGCCGAAGATCCTGATCGATTACCCTATTTGAATGAGCTTGCCGCAGGCAAGTCTGTTGAGGAACTCGATAATGAGATAGGGGCCGAGAACAGCAAGCTGGAATATGTCCATGCTGTTGATCCAGCAGTACTGCGACAGTTCCAGAAACGTGCACAGGAGATCCAGAATCTAACGCAACAGAAAGAAGAGCTCACCACCAAGTTCGACTCGCTCTCACATAAGATCGACGTGCTGAGGCAGAAGTGGGAGCCACGCGTCGACGCCCTCATCACCAAGATCAATGATGCGTTCGCCTATAACTTTGAGCAAATCAACTGCGCTGGCCAGGTAGATATTTACAAGGACGAAGAAGACTTTGAACAATGGGCTATTGAGATCAAAGTCAAATTCCGGTTAGTCCTTTTTTCTTCGCTACTCTTGCATCTCGTCCAGGATTTCCTCCATTTCTCTCCTAATATTTCCTCTTCTGAGTTGCATGTGAACTCCAACTAACACACATGAAACAACCCAGACAAAACGAGACGCTCCAACAGCTCAACCAACACCGTCAGTCGGGCGGCGAGCGCGCCGTGTCGACCATCTTCTACCTGATGGCGCTGCAGAGCATGGCGCAGGCGCCGTTCCGCGTCGTCGACGAGATCAACCAGGGCATGGACCCGCGCAACGAGCGCATGGTGCACGAGCGGATGGTCGAGATCGCCTGCCGCGAGCACACCTCGCAGTACTTCCTCATCACGCCCAAGCTGCTCACGGGTCTCCGCTACGACGCGCGCATGCGCGTCCTCTGCATCGCCTCGGGCGAGCACATGCCTCCCGAGGGCCGCAAGCTCGACTTTGGCAAACTCGTTAGTATCCGCAGGGCGATCGGTGCTGCTGCTTAGTTCCTTCCGTTCGGTCTCACCACCATGCTATTACTCTTCTTCTACTACCACTACTACTGACCTATGATACACGTCTGCCCCAAAGAAGTCTGTCTGCCTCAAGAGATAAAGGATAAGGGATACTGGCGTTCATGGAGTACTGAATTATTCATTCACTGCTCTCTCTTCTTTTTTATTTCGTTCCTTCCTGTGCGTATTTGGCATAACATGGGGAGGTGGGTAAAGAGGCCGGTATAGATAGATGTCTATAAATGACTTTCGGAAGTTTCAAATGGCTGCCGCCCAACACTGGTCCATGTATGTAATGCAATGGGCGTTCGGGATGATAAGTAGCCAGATAGCCAGGTAGATGGGTAGGTAACCGGTAATTGGTAATTGGTGTGTCCGGAATGATTCCGCTTACGTACGTACTTATAAAACGACGGTACGAATAAGTATAAGTGTAAATTGTGGTATTACTTGTTTATTTACTTGAAATAAGGAGGGGGAAAGGGGAAAAGGAAACAAACAAAAGTTGTACAAGGTCCATTCTATATTAGCGGGTAATTATTATTATTATTATATGCCATGATATGCTAGTTGCTTCGTGTATATATATACTTACGTATGTATGTATGTATGTATGTATGTATGTATGTATGTATGTAGATTAGTCCATTAGGCTTTTCAGAGCCTATGTATCAGACAGGCTAATGTGAGAGGACGCACTTGTGTCCTCGCAGGAAACGAATAAATTCTGTCCGTCCGTCTTTCGAAGAAAAGCATGAGTGCATGTACACATCCGCCGCTCACAGATTCCTCAAAATATCCACAACAGCCCAGAACTTATCAACAAGCGTAAGCCCGTATCCAACACCGACGACGCCCCTCGTGAACCGCCACCCGCGCTCCTGGGACGCGACGGGGTAGCGCGCCGGGCCAGGGATGGCGGTGCGGATGCCGAGGGCGCCGAAGCGGTCCTCGCACACGCTCTTGACATTACATAACCCTCGCAGTCCCTCTTCGCCTGCGAAGCGGCCGTACCCCGACCCGCCGACGCCGCCGAAGGGAAGCTGGATGGCGTAGTACACGGCGAAATCGTTGACAGCGACGCCGCCGGCGCGGACGCCCCGCACGATGGCGCGTAGAACGGGGTCCGAGTCAGAGCCGTAGACGGAGGAGCCTAGACCAAAAGAAGGCGCGTTGGCGAGGGATAGCACGGCGTCTGCCGTCGATGCGGGCGCGCGCAAGATCGTCATGATGGGGCCGAAGCACTCCTCGTTTGCGATGGCCATGTCGGGCGTCACGTCGACGAGGAGCGTAGGCGAGAAGTAGAATCCGTGCGGATGGTCTGGGTGAATATATCGCTTTCCGCCCGCTAGTAACTTAGCCCCGGCTTTCACGGCGTCCGCTACAAGGGCCTCGAGACGCGCGAAGGACGCGTTTGAGACCATGGCGCCGACGTCCTTGTCTAGTCCCATGCGGAGAGCACGCACGCGCGGCGCGAGCATCTCAACAAGCTTGTCGTAGACTTTGGGTGTGGCGATGATGCGCTCGATGCCGATGCAGTTCTGCCCGCTGGCCTGGAAGGTGCCGCGCAGGAGGATGTCGGCGATGCGCGGGAGGTCGCGGGCTGCCGAGTCGAGGACCATAGCTGCATCTTTGCCGCCCAGCTCTGCCACGACGGGTGTGAGGCTACGCGCGGCGCTCGCTGCTACGTGGTGACAGACGGGCCGGCTGCCTATGAAGGTGACATGAGCGATGCCCGGGTGGCTCGTCAGGTGGCCCGCGGTCTGCGGCCAGCAGACGACGCTCTGGATCAGTGCTGGGTCGTGACCGTGAGCTTCCAGTGCGCCGCGTGCGACGCTGGTGTAATATGCGGCACTGAAGCACGTCTGCTCGCTGACTTTCACTACGATGCCATTGCCGGCGAATATGGAGCTGATGATGGGTCCCATGAGGTTGTGGAAGGGGTAGTTCCAGCTGACGAGGGCGGCCACGACGCCCAATGGCTCATAGTAAACGGTGCCTTTCTTGTAGGATAGTAGTAGGTTCGTCGGCCGTTTCGAGGGCCGCAGGGCTTTCTCTCCATGCTTGATGGTCCATTGCAGCTTCTCAGCCGTCACCATGATTTCTCCCAGCTGCGCATCGACCATAGTCTTGCCCGAGTCGAGCGAGCTGAGCCTGCAGATCTGCTCCTGGTTGTCGAGGATGTGCTGCAGCAGGGAGCGCAGCACACGCCGTCGCTCAGCAAAGCTCGTCCGGGCCCATCTCTCCTGCGCCGCGGCGGCTTGCGCGATGGCACGATCGATACCGGCGGCGGTCGATGGGTTGACGAGGCCCAGGTACTGGCCCGTGGCAGGCGCATAGCATCGGATAGCTGTTGTACCGGAAAGCTTGAGCGTGGCGTCTTCGAGCACTATTGTCACTTCGGGCAGCTCCTGGGGCGGGACAGCGTATCGGAGAGGCTTCTCTCCTGAGCCGAAGACAACAAGGAAGAGGAGCAAGGCGCCTAACACTGCGCCGATGGTGGCCAAGGCTGAACTGGGGAAGCTAACGACGTCCTTTATCCTGTATGATGTAATGTTAGGGCATGAGAAACGTGGAAAGTAGACACGCCCTTTCATAAAGCGGCGCTCTCGGTGGGCACATACGGGAACGCTCGCAAGTGCAGAGTCAACTGATCAAGCCAGGTCTGTAGATCAGGCGTCATCGTCATCATCGTCGTCGTCGTCGTCGTCGTCGTCGTCGTCGTCGTCGTTGTTGGTGGTCGTGAAAGTTCCAAGTCGTGAGTACGATATAGCGCCCGGTGCTATACACCCATCGAGACCTTCACCAACCACCTCCACCAAACGCGTGTAATGATGGCACGATGTTGGTGCGACTTCCTGGCAAGCACAACAAATTGCTTAATTAATAGGTATCGACCAAATCAAGGGTCTTGTGGCTGGTGGGAGCTTACCACCAGAGTTGTGTGGCTTAGCTGTATGGATATACGCTAAGGTACCTGGTTAGGTTGCGTAGGTACCACCTTGTGGCCTAACGGCACCTACTTGGGTAGATTAGGAGGGAATATGGCTGAACTTTCGTGCTCTTACTTTAGAAACGAAGGAGGTATGCAAGTCAACTCTTTCAAAATGGTCTTCAAGTGGTGTTTGAAATTCCCATCTACTGCTAATTCGCGCTGCATTAATATATACCCTGATGATGAGCTTCCTTGATTTTGCCATGTTCTTTCTTGCTTGTTGCAAGGGGTCTATATACACAGGCAGGAGCCCCTGACACTCCTTTTCTTCGAAAGTGACCGTAGCAGGTGGCAACGTCGCTTCGACTTCTCTCGTTCATGCAATAAAATGCCGTCGCTCTTGAGTGCTTACAAATCCCCAATCCTTTATACGCTGAACGCCGTCCGACTCTTTCCCATTGCGTCTGAAACATGGAAGAAAAACGAAATACTGGGAAGGACCGACAAAAACAATCCCAGCATCAAGCAGCGGTCATAATATAAATATACGGGTCGGAGTGTGCTAGAACAAGAAAGTCTAGTTCCAGAGGGAAAAAAAAAGCACAAACAAAGCAAAGGTGAAAAGGGAAAAGAGGTTCAAAATATTGTGACTTTCATCATCGCCTCGTACAGTGGCTGCGCCAGTGATATGCACCGAAAAAAATTCAAATCAAACAAACGCCAATGCCCAAAGTCCAGAAAAAACAGTAGACGCGCTCAAAATGTGATCCGCCATAGCCGAAGTACGGCGGACCATTCATGCCTGTAAGTATCATAGATTGCTCGGTGCAGATCATCGAGTGCTGAGAGCGTACGTCATCATTGAAATGGAAAGAACGGATGGTTTCGACGATACCAGCCGCTCTGTGGTATTTATACATGTCGACCGGGAGGCAAAGTATACTACTCGTGTTCTTGGATGTGGTTGTTGTGGTCCTTGTGGAACGCGAAGGCCGACTTGAACGACTTCCCACGCGTGCGCCTTCGGATCCGGCTCACTAACCCACTGCCTTCAGGTTCGGGCGGCGGTGGGATCGATCGTGTAGACTCGAAACGACTCAACATGGCAGCACTTGTAAAGTCATTTGAAGCCTCGAAGCTGGCTCGGACTCCTCGGTCCATTCGGTCCATAGACGCTCGCATCCTATCGTACGATGGCCGAACACGATCCATAGACGGCCGAACCGGTACATCCGGAAGGTCGGCGGGTTGGTTGACGGGTGTTTCCATCGATAAATCGTGTCGAGTATAGTTTGTTCCGTCACTTCCCCTTTGGCTTCGAGGACCATGACCACCGGCCATAGAAGTTGCGGCGATCGATGGCGGGTAGATTGGGCGAAGATCTTCGTCGACACTTTGTTGCGGCTGATGGTGTCTACGCCGAGAAGACCCAGAAGAACTAGATAGACTTTCCTTTGCGTCGTCTAAAGTCTGCGGCTCTCCTCCTTTATGGTCTTTACCAAACTTGCCCGAAGTAACCTGTTCGCGGATGATATCAACGTCGTATGGCCAAAACACCTTTTGTATAGCTTTGCTGGCATAGCGCGGCGCTATGCAAATTAGAGGTGTCAGGAACAGAACAATCCAGAATGACAGCTCGCTGTAAATCTGAGCTGCAGTGCCATAGAAGGTTGATGCAAATGTTGACGATGTATAGACACCCGACCAGAAGAAGATGAGGAGGTCACTTATCACAATGATCAGGACCGTCAGCCAATCCCAGGTATATGTGTTGATGAGAATGTAAAGGTTGATCGTGATAACCGCAGGGTGAGCAATGTAGGCACCAAGTCGCTGACGTTCAATCACGTCTTTACCGTTACCAGCAATAGTAGAGGTATTGGCAGCTACTAGGTAAGGTATAAAAAACGTGATGACACTTTGATAAATGCCATCAACCATGTATGTCCTGATTGAAAGTTAATATGAATGAGCTGGTAGCAAAGCAGATTAGCACTTACCAAAATTTTTGCTGTGTCCACTCCAAGCGCTCTATCCCGCGGCGGTAGAGTTGTGGAACAGCGAGTGAGACGGAATCGGATACATCTTGGTCGAGGACACCAATAACGATCGGCGGAATGGAAGTGAAGATAAGGTTGAACAAAATGATGTACGTGTACTCGAAGAGGTAGGTGATGTCATAGTTGCACCAAATCTGATACCAGAAGATGGTGAAAGTCCATATCATGTTTTTGTAGAAGAAGTTGGCAATAGCCTCGGCCATTCGCCTGTATGACCATCGACCGTGTACCAAAACAAGCCGCTGGAGGAAACGGAATTGACCAATGGCGTAATCGGCAGACATTACAGCTTGACGACCTTCGACACCGGCAATTCCAACACCAACATCAGCCTCTTGAATCATGGCCACATCATTGGCGCCATCTCCGATCGAAAGAGTCATTACATCCAAGCTGTTCTTGACCATCGATACGACTGCGGCTTTCTGGGCGGGACTGACACGGCAGCAGAGGACGGCAGCGCATTGTTTGCACAGTATTAGAAATTTCTGCTTTACTCTCTCGTCAAGAACCCATTTCAGAGTAAACCCATCAACAACTAATGCGTGCGTAGGCGAGGGGGCTTCATGGTTTTGACGTGCCTGAGCCAGATCGTCGTCATTTCCTGTCAGTCCAAAGTATCGGAGCCTCTCCGTGAGCTCTACGTCTAATCCATTAACAAACTGGTCACCGGAGGTATTGCCACTTTCGTCTTCGACCACTTTCAGAGTAATGAGCTCCATGTCATTATTGAGCAGGTTACAAGAGAAACCGATGTTAATGGCGGTTTCCACCTTATCTCCGGTAAGCACCCAGAGTTTGATGCCTGCCTTTCCAAGCAATTCGATTGTATCAGGCACCCCGTCTTGAAGGCGATCTTCAATGGCTGTACCACCGAGCAAAGTGAGATTTTGTTCGATCTTATCCGCAACTTCTTCTAGCTTCTCTTCTCGGTCCTGCATAGCAGAAGCAGCTTTGTCATGCTCTTTACGCCATTCAAGATACTCTTGCTCGGAGAGTAGGCGTTGTGCTATACAAAGAGTGCGCAGACCTTCACGAGCAAACAGTTCAAGGTGCTCAGCTGTAGTCTTACGCAACTCTGCCTGCTCACCGCGCTTAAGACGTGAGTAGATAATGCTATCGGCGCCTTTACAAAATAGAATGATACGCCCATCAGGCATTCTGATGATTGCGCTCATTCGCTTTCGGCTTGAGTTGAATTCAATGGTGTTGAGAATGGTATAGTGTATCTCCTCACCCATGACGTTCAATCTAATCCCTTCAGATGTAGACCCGAGAACCGTGAAGCCCATGTCGCGTGCTGTTGCGACAAGTGCCGCCTCATCTGGAGACTGAGCTTTGAATTCAATCTTTGGGCGCTCCCCAGGGATGTGTTCAGCAATGACGGTATGACAGAGAGCAAGAGCCAACATGAAATGGGCATTTGCTTCTCTTTGCTCGTTTCCAGATTCTCCTCGAAGATCGTCTACAAAGTCTGGTGCGATGAATGTCATCTCGTCCTCATGAAGATAAGGGTTGTCGTGGATCGCCCGGAGACCCTCAATAGCGCGAGATTTGCAGGCAGCAATTTGTTCCCTAGCCTCAGCAGCTTCCTTGACCACGTCGACCCCTAGACGTTTTCGCATGCCAGCTTGCGCTTCCGTGTAAGCCTCTCCATATGGCTGTCCATTAATAGTGGCTTTCTTGAACTCCATAACGTTTTGGGTGAGAGTGCCGGTCTTGTCGGAGAAGATGTATTCGATTTGGCCCAAGTCGTCTGAGATATTCCACGACTTGGGAACGCAAGGATAATCGATCGGCTCGTAATACATCTCCACATCGCTATATATGAAAATAGCTTGAAGTGTGCGGACAATTTCAAGAGAGATGTATAGTGAAATTGGAATCAAATTCTGGAAGACAATTAGAGCGGCAAAAAAGGTGATGAACCCCGTCATCGCGGGAGTTCCGCCAATTGCGCCATAATCAAACCAAGCTGACGACGCGTCGGTCTTGGCCCAGGACACTCCGTTGACAATTGCAGACAACAGACAGATGGTGAAAAGGATGCCGAAGTTCAATAGCACGTTGAAGTTCAGCTCACGAGCAATCCGGGCTCGCTTGCTGGGCGTTGCTCCGGCATTCTGCATAATCTTCGTATCGTGACCGGTGAAAACTACAACACCCAGAACCCAGTCGGTATTTCGTAAGTTGCAACCTCTGAGGAGTAAATTATCAATCGTAATTGGCTCGGACATTTCTTTTGGACCAATCCCCGGGAACGCTTGTCGCCACTTGATGGCCGCGTTGTACTTGTATAGATTAGGCTGTGGAGGTTCGCTTTCAATCGAAAATTCAGCCCGTTCGCAATCTCTAGCATGCTTAAGAGTTCGCCCACAACGGAGGGCTTGGCGAACCTTGAGATTAGTCTCACCATCCAGATTCTTCGTTTCTACATAACAAGCTCCGTCGTTGTCGGATGTAGCCAGGACAATGACGTCGGCGGGTAGCTCGTCGTCGTTGTAAAGTCGGACAAAATCGCCAACTTGTAGGTTCTTCCACATATCTTTGTGAAACCTCGCTTGACCACTAATCTCTCGCTCCCGATTGATTAAATCGCCCTTCTCGCGTGCTAGAGCATCAACCTCCATAGGATTTCCGGCCGAGGTTCCTTGGGGTGGTAAGGGCGAGGATACAGGTGTCATTTGTATATCTTCAAATGCCGAAGCCACGGACTTTCGATTTCCTTTCGTCTCTATCGAGAAGCGGGGGTTACCTGAGGCGTTGCTTGTCGCGTCCGAATCCGAGTCTTTTGTCCACGAACTTTTGATGGCATCCCATAATAATCCCATGAATCTTGAAGTAGCCTTTTTTATTCTCCTCCACGTAGAAACGTTATCCTCTGCAACGTTGACGTTCTCCCATCCAACAAGGCGGTGCACAGCAGCATTGTTCAGCTCGTTATCGAGTACCGTTCGGCGGTAGTCCTCGATAGCATCTTTGATGGCCGTTACAGTGATAATGAAGATAAGAGGTATAGCGTTGACACCGGGATTTACTCCTCCGAAAATGGGGAAAAACTAGAATCAAAGTTTGGTATACGGTAACAAGGCGGAGGAATATTGGTCGACTTACGATTAGGATGACATTGAATAAGAAAAAAATGTTGGCAATGTTATGGAATTGGAACCATATGTTTTTAGGAATGAAAGATAAAGGCGTATACTTGGCTGTCCGGATCTTATTCCTCGTGTATGTTTGAGCTGGATTCCCCTCCTCGTCCTTCCATTCCGGCGGCAACGGCAAATTGAAAAACAAGGTCCTCCCCTCGCCTTCGTCTTCCGATGTAGTAGTGCTTTGAGCGTCGATCTCGTTGCTGGGCTCCTCCTGAATCGTCGTGCCCTGAACTCCGGGACTACCGCCTGACTGGCTAGACCCGCCCGATTGGCGTTTCTTTTCTGATGAATCGGTTCTCTTGTGTATCCTATCCATAATGTTGATCCGCTTGACACCACTGCTCTTGACAGTGAGCTTGCGAGTGGCCCATCTTGACCGTGTTGGCGCAAGCTCCTCCGAGTCGTTCTTCCCGTCTCTCGGCATGGTTAAGGGTATCTCGGGCAGCGCCCGTCAACTTCAACTCCCGTCGCCAGACTCGTTTTCCCTCCAATTGTAATTATTCTCCTACTTGTGCGGTCGAGGCTACGGAATGGGACAGGTCGAGCCACGGTGGGTATGTCGCGGCGCAGATGTAGGTGTTCAGGTGGATGGACGAGTAAACTCAATTACAGACGCTGCACCGGCCGGGCGTGTTACGAGAAACCATCGACGCAGTTGCAAATGAGCCCCTGTGTAAAACCTACGTGGGCATTGCCCGGCGTTCGTGAAAGAAAGTGAAGGTGTCCCTGTCACTGTGAGTGTTTGTTGATGACGGGGAGACAAAACAGGCTGGATGGGTGGGATTAGAAAGAGAACAGTGGAAAGTTTTGGATGATTCGCCCGCTGGGCTGCTGATGGTACTCGGGGGCATTGAGCATGCCGGATGGACCGGGGGTTCACAACTCGCCGGCTTAGCTCCCCTCGTTAGTGTGTATCCTGCACAGGTGGGCATGGAATTAGTGGGTTTCTGTGTCAGCATACTAAAGTAAGTATAGTAGTCCTAAAATGACAGCATTGGGTACTGTAGAGCCCTGGGATATACTGTGCCGCCCCTATAAAGCCCCCCTATCGTACAGGCTTTGTATGCCTGTTTTCATTGTCTAATGCAGTAGCAGCCAAAAAGGAGATTGGCATCCCAAGAACCATCATACATGGGTACAGTATGAAAAGAATTCACACAGTGAATCCATCACCCATACCGTATACTTTACCACCTGAATCCGCCGCGTACTACCTTACTACTGCTAATATGAACGGACCCAGGAAGTACACAACACCAGTGTGGCGCAAGCTTAAGTTGCAAAACCCGAGGAATCTAAAAGCATTAATTCGCCATTATTTAGGCGGGAATTTCATCCAGGATTGAAGATCGATGCGCACGCAACCGGTATCATCTTTAGCGGTGGGTCTAGTCATTGTTGTCGTCGTCGTTGTAAAAGGTAGCGCCAGGTGCCTTCAACCTCCTTTATTTATCTATCACTACCGAGTATTACACTATATAGATACCTGTCCTTTACTACACTACAGCAGGCTCCAGATGAGATCGGCATGCACAGCATACTTAGTACACTACTGTAACACCAATGACTCTAAACCCAGGCGACCACCACTTTTACAGGTGGTGTAGTAGCCTACTAGTAGGCATACCGAGCCGACTGGCCGAGTCAAGACCGTGGGATGAGCACCTACCTATTTAATATCTGTGTTATCTATTAGGCGGTTTATTTGTAAGGCGCAACATTGTCCTTGTTTCTTGAATTATCATGTAGCACGCTATTTGGGGCCGTACCACCTAATTCACATACATAATGTAGTACATAGTATACTCATGCAGTGCATATGCAATGTGTATGCAGTCTGTCATCTGGGCTTGTATACTGCTATTTTGGCGCTATTTTCGCCTACCTATATCATCTCTGCTCAGGCTGAGCCTTGTCCGCTGTGTCCTTGCCCTGGTGGCAGGGAAATTCGAGGTACTGCATTGCTATTACGGAATATGGAGAGCTCCTACTGGCTCTATCTCATAATTGATATCAAATTTTATCCTAGCTGTTATTTCAGGGTCTTGATCCTGTTGGTGGAGAATGTTCTAAAAGGTATCTCCTGGCACGTCAAAGGGGGCTGCTAGTGTGGTACTATTTAGGTAACTTTCTAGTGTCGAGTACTAGATGCGCTAGACTAAAGTTAGGTATAAGATGGGATACATTGTCCTTTGCGCACACGTGGTATATCGAAATGGTATCAGTATGCTCTTCACATTTATAAATCGAGTAATATAGATAGGTTTACGTTTAACTTCGGGTGAGTCTATTCGCTTTGATTTTCAAAAATTGTCCTTTGGTGGTTTCGATTCAGTCAGTCCAGAGTAAGAAAATCCGATTTGGAGCCAGGTAAGTAGATACCTCAGATGTTACTTGTACATACTTCCTACCCTGGTATAGACCAATCTCGTGTCCAGCCTTCACCTCCACTCAGCTAGGTGTTGTGGGACTCTCAGGTAAGATCTCTCTAATGCATAGTGTAAGCTCTTGGTTGTCGATAGCAATTAATTGCATGTGTCTGCCTGTACCATCTTTCTGTTAGTTACTAGGCTGGTTGATCCTTACTGGTACCTGCTTTGGTTTCCAGCCGCCCTCTACTTCAAGGGCTTTGATACGACGTTGACTTTACAAAGTTCCAAAATAATGCTAACGACATACATACTGTAGAGTTTCAGTACCCGTTTCGTACAGTGACACATACCTCTGGCCCCGAGACCCGGTTTTTCCATACTAAGTAGTGCTCAAAATTGCACCCGAGAGCATACCTACCTAGGTAGCACTAAAGGCTAGGTTGTTTCTCAGGAACTTAAAGCGGAAATAGACGCGACCGTCTCTGATCCGACGGACTTTGACACGGAATTCTTCTATAGTACCTACGCATACGCATAGCACGCTAGTCAAGTCTAGTTCGCCTGATGGCTCGCGATTACATTTATCTCTGCAAGGAACATTCCCTACGCGGCCTAGGGAAAAATGAAAAATGGGAATCAAAGCTCGGCAAGTAGGTCCGTGGGTAGGTATTGAGAAGTTATAGAAACCAGCCACTTACCTTCTAACTATGTTTACGTATGCACTACGTGGGTATCTCATCTACCAGGATGCGTAGCCGTCCCGCTCTCCCCTGGCTACGGGCAGGCTCACAGCCTCATAGCTCTCAAACAGATCGCGATGGAAACACCATGGCGAGGTTCATCTACGATTCTTTTGACATTGACTATGAACCCCAACAGTTGCTGCGCGGTTCATAGTCAAAGCCGACATTATACATTACTCGCCACGCCCAAATTGCTTACGAAATAGGAACATCGTGGTCTACCTATACCATTTCAAGAAAGACAGAACATAGGTATCTCGAATCCTGACATTCCACGCGGGTGACAGCGAGCTTATGACAAATGTCAAATAGCGTGCATACACCATGTCGGGCGTCACGGAGATAGCCAGGAGGCACTCTCCTTTTTGAGACACGGGGCGGGCACAAGTAGCGTATCATGCTAGGATGAACAATGGATCGGTGGGATGGGTACTCCAAACTACACTACGTAGGTTATAGTACAGTATTGTACTGAGAATCGGTTACTGATCGGTCTCTGCCCCATGCTTTGAACAGTTGCATATTGACTACCTCTCCATTTACACAACAATTAAGCGGTATCATGTTAACAAATTCTCACGCGAGACGCTACGCCACAGAAGATGGAGTGTCGTTTTATGGAGAGCACCATGACGCAGAGAGTTCGGGATTCCGACTCGCCTGTGGGACGGGAGGACCTTCTTAGTGTAAGCCAACTCCCTGGCTTCGGGTGCTTCCTGAACCCCGACAAGGTGGGGGCAGGGGTCGAATAGACACCTAACCTTTCTGTAGAGTATATTTACCTACAGTACCTATTATTTAGACCTAAAGTACTACCTAGGTAAGGTAGTGCAGCATACCTATAAAGCCACAGGTGTAAGTGCCAAGTAGTAGTATAGAAACATTATGGCTACGGAATACTGAGGACAAATTGTCAGGGGCAATGATGGCAGAGAGTCATCCTTCAATTAGATGCGCGATGCCGTCACATGGTCACATGTAGAACGCCTCCGCCAAAGCCGAACAGTTGCATCATCCTGTTCATATACCGATAAAAGGATAGGTGTAGGTAGGGACCTGGGGGCGAGAAACAGCACCATTTTCAGCTGGTCGGGATCAGCAGGCCGTATGCTCCTGAGACTTGCCATGTTGCATCTTGCCTGACTTCCCGGATCTCGAGACCCGAAGGACGCAGGAAAGATCGAGTGAGAGAGAGAAGATATACCTATCCAGGGCCAGGAAACGGGGAGTGAATACCAGATCAGATCCTCGCGCATGCAGAGACCGAAATTCCAGGTACCCAGCAGGCCGTGCAAGGTAAGTAAGCAAGCCGCTTACACTGCTTGTATTTTTAGAAGGATGCTTAGAAGGATGCTGTCATACGGAGGTTGGGGTCAAAAGTCTTCATTATCCTTAACAATTACATATAGTATAGCCTTATAAAGACCTACCGTAGGTATACTTTTATACCGCTATAATTTTAGCGCACTTATTTATTTATAACCAGTATAGTTTTAGTAGCACTAGCAGCTCTAGCCCTTATAGCTATAGCGCATCTATTAACTACGAGCGCTATATTATAATGGTTGGTTATAGTAATATTAAAGTATACCTACGGTAAGCCTTATAAGACTGCACTGTATATAATTGTTAAAGATAATGAAGACTTTTGACCCCAACCTCCGTACCTACACTACATCAATGAGACCTCTCAAACTCCCACGGACGACCCCTTAAAACAACAACCTATCATTCCTTTCCTCTCCCGAGCCGAATACCTAGCGTAAAGCGTGGGAGATGCGAACCGTGGATTGTGGGGTAGGACTTTCCATACATACTAAGCTGTTATCCGGAGCGCAAACAGCAAGAAGATGAGGTTGTCAAATAACTAAGTACTTATTTAAAGTATATAGTCCATACTTCTGGGCAAGGATTGGCTCAAGTGTATGCTTTCTTCCGAGATGCCCAGGTGGACACTGTGTCCATTTTAAATGTGATTTGTATCTGATATAGCTACCCAAATGCCGCGAGGCTGGAATCGGGAGAACCCTCACTAATGTGACATCTAGAAACGGCACTCATCTAACATTACCAAGAGATATGCCGACGAAAACTGCTCTCATTGTGCGAGCTAGTGTGATGTATTCGCAATATTGTATGCCGACTTCTTGGGGCCCTAAGCCCACTGATGCCGATAGAGGAGAGTTCATGCCAATTGAGCCGTTGGTGAGGCACAACAAGGTAACGTCGTTAACGGGACCTAGTCTAGTATGCCGTTTTTCTATAGGAATGGATGCTACCTATATTAAAAAAATGCTCAGTCCTTTCTGATGCCATTTCATCTGTCTGCCGCCTGTTATTTCCCCTCTAAACACTACAAGATGGTCACAACCTGGAGCTAAACGAGGTCAAAGGCCTTTGTATGGTTGTCTCCCCCTATAGAGATTCGCCTCATAATCTTGCGGGCAATCGCATATCAGAAGAATCCGGGCTAGGCTTCCTTCGCGTTTGTATGCAGAGAATGGCAGGATGTTTTAGAGTAGATCAATCTCCGCAAGATAAAGCTGTGAGTGTATTGACGATTTCAAACATATTGCCACGCCACAAAAGAAAGAGATTATCCGCCACAGATGTTTCAATGTTCAATTACCACGGTACACGTCCACATGTTGCTCGGAATGACAATCGCCGTCGGTAAAAAACAGCAGCGTTGCGAGTAAAGGGATATGGAAACTTTGTTCTGTTCTCAGTACTTGGACACTAGCGAATAGCTTGGCATTAGAGATCAATGTATACTCCCCTAGCGACTACAAATATTGGTTTTAGAACATATATGTGTCCTTCGACGATGTTGAGCATGATGAGAACCCAAAGCCGGATACGTGGAGGGTTGGAAGCCAGTATCATGACCCGAAGCCTGGCTGGATGCATGGTCGTCAAGTTAGAAGTCCTCCGAAAACAGCTATACTACGATTCTTCCGACCCATTTGTTTATGGACCCATGATGGACGATTTCTCTGAGTTAGTACAGTCACCTGCCTCATTAACCGTCGACAACTCAGGCGTTGTAATTTACCATCAACGCTAGACCTGTTACTCCGCAGCTTCGATCGTCTAGAGCATATATCCTATGAGCCGTGGGCGTCATATGAAGATGAATACAGAGAATATAATGAGAACCGTACGTACCCAGGCTTATAACAGGAATTACGAATTTTATCTTCTTCATGTTAAACACATATCGATCACCCATTAGTGATGTCACAAGACAGGTCTTGCTTTGTAATGCGAAATTATCTTCTCAATAGATTAATAGTATTTGAGGACTCCTACAAATTCTATGATTCATTCAAAACACGGCCGGTCCGTATACCGTTACCGGGGTACAATTTGTTCGATCCTAGCGAAGGGCTTGGTCCGTTTTTCGCATCTAAAAGTCTCGACTTACAACACCTTGCTGTCTCCTTCATGGTCAATGCCGAAGAACCTTTTTAATACTGTCAGTTGACGTGGAATTGGTTACATCTGCAATCTCTGGCGCTCACATCGCAGCTCCTGCAGGACGATTAGGAAAAGTACAACCAGATTCAAACTTTGCTATACCAAGCCGGGATTCTTGTACACGAGATGCCCAAACTACACACGTTTGTGCTTTGGAATGGTGGAAAGGCACACGCCTGTGTATTCATATATCGGGTAGGCAGAGATAATGCTTCGGTCATTTGGCGGGGAACATGGGATTTAGAGTTGAGTCCTGATATGATCAAGTCATGGCAACTCGTTGCCTCGAAGCTGCCTTATTATGAATTTTCAGTACTTCAAATAAAGTATGAGCATATCGGAACGACCATAAACTCTCACGGAGACGCAATCTATCATCTGGAACTGCCATGCTAAGTCATTGAACCTGTGTCACTTTGGCAGATACGGAGGGAAGCATATAGTTTGCCTAATAGCTAGCTAAGCTAAGAGGTACTTGTAGTTTCTCCTTCCTTCGTTGGCATGACTCCTTGTGCATTGCTGCTACCTAGCTATCCTATTTAGACCTTATACGAGTTTTAGCACTCCATGCTGCAATACTATGTAAAAATCACGAGAACATTGGTAACTCTTGCTTTACGAGCTAGCAAATCGCTTTTGATCGGTAGTACTTTCCGTATCCTCGTTGAAACGTCCACCAATGATATGGCCTAGGTTTAGAGCATTGACGCAGATCGTAGAAACTTGACCGCTTTTCTCCTGATCGACCTTCAGAAATCTTGCCTATAAAATACTTGGTGCCGTTTGTTAACCTTTGGTGGCGAGCAAGACTGTGGCGCGCAGGTTGACATCGCCTTCCTTTCTAGCAGTCAACATGTTCTCCTAACCTTGGGCCCCAAGGCAACTAGGCAATCAGCGTAGACCAGACAGCTCGGCTAAACAAAAAAGTCAAACAAACCGGGCAGTTTATATTGAACTCCTCTAGACTAGGGAAAACTAATTAGGAAAGTTGCTTGTCTATTATCAGTTGGTACATGATTGTCGCTACTGCGGTTGGTCAAATTAGATGCGTCTACTTGGTGGCCCTCAGATATCGATGCACTTCTTAAGCGCAGGCATCATTGCCTTCAAGCTTTTAGCGCTTTTGTCTAGCAGGTTCCGTCGTACGAAGGTGTGATTGCTCTACTTCACCATAAGGATAAAATGCAAAGTGTACCAATAAACGTTTTGAAGACAAGCTTTGCTGACTACTTTGCTGACTAAGTACTTTATATACTACCTACTATTCTAAAACAAATCTACCTACTGTAAGTACCGGGTAGAGATTAGTTTCTCCCGGGATTCCCAGGTGGGGAACTACGGGCGCATTCTGTACCCAAGTGCCACAAGGCTGGAATTAGCACCTAGAACGGCACATCTACCTAATAGGGTACCCTAAGTACTTCAGTACATTCCTAAATAGTACGAGCCTTTTGTTAGTACCACCTCTGCGCTAGACCACATCCCGTCAAGACACGTCCCATCGACCTTAGTGTCGTACCTAATCTAACGGATCTCATAACTGCGCAACAAAACACGACAGCCGACCCGACAACACAGATACGCCAAGCATTCAGTCATAACCCGTGAAGTACCAGTTCGTCTAATAGGTATCCGGTAATATACTTCATCGGATCTGGAATCGAGCGCTCCGAAGGTAGTTTCACATGAATACTTAACGGCTTAATCGACTTATCAATCATACACTCCCTGCAATAGTTGATGGGGCTGTAGACTTCTTTGACACATTCATACTCGAATGTAAAGAGCATACTTGGCGTCTTTTTCATTGCTGCAATATGGGTCCGCGGAAGAACGGGGATATTAGAGGTTTCTTCAAATCCGCCGGCTCACCGAGTTCTCAGACTCAGACTCGGAGCCAGCCAGCCTCGCCACCACCCCTGGCACCAGACCTATTCTTGTCCCCAAGAACTCCGAAAACAGCCCCGCGGGTTTTCAGACGCGACGAGGAGATTAAGGGGTCTGATGATTCCGAAGATGACTCGGATGATTCTCTAGGTTCAATCACAAATGCACTCGGATATAGAACCGGTCCTGCCGCTCATCAGCGCGATCCCAATGTGTTATCTACGCCTCAAGCCAAGAGGATAGCTTCGGGTGTACATCGTTCGCCTTTAACGCTGCAGCCAAAGAAACATAAATTCGACTTGAAAGCTCTCCTCAACCACTCTCGGGAGATTGAACGGACCGAGGAAAGCGTCAGAAAGGCTGACGCCTTGCTCGCCCAGACAGAAGAGAAAAGTGATAACCCGGATGACTCGGATACCGAGAATGAATCAAACCGACTCGAAGAAGCCGCTCGCCAGATTATCGTTGCATCTGGCGATGAAGGTGGGAAAGGTGACAAGGTTCGCAGGGCTTTCAAGCGTTCCAAGGATGATGAGGCATCCTCACGCAAGCATTGCTACTTCTTCACCCAGGAGGAGCCCCCTTCGAGCCCCGGCAAAAGAACTTTCCCACGAAAAAATGGTTCTGGCCTCTGGAAGGCCCTCTCCAAGGCGAGCACGAGGCGTCAAGTATTCATGATGGGCCTGCCTTATACGTTCATTGCCAAAGGTGAAAGTCTTCCAGATGAGATTTTCCAGTGGATTCTCGACGAAGTTTGCATGGAACAGAACACGGAGCTGAGGAGACAATATATCAACCTGGCTGAGCTCTGCGGGGACCATACACACCGCCTCGTCAATGATATGCGGCTATACACATTGCTCGAAGCCATTGGGGGTCCAAAGTATTCTCGGGCGCACAGCAAGTTTAAGAGCACGACAGAGGTTCGACAAGAGTATCTCGAGCGGAATTGGTCTCCTTTAGTCACTTTCTTACAATTACTAGAACGGATTGCGCCCAGCCTGCAAATGGCATCGGCTATTAGCGCAATCCAGCTTTTACTACGTATGAGTATGGATCCGGTCGTCGCGGCAGTAGTACGCGAACATCACATGCGTGCCATGACGATGCTAGTCTCGAGCCTGGCCAAATCTAGGTCACAGTGGAATACAGCAGTGCGTCTCACAGCTATTTCCCCTAACTCCTTTTTCAAAAAAACAAATACAGCTAATCCAAGAATAGTGCGATGCCATATGTTCCTACATCTACGAGAACATGGACGATCTCGAGCTCAAGCTCACATCTCTCCTTTCAATACCGAGCTCAAGCTTACATCTAGTTGATCTGCGACGACGCATAGCAGCTGAGTCTCTATTCGATAAACCCGGGCTAGGTCGCAAATCCATCGACCCGTACCTGAGTTTCGAGAGGATCCGCAACCGTCTAGACACATACGACTTCAAGCCCACAAACAACCCCGACTTCGACTTCGAGCGACTGAAGGCTCTCGTGACGCTCTTGGATATCGTCATCGACCGCGCAGAGTTCATGCGTCCCGACTTAACAAACGGGACTGCCAGTCCTCATGACGCCACTAGTATAACAGTAGGCACTAAAGCCAGCGAAGAAGACGCCGCGGCGGAGCAGAAATTTAATGCGGAAATCGACATCCTGGCGGCCCGCGTCAAGGTCATCCACGACAAGATCCGCGACAAGGCTTCCCGGAAGAATGTGAAGCTGAGCCTCCTGGGCCTGGAGAAGCGCCTCAAGTACGCGGTCCGCACGCGGCCGCCGCCCAAGCGAGAGATCTTTGCGCTGGAGGAGACCCAGGCGCGAGAGGGTGAGGACAACATGCCCAAACAGCGGGATTTCATGCGTCAGTGGGCGCAGAAGAAGAAAGCAGAGAAAGAGAGACAGGAAAACGGTGTGCGGGAAGCAGCCGGTCTCACTCCTGGTAGACGAAGGGGCGCCGCGAAGAACGTGCAGGTTGCTGTGGGATAAGCGAGGAGGAAATCTTGTAGGGAGGGTTATTATTTGATGTATGAATAATGTTTCAATTATGACGACCTCGCCTGCAATGAGCCTAGAGCATTCCGTATGATACAACTGTCTAACGAATACGAGCAAAAAATTAAGACAGAGAAGCAAGTCTGCTCTGAGACCCTCTGAGTCTCGAGCTGGCCCAGAAACTAAAGATGTATATAGACCTTAGGCTCGATCTCATTCCTGCGTCCTTTGAAGAACATACAAATGGTTTGATGCCTACGACAAAAGTGCCTTTTCTGGCACCAGTGTTATTTCAACCACCGAGCTCACTAAACCTTGATCTGTTCCAGAAAGCTAGCGCTTATACGTTGAAGCGTGTGGTAAGATGGCTAGTGAACGGCGCAAAGGTGTAGGTGGAAAGAACCGCAACCTCGAATTGCTTATTAGAGCAAGCTCATCAGTCGAAGAACTTGCGGTTCGGGTTCGGCCCGAACAACGCCTTTCGTACAGCGGGGAGGGCACTGGACTGTAGCAACCGCAGGCGCTCCTCGAAGGTGTTGTTGATCTCGATCTTTCCATTACCTCCTAGGACGAAAACACCACCCGATCTATAAGATATACGAAGTAGAATTAGTACATATATGTCTTCTCCAGAACAGAGAGAGAGAGAGAGAGAGAGAAGCGATACGACATGAGATCTAGTTTATCAAGTGAAAGGCTAGGAGGGGCTCCTAGAAAAGGGAAAACTCACGTTTCATCAGGCAGCGGGTTCGCCTCGTCAAGCTTGACTTTAGAGCTCTTCCCCGTCTCCTTCCGATACTCCTCCTCCGCAGCCTTAGCCGCCTCCTTGACAACGCCAGCATCAGCTTTGCGCACGCGGACGGCGACCTCGTCCTCACTAAGAGCATACATGCCCTCGAGCAGCAGGCCCTTGAGCACAGCCTTATATTTCCCCTTATCCTTCGCGGCCTCGGCGAGCTTCTGCCCGGCCTGGTCGAAGATGTCGTCGAGCAGCTCCTGGCGGGCGCCCAGCACGCGCAGGCGCGTCTTGTTGGCTACCGTGGACCGCGTGATCTGCTGCGTCATGGACGCCTGCTTGAACTTCTTGGCGTACGCGGCGTCGATGGCGTCCGTCTCCTCGCGCACGAGCTTCGACTTCTCGATGCTGAACTCCTCGTTCGCCTTGATCTCGATCTCGCGCGCCTTCTCGATCGCCTCTTGCTTGATGAAGGCCGTCATCTTCCGCAGCTCTTGCCCGACCTGATTGTTCGAGTCATTGTGTTAGAAATCCAACTTCTAGTGACTCCTATGGTTGCAGGTCGTGTTTATGGTCGAGTTGGTTGGGAGGGGAGAGAGGGGGGAGGAAGCTGCTCACCTGGTCGTCGGACAGAGCGTGGACTTGCGACATCTTGGAGGTGGGTTAATAAGATGCCGGGAATAGACAGGGTTGTAATAGAAGAATGAGAGGTCTTTTCTTATATCTAGACCTTCCTGTGAACTCTTCTCGAGAAGATGGTATCTAGGTGGTTCGTAACACTGGTAATGGACCGCAGTTGGTGGTGGAGTTCACATGGCAGCTCGAAGCTCCTGTTGGGGGTGACGCACTGCGCAAGCCACAGAACTACCCCTGCCGCCTACTCAGGTAAGGTTTAGAGATATATGTGTGGCTTTAACAATCCCTAGTAAGCAGTATGTAGGTACCGAGGTTAGGTAAGTACTCAGCCAGTGGCTGTGCCTACGGGCTCCTGTTCCATTAAGGATATAGGTGTACCTAGCACTAAGGTACTTCCCCGGGCTCAGCTGCATGCTGCTGCAAGCAGACGGGTACGCCCCTGCGGAATGTCTTGAGTGCCAGGGTTTCGGTGTTGGTCATTTGGATCAGTTTACCAGATTTACAGGGCACTTGAACATTTCCATAGGTTGGCCACACCAACTAAGTGCTTGCACCGTCATGCTGTGCCGATCAGCTGTTGCTGGTGCATGCTCATCATTGTCACTGACAAGTATTCAACCGCCAACTCACACATGATCTTTCGTGATCTTTAATCCTCATAACAATACTACTAGTATATAATGCCTGAGGCAATCGAGTATCTTTATATGGTGGTTTCAAAATGAGCTCGAAACTGATTTAGTTCTTCACTTTGAACTACTTACACTTAGTAGGTTGGTTTCTATTACCAGCTTTCTACGTCACGGCCAACTCCTGATAGGAAAGTAGGACATACTAAGGTACTGAGTAAGTAAGTATACGTACTGAGCATAGCGTTGTTGAAGTCTCTGACCTACGGTATAGCCTAGACAGGGGGGTTTGGCTATGTACTAGATACCTTGCTATATGCACTATCTCACTACCGCCAGCTGCACCCAGGTACCTCCATTGTTGCCCCGATTCTACAGCGTCTAACGTCCACGCCACACCTTTACATGCTCATGTCGTCCCTGGTCGACGTCTTCCTTCGTTCTACTAAGTATGATATCGATACCACTACTTGCTATCTAGCCTTAACACTACGTGCTCTCATCCCCAGGAGCACAACGAACCGCACAAGATTACGTCCACGCTTAGCTACAGGATAAATTAAAGTTGTGCCTCCTCGGTTCCCTTCACTCCCTTGCATCAATCGAGACAATACATAGTCTTTGATCTTGCTTCGATCGGTCAATCCTCACTTCACATTGCGATCCTTGGCTTCGATCCAAAGGAGATACTCTATCGGCACTAACGCCTTGTTGGAACATTGCACCACCTCAACACAGTTCATGCGTGGTTGTCGAGCCCCTCCTTTGTCCTACATCTCTACCAGATGGTCATTGCCGCGAGTTTCCCGCCATGGGGCTCTTTAGCGGTGTGTCGCCTGCGGGCACACTTGCTGTAAGTTGCTGGAGGGCATACATCCATACATTCATACAGTCCTCCTAACCTGATTGTGTGTTCTAGATCGGGATAATAGTCGGCTTGATATCGACGAGTGTCCAGTCCCTCGGCCTCACCTTGCAACGCAAATCGCATATGCTCGAAGACGAGAAACGACCACACGAACTACAGAGGCCGCCCTACCGGAGGAGGAGGTGGCAGCTAGGCATGGGCATGTTTGTCATTTCGAATGTTCTTGGGAGCTCGATACAGATCTCTACGTTACCCCTACCAGTCTTGTCGACCTTGCAAGCCGCCGGTCTGGTCTTCAACTCGATATGCGCCACCCTGATACTCGACGAGCCCTTCACAAGGTGGTCATTCTGGGGAACAGCGCTTGTCGCCATAGGCGCTGCTATGATAGCTATCTTCGGCGCCATACCCTCTCCGGCGCATAATCTACCGGAGCTGCTGAAGTTATTAGGGAGGTGGCAATTTATCGTTTGGATGTCACTGCAAGCCGTCATTGTTCTCACCATTGCTTTGTCCATCGAATTCATCAACCACTTCAAGAACATCTCTCAAAATCCAAAATTCCGCCTAGCGAGAGGCCTTGCATATGGGTGCATCAGTGGCACCCTCTCCGCACATTCCCTTCTCTTTGCTAAATCGGCCGTCGAACTAATTTTGAGGACAATCGCCGATAGCGATAACCAGTTCGTACACTGGCAGTCGTGGATATTAGTTCTGGGGCTGGTCGCCCTCGCTTTGAGCCAGTTATATTATCTTCACCGTGGCTTGAAGCTCGTCTCAACATCAGTATTATACCCATTAGTGTTTTGCATTTACAACATCATTGCTATTTTAGACGGCCTCATCTACTTCCGCCAGACGGACCTAATTACACCTTTGCACGGTGGCCTCATTGCCGTCGGCACTATCATTCTACTATCAGGCGTTCTAGCCCTATCTTGGCGCCTCAGCGATGAGCAGCATCCTCCGGCCGTTGGTCAATCCTCATTAGCACCAGGATTAGGACTTGTAGAGGATACAGAAGGCGAGGACGAATCAGCGATAGATTCCGACCTCCTTAGTGAAGACGGGGAGGCAGCCCTGCCCGCATATGATACATTTACACCGGATCAAGAGGCGACACCCTTTTTACCAAGCCGCAAAGCAAGCCAGCGTTGGAATGACGAAATCTGGGACGAATTAGAAGATCAGCAAACTTCTAGGCCTAGTAGACAGCGGTCGAGCACCATGCCAGCTGGTCCCTCACTGAACGAAGGTACCCCGTTGCTCCCAGGGCGACGAATACCATCAGGGGCGACTGTAAGCAGTACAGAAGGCCGTCATAGCGGGGAGAGTCCACGCAGAATTTTCCGCCGCCGACGGAAATCTACGGGGTTCCCTGGCTTTACAGCACGCAAGCACGATCGCAGGAAAAGCTCATCCAACCTTGGCGTTCAGGACGCGCTAGGCGGGATCTTGAAACTGAGATGGTGGCGGCAGAACGGTGGCAACAGTAATAACAGTAGTCACACGGATATCGCCGTCGCGAGTCCAACGGGGAGCAGTGGTGGACAGTCTTGGATGCTCGGGGGTCCGAAGAGGCACCAGCGACATCAAGAAGAGCGGCAAAGAAGTCCAAAGGCAAGCTCAAGCTCGCCCCGGAATTCAGAGGGAGGCGGTAACCAGCCAAGAGGCGATGATGCTGTTTGAGACATTAGATGCGATGAAATGAATGCTTCCTTCACGGGGAATAAATAATTGCACAGAAAGGAGCAAGGCGAATTAGGAGAATCGTTGTTTTCTTGTTTATTTTTCGCTTTTTTGAAACGGTTGCATTCCTAGAACGCGGATGCAATATGATAATCCTGGGGCTCGAACAATTAGCATACATACCTTACATACATGCATTAGGTACCCAAGGTCGCAAACTTTAGTACAGCTTGTACTAATAATACCCCTGGGTTAGGTAGATGACAAAGAGAGAACTTGAAAGACGCCTTAGTTAAGGCTTGCTTTATAGGTCCTGCAAATCTTTCATTCCATACCATTAGCTCTGACCACCGCCCTCTCCATAACTCTCTATACATACATACATACCTCTTTCTTTCTCCCTCCCTACCTACCTACCTACGGACTTAATCTATTCGGCAAGGGCTTACTTTGAGTACTTTCACAATTGAGACTGTCCCATTGGTATATGCCAGCTAGTAGGGGACATTTTGTCTTGGGTGTTCCTGTAGATATATATTTCATTGGCATGTTCTTCATTACCAAGTTACCCGGTGATAGCCAAAGTGGAAATAGACATGAGACATAGGATATCTATTCACGAAGGTGACTCGAGTCCTGGTCTCACATCCATGAGAATCTTAATGGCAACGTTTATCATGGGGTAGGTAGTGGTTTAAGGATAAAAGCGCTGCGGATATGGCTAGTGAGGATTCCTAGAGTATGTATAAAATCGTGACAGAGGAACGAACATGTGATTGAAATTACTAAAGTTGGGTCCTGATACAAGTCTATTGACTCACTAACGAGCTGTAGAAGCTACGAATCGTATCTGATTCTAAACGCTCGAGATGTTGCATGAATCTGTTACCCCGAATGGCGATGGCGTTGAACAGATAGAGGCTTTGTGAGACGTCTTCAATCTGCAAGCCGAGCCAAGCCATGTCCTCACTGAAAGTGAAAAGAAAAGCCACGTTCCATCTGATGGTCGAAGTTTATACTTTTACAAAGATGTTTCGAGCGACAGCCATATTTTTCGACGAAACCCACTCTTCCCAAATACCTTCCTAAACCGAGTGCTACGTTACATGAGAATTGATCCTCGGAAGGGTGATTCCAAAAACCTATAACAAACTGAATACCGAAACTGGATTCGAGGTTTACGATGCCATATAGGTGCTAGCATCAATACCGTCCTTGGGGAATTCACTATAAGAGTCATTAGCCACAGATCTTCAAATGAAATTTAAGATGACAACTTACGGAAGGGCGACCTCGAAGCGCTTCTCAATGGACTTGAGAACCTCCTGGTCTTGGTCGCTGCTCACAAACGAAATGGCGAGACCCTTAGTACCGAAACGACCAGCACGGCCAACACGGTGGAGGTAGGAATCAGCATCCGCAGGTAGATCGTAATTGATCGCTAGGTTGATACGCTCAATATCAATACCACGCCCAAAAACATCGGTGGCTACGCAGATTCGCTTGTTGAACTCTTTGAATTCTTTGTAACGCTTGATACTATTGGGTATTAGTCTCATCTCGCTTAGTTGTAGACGAAAATGCCTACCGTTCCTCCTGGCTGACACCAGAATGTACCGCGATGGATGGGAAGTTGCACTCCCGAAGCAACTTGTCGAGTTCAGTGGCACGGACAGTGCTCTTGACGAAAATGATGACTTGATTGAATTGTAGCTCGTCGAGAAGCTCATTGAGCTTTCGATTCTTCTCCTTCTCTTCGAGCTTGATGTAGTACTGTTGCAGACCGTGTAGTGTCAACTTTGTGTCTTCATCGACATAATGCTCCGTAGGATTCTGCATGAATTTGCGGCAAATGGGCTTGATCTCATCGGAAAGTGTGGCACTGAACATCATAACCTGTTTCTGGGTCGGGGTGGATCGGAAGATCTCTTGCACGTCGCGGCGCATGTCTAGTTGGGTCAGTAAAGATCAAAAGGATCGCATCAAGTAGCTTACCGATGGCATCAAGCATCTTATCACACTCATCCAGCACGAAGATTCGAACGCTTCCAAGACGAAGAAACTTATCACGAATAAGAGCGTTGAGACGACCGGGAGTTCCCACGATAATGTGTGGGTGAGTTTCCTTGTTCTTCAGGATCTCGGCATCTTTCTGCATAGGTGTACCGCCATAAAATACGCCTGTCTTAATATCGGGCATGTACTTGCTGAAGCGATTGTACTCATTGCGAATCTGGAAGGCCAGCTCTCGAGTGTGACACATAACTAGCACTGAACACTCGCCGGCAACGGGTTCAACTTGCTGCAAAGTTGTCAAAACGAAGACGGCGGTCTTTCCGAGACCAGATTTGGCTTGGCAGATGATATCACCACCAAGAAGGGCCTGGGGAATACAGGTCTGTTGGACTGTAGGTATCGATCGATGTTAGACAAGGCTCCCAAGATGGATGTAAGAACGTAACGTAAAGGAGGTAGGGGTTCGGTAAAGGGGATCGACAAGGTCCATCCGTCCGTCCGTCCGTCATCGAGTCGCTCGCTAGGATCGCTGAAATCTATCTCGAACCAACATCTACCCCAACACCGCAGGATCTTCGACATGAGTATCGGCAAATGGCGAGGGCCTACATGTAGAAACCACCATCAAACTCCCGACGCATCAAGGGCCCAGAGCCAGAGATGGTCAGTTGGTCGTCGACAAAGGCTTATGAGTATTGAAAGCTTGCGCAAATACGTCATTTGCCTTACTTAGGTGCGAAAGACTTAATAAAAAGCCATTCAGACCGTGGCCGTAGACACGAGTCTTGCGGTCGGAGTATATCACCTTCGCCTCTCCTCCCTTTGAACAGAAGGTCCAAACCAGATGGCCGCATCGGAATCACAGGCGAATAATGATTCCACTGTCGCCTTTGGCTCCGTTTGACGACGATGAAATGCGTCGAGCCTTTACTTGCGAACAGACTTGCTTGACAGACGACGAGACGGACGCTTGAAGGAGGGATAGATGGGTGATGCTTGCTTGCTTTGGGACGTGTAAGATGTAAGACTAACCCTCCGAAGGATGTTCGAATCCGCAATCGGCAATGGCACGAAGAAGCTCAGGCTTCAGAAGGAAGTCGCGGAAACCAGTAGAATGGATGCCGACATAGGAGCCCTTCTTGTCGACATTGTTTCCGGCCGCGGCGGCTTCCGTCTTCTTTCCGTTGGTGGGCGCCGTGTCATTAGTCGCCAGTTCCTCGTCCGAGTAGTCGATCAGATCCTCCTCGGCAGACATATTGGCGAAGAGTACTGCTGCGATGCGCGAGGCCTCAGAGCCTTATGGAGAATGGGAGGCGTGGAAAGGATGGTACGAAAAGCGCCGTGTGAGTAATTAATTGATGGCAGATAGTCGTGGTGGAAAGTGAGGATTGATGGTGTGTCCAAGTAAAGTGGCGCGATGGTTCTGGAGATTGAGAAGAAAGAGAGGGAGGGAGGGAGAAGGATAAGGTTGAAGGGACAGGTGTGGATTATGTTGTGACTAGAGATGGAGGAGATCAGCCAGAAAGCTAGAAGAAGAAATCAGTGATGAACAATGCCGGTGCCTTGACAGTCTAGGCCCAACGCGGCTTAGGCTCGAGTCAGAAGGCTGTGTAAAACAAATTGCGCCACAAATACTTGGCGAGGGGCACAGCACGAGCCTCTTTGGTGCTACTTCCAGGTGGTGACAGGTGACACGAAGTGACTGCCAGATGGCGATATATAGCACACTATGGGCTCCTAATGTACCTACTGCTTAAACACTAAGTTAAGTACTTAGGCAGCGTACACATTTATTAGCCTACCTCTCTTAAGCCTTCATGTCAATGGACGCCATTCACTCAAAGCAGCAGTCCAAACATGGCAAAACCCAAAACAAGCGGGTCTATACCTAATAGACACCTATACTCACGCCTATCTTACTTGCACCAAGCAGCAGCGTTTCTAGGTTCGCGGGTTGGAAACACCCCTGTCTCCAAGGCAGATTGCGTTGCTTCGAGCAATCTTGAAGATGAAGGGGAACCCTTGAGCACGCAGAAATGCCCTGCTGCTGACCAACTAAGAGTCAACTTTACCCGGCATCTACTGACTGATCTTCGAGCGACGTCTCTCAAAAGCCAAATACGGCTTTCCCCAGCAATAAAGCACACTATCTGCAAGTACTGCGACACATTGCTTATCGAGGGTGAAACGAGCACTTCCGTTGTTGAGAACAAGAGCAGAGGTGGCAAGAAGCCTTGGGCAGATGTTCTGGTTGTCAAATGTAACATCTGTGGCCGAGTAAAGCGATTCCCTGTCCAAAGCCCGCACCAGAAGCGCCGGCCAGACCGAGAACAAGTGCCAAGGGAAATGTCGAGATCTGCGGCCAAGCAGCAAGGGGCAGGCGGCGACAAAATGGACGTTGCTCAATGAGTAGCTGAGTAGCACACTTCGCGATCGCGGAGCTTGCCTAGGCACTTTACCGCTATTGTCACGGCGTCTTTTGATGGGCTTGAGTCATACGGACACGAGCGATAATTAGAGCAAGGGCACGCAGGAGTTTGCACATAATATTGACACGACTATTAAGCTAGTGAGTCATACCACCTATTTCACATTTAGGTGTCAAGATTTTGCGTAACGGTAATTAGAGGCTAATGCAAGGATTAGAAGACAAAATGCGAAGATGAAGACCGGGGCTAGCATTACAGTTTGCTATTCATCCCCGGTTAAAAGGCAACATTGATCGATCCAAATTCCGCAATCACGCTCATAAAAAGGGCAGTAGCTATTTACAGCAGATTTCAGGCCTATGGATATCATATGCTTTGAGAGCCTTTCTCGCGGCGGATAACTACGGATTCGGTAATACTAGACGTTGACGTAGGGTCTTAGATCCAAACGTCGATGAACACGACAGTTTGACATAACTTAAGAAGAGAACATGTTTATCTTCTTAATATACGCAAGGGTAGCAGTGTATAATCCTTGGATTTTCCGCCAGGGTTCAAACTCGTCAAAGTAGGAAGTTGCCCTTACCATGTATAGCTCGTTATATGGATCAAAATTAAAGTCATATATCTAGTGATATACTATATTATATATTAAGAAGGCAGCCGCTCTCTATACTATGCAGAGCCGCCTGTCCGTGGCCTGACTCCAATCATACTCAGATGACATGGTTGCCGACATTTATTCCGGCTAGCCAGATTTCTTCTGATGGTATTGCGCTTCAATGTCTGTTTGAACCCGAATCCCTTCATGACCATGATTCTCTTTGTGCGTCTCTTCGAATGTGCACTCTGAAACTACCTTCCCTTCGGCGATTGGGGTCAATTTTATTGAGTTGTTCCTAGTGACAATGCGGTCTGCACTGTCGTTGAACTCATCCCATTTTCGAGCCGCTTTATTCTTGGCCAAACTACCAAATGTAACTAGATATGCATCTTTGGTTGGTTTGGGTGTATTCGAGGTGATGCCTACTCTGACCAAGACAGGCTTAATGTAAGCGTTAAATAAAGGCCCTAATGTCGGTATGCACACAGCCATGACCCCTAGCATTGTCTCGAGCGTGGCGATTTCTCCTATTTGACACACAGTTGCTGGCCAGTCAGGGGAGCCTCTCGTTTTCTCGGTTACGACTAGTCGCCAAATGACAAGCGCAATAGTACTGTAGAGACTATGAGCTTTTTGCGGCCAGGCTAGGATACAAAAAAGGGTAGACATGGGAGGGCACAAGCAAACTCACACAATACCGAAGCCGAACAGGGCCGTCATTGTTAACTTGTACCTAATTGACATCGCCAAGCTCCAAAGAACAGGCAAAGGCAGAGCAAGGACAATGACATCAAGAATCAAGTTAGCAGCAAGCGTAGCATTGTCGCTTATGATGGTCGCTCGACACCATCCATCTGGTTTTGGATCCCAATGCTGCGAGACGGGGATACAGTTGGTCAGGAAGAGGGGAATGAACGAGACTGTAACGTTCAGAGTCAGTAGTCGCATTATAGCTTAGGTGGGAGCCTCACAACTGAAAGGAAGAAAAAGGAAACCGGCTCGGGTGATTATACTTACTGAAGTATACGGCCATCAACCCCATCGCGCAGAAGTTCCAACGTCTAAAGCTTGGCGCGATGTAGATTCTATGGTAGAGGCAGAGCATCGACATCTTTACACTAGCCGTTGCCAGGAGATAGCCGAATTCGCTAAGAAGGTAGCCCTACGAAAGCGGGTGAATTAACATCATACATAACTCGGGCACTTCATAAAGACCATACACACCTTGGCGAGGATAGAGATTTGAGCCAGTTGGAGTTCCGTAATATGCTTTCCCAATCCATTCAAGACACCCCAGAATGCTGTGCCCGTCAAAATGCCTACGCCTATCTACCGATAGTTAGCCAGGCTGCTGTCAAGAGTTATCCAGAGCCATATGCAACTTACAAAGCCAAAGATCGTGAAAAAATCGTCAAGGGTGAATTTACGTCCCGCATAGACCAAGGCCCAGAAACGTAGGCCTACGAAGGTAAAGCTTAAGATGGAGAAGACGATGGTAACGATAAAAAATTCTTGGCCACACGAACTGGCCTGATGGAAGGTGTACGCCGCCATTCCAAGCTAAGCGATTTGAGAGTTACGTGTGTGAAGCCTTAGACCAGGTATCGTGATGCCGGAACATTTAGGCTTTTTTCGACGAAACCTGTATATCAACAAATATGAGGTCTATCTTACAGTGGGAAGCGAGACAAGCAAAGCAGGGGTGGTAGGCCAAATACATTTTCAACCAGCGTCCTCTTTGTTCAGTCTTCTTTCAATCCCAACCCTTTCAAGCGCATAAGCAAAGCCATCCTTGAGCTTCAGGTTTGTGTCGAGTGGCAAGTAACGGTCCCTATTGAGGGCGTGATGAGCACAATTTCAAGCATGCCTGTTTGCTGATTTATTTGCTGAACTGTGGACTAAGAGACTACCCTCAAAAACTACCAAGCGTGGCAGTCCCTTTATGACCCAGCAAGGCAGTTTTATCATGAACTCGTGATCATTATTACCCCCTACCAAATGCAACTCGTTAGATCCAGGTCATAATTCTGCACGCTATACATCTAGATACTACTGCCATCCATCGCTTTCTAGGAGGAATCTTGATGTTGTGGTAGAACGTAGTCTGTTTGGTCTATACGCTTCTACTAGAATGGGAAATCCTATCCCATTGTCAACTGTCCCTAGGAGATTGATGGCCCAAGTTCTCGGGATGGTATCCACCACAGTCCAAATACAATAACCAGCAGCAGGACAAACTTTAAGCGCGTCGTCGCGCATAGTAAGTTCTAAAGTGAAAATAGGGGTGCAAGTCCGCGACGCATGCGTTGAAGTGTCTTTGTTGATAAACTAACATATATGCAGTATTCATTGTTACCTAGCGGCAAGCAAAGCAACCGACCCTCGAGGATAATTAGCTTATTCACGGGTTCTTAGATTACTAGGCATTAGACTTGGGCACCCTGTGGTTTCTTGTCTTCTGAACCAACATCATTGACTGCTAGCGCCCAAGCTGTCCTTGTGATGAGGTAAGGTCGACAATAGGTCGGGCATTTTGATAGGCCTCATGCTTAGCTATTCGTAGAGGTTTCCAGACGGCCCAAGATTGCTTTTACTCAGTAATCCCTAGCTGAGACTGCTAATCCATCCTGATCATTCCATGCGAATGCGAAGGAATGCTCCCTATACAATCCCTCTAAACTCTGCCCCTTTGAGCGATATTCAAGACATGGCTTCGCCACTAGTAACTTTTATTGGTAAGAGCTGGACCGGTAGCTAGGTGTTCAGTATTCTCCCTCGGGCCGCCGTAACAGGTAACCTAGCTACTTGTTCGCGTAGATAGCATGGCGGTGCACACCGCGTCTATCCAGACACAAACAATGTAGAATCATAACAGTGTAGCCATAGCATCTACACCTGTTATCTCCATCAAAGTCTCATCGTGGTCATCACGTGTTCTTCACCCGGTTCGTCTGGCTCAGAGCACGACGCCTCTGGGAAAACATATACGTATAGAGAAAATAACTCGCTATGAACTCTCATCAGCTGCCGTATATCTCCCATTGAATGAGACATGAAGAGAACTTACCTGGTATATACGTCAATAACCCCACGAACAGATAGCCCCTATAAAACGGGCCGATGCCAGTAGCCTTCACGAGACTGAGGTAGACAAGCGAAGCCTCGCTTAGGAAGCCTATAGGGTATAGCACTATGAAAGCGGTATACCTATACACTCTCATAATTAGTCAAGCCCGCCATTACTCAAGCCATGACAAACATAGCAAAACATAGTAAAGATGCGCAAACAAGTAAGTAAGTAAACACGATGAGAAAAGAGAGAACCAAGCAAGCACAAACCTCAACCACCTCAACCACGCCGGCGCGCGCCCCCAAAGCGAAACGGCGACGAAGAGCGCATACCGCAGGACATCGGAGCAGCCCCAGGCCAGCAGACACGTTCTCAACGCAGTCGGTCCGTATCCATCCTTCCCGCTTCCATACCCGTCGTGGCTCCCGACGATAATAAACAGCTCGGGGAATCGCCGCACAACAGTCCAGACGACGAGATTCCTCCCGCCGATCTGGACTGCCGCGGCGCCGGGGGATGCGCGCACGAGGTCCAGGACGGCGTGCAGGATCTCGAGGGCCGCGGTGCTCTGCACGGCTGTCACGATGGAAACTTCTGTGCGTAGCGCTGCTGCTTTCTCCTCATCTTCTGCTGCCTTTGCTGTTGTTGTAAATGAAGTTGTAAAATGGGATGAGACGTGGACTGTTAGATATATCCATGCAAGGAGGGAGAGGAGGTTGTAGAGGAGCAAATAATAGCGGGAAGACATGGTCAGTATTTTCGGTTTCTAAAACCAATTGCCTTGTTATTGTATCTACTGAAATAGAGGGAATTGTTACACCCGTAGATACCTAGGTAGGTACTTAAGTAAGTAACTAAGGGTCCTGAATTAAGTTTGAGGTTGATACCTCGGCATAGAAGGTAGGTATTATGGTGATTAGACGAGTGCAAGATTCGGTCTGGATTGCCTAAGGAGGAAACCCCATCGCAAGATCTAAGATGGATGGGGTCCTGTACACTCACTAGATTGACCCGCAAGTAACCACGACGAGCACATGTAAATATACCCCCACGGTGAATTTATTAAGTCTAAAAATAATACAAAGACGAAAAAAAATTAAAGTACAATTATCGTACATGTGGTGGCTCACTAGGCCTTGAGGATCTAGGTTAGTAGGTGTCCAAAGTTAGGAAACCAAATGCTTAGCTAATAAGTCAAGGCGACATACAAGACGAACTCAAAAGAGAGGTTCTCGGGTTAAACTTGTACTGTAATTGGTTTTAGACTTTAAAAGTTTTTAAGCGTGTCTAAGGTTAATAGTGTTAGATTAAAGGTTTTTGGGTGCAATACTGTTGTATTTGCTATATACGCTATATTTGCTATATTTAGTAATCTGCTTAACTATTGTTTAAGTAATTGTTTTCAGCTCTAAATTCTAACTATATAGCATATATTTATACCTTATATAAAATAGGTATAAAACTAGTATATTTACTATATTAGCTGTTATAAGCTATAATATGCGCTTATTATGCAAATATTTTATAAGCTCTTTTTTATAGCTTAGCTTTAAAATTACTAAATTTAACACAGCTTTTTAGGTAAAGTTAATTCTATTAGCTTTGCTTATACTTATTGCCTATACTTTTAGCTTTTAAGTAAAGTTTTTAAGTAAGCGTATAGCTATCTATTAAGGCGCTTTTTCTAATGACTGCAATCTGTTTTTATTTTTATATTGCAGCCTGCTTAGCGCGTTAGTTGGGTATTTAATAAGCTTGCTAAAGCAGTAAGTAAGAAGCTTATTATTAAATATTTTATAGGCTTGTTTTCGAGCGGTTAAGTTGCCTGTAGTATATTTATATTTTTTACTGCGTAAAGCTTTTAAAAGATTTAGCAGCTATAATAAAATATATAGTAGCATATAATTATGTTGTTTTTTTATAGCGTGCTTGCAGCTTTAGCTTTTTAGCTATAAAGCATTTGCAGCAGTATATAGCAGACTTGTTTTAAGCGTTTAATAGTTAGTAAGCTTGTTTTTAAGCGACTAGGTAAAGCTGTTATAATATTTAGCAGCTATAATCGGATGTTTTTTTACTATATTAACTATTAAAGTATTTAGCAGCTTTAATTTTATTAATAATAAATAATATGCTTTTTTATAGACTTTTTTCTTTAATATATAAAATTTAGCTATTAAAAGGTTTTTATAAGCTATTAAGCTATTAAGCAGCTTATAGCTTGCTTGGTTTTTTATTACGCAGAGCTTTTATAATATTTAGCAGCTATAATAAAATATATAATAATATATAATTTTATTATTGTTTAATAATATGCTTGCGGCTTTAACTTTTTAGCTATAGGGTACTTGCGGTAGCTTTTTAATATAAAGTATTTATAGTAATAGCTTTTTAGCTATAAGCTCTGCTTTTTTTAGTAGGCCTGCTATTAGTATTTGCTTTAAAGCGCTTGGTATTTTTACGAGGCAGGCTTTTTAGCTTATTATTAGTGCTATCGCTATTACTTTTATTATTAAAACTATTAAACTTGTTAGCATTTTTTAGTTTGCAAAGTTAATAAGTATTAAAATATTTTTTAGCTATAGCTTTTTTATTTAACTGCAAGCATGCTATATTTAATATAATAGCTTTTTAGCGTATAGCAGTAGCTATATTTTAATATTTTAAGGTGTTCTCGGTAATTTTTTTGCTATAGCTAGCTTTAAAAGTAATAATCTAATTTAAGTAAATATAGTGCAAAACTTTCGTTAGATTAGTAATAAGCTTAAACGCGTTAATTTTTAAGCTTTAGCTATAAACTTTAGTAATTTTAGCTAGCTACTTGTTATTTTATTTAGCAAAATTAGTTATTTGCTTTTTATTTATAGCAGCATTAATAAACGTTTTATATTTAGCCTAGTACTTAAACTTGAAAAGCTTTTTAGTTATATTTTAAAGCTTTCTTATATTATTATATTATTAATTAAGCCTTTAATCAGCTTTTATATGCGTTATTTAATAGTTAAAATGTACTGTTTTTTATATTTATTTAGCAAGCTTAATATGTTTTATTTAGTAGCTGTTGTAGCGCTTGAACTTTAAGTCGTAAAGCTGTTAGGCTATTAATAACTAGCTTTTTTTAGCTTAAGTAAGGTCTAAAAAAGTAGCTGTGGCAAGGTCGGCTAAAAAGAAAGGGCTTAACGGGTAGGTTGCAATTACTAGCGCGCTTGGTTCTGTAGGCTATGGAGCTCGATTTTCAGGCGTTATATATTTCCATAGGCCTCGGTTATAAGCCATTAAGATGAGTTCTTCTTCCTATAGGGGGAAGTCGTCAGGGGAGTTGAATTAAGTCATTTTTAGTATCGAGCCGGTTAAGTAGGTAACAAGCTTTTCAGTATAGTTGGAAGGCTCGGAATCGATAGAATATAAGAAGGTAAGACTCTTAATTATTGGATTGAAGGTTTTTGGGTGCGATACTGTTGTATTCGCTGTATACGCTGTATTCGCTGTATTCAGTGATCTGCTCAACTGTTGTTCAAGTGATCGTTTTCAGCCCTGAATTCTGACTGTGTAGCGTACATTTATACCTCATACAAAATAGGTATGAAACTGGTGTATCCACCACACTAGCCGTTATAGGCTGTAATATGCGCTCATTACGCAGATACCCCATAAGCTCCCTTTTATAGCCTAGCCCTGAAATCACCAAATCCAACAAATAGAGCATTGAATCGTTATTGGGGCGTACCGCAGAGCCCGCCGGATACAAGCAGGGAAAAAGCACAGAGCGCAAACTGCTTATTATCGCATAGTATTCTCCTCTGTATCTTAGCCCTCTCATCGATGAACCTAAGTATAGGAGCAGGCTTCTACGGGGATGACGCCGAACATCTACTCATTCTATTGCTATGAGATATCACCCCCTCAATGACACGCACGAAACCGCCCGCTATTTGCTATCTAGCAATTACTATGTTCGGGCGATAAGGGAATTGATTTCAACCCCTTGCCTAAAAGTCTCGCTCCCCTACTACAACCGGTCGAGCTCTTTCCGACCTCTTGTGAATGCTAGCATCAACCAATTCCCGAGTTCGTGTCCCTTCATCTCTGGCTTGACTGCTGAGTCCGTGGCTGTTCTTTGACCGACTCCTCGCCTAGAACCTTGCTAGCAGCCATAAACCTAGAAACGTGTTAGAAGGCATGCACTTTCCTCGATCAAGAATGCTGGTAATGGGTATGTCATGCGGAGGCAAAGGCAACGAGCCCCTATTGCTTCCATTCGTACAAAAGCGAGGAATGAAAAGAATGAGGCAAATTAAAGATAGGAGCGATACTCACATCCCACCATGCCAGCTACCCAGGCCCCTCATCGCTCCCGCTTGCACGCTAGTCATGCGTAATAGATTCTCTGTGTCTGCCAGGTTGGCAGAAAGTTGTGCTAATTGCGAGTGCAGGTGTGTCTATTTCCAAAATTGTTAGAAGATGGCATCATCCAAGGCATCGGAATCCAGCGACATGGGTCTGAGTATCTAGAGAGAATACGAGACGACGACGATTGATGACTTCCACGCAATAACCAGACGCCTTTATTCCCAATATAAATTCGATTTTATTCCTCAGCTTCATAGCACACCAGCTATCAAGCCTTGTTATCATAACTTAACTCGGCCAGGTTTGTGGTGGAAAATAAAATAAAACAAAGGAATCAATTGACAAGAAAAATCAAGAAGCGAGAGGAATATCCACGTAAAAACAAACAAACAAATAGACTGTGATATGGCGAGTGATAAATATCGGAGAAGATGCAACTCACCAATTGCCTCGCTTTAACCACCCCTCCCGAAGCCTGCGGCGCCATGGAGGGCCTCGTCGTGCCTCCACTACCTCCCATCGCGAGGGTGCGATCTGTGTTTCCGCCTCGACTTGCCATATCTACGTGTCTGCCCTTATCTTCGTTTCTCTTTCCCCGTAAGCCTCTAATCAAAAGGCTTGCGTATTCAGCGGGAACCCCGCACAGCTCTGCGGGCTGACTTACGATAGAGAAAAAGGATATCGGGCCGGCGCTTCTGCAGTGGAAATTAGGTAAATAGACCCCCAAATAAATAATTGGGCGCGAATGAGAAGGCCAAGTATAATTCGTCAGGAAATATAGAGCCCCTAATGTATGTAGCAGTGATACGGATCTCGTGCCAAGCAAGTTTATGTCGGCATCCGTCGTCGGGTGTCCAGCTTTCTCTTTCTCTCTTAGGAGCGACGACGCACTAAGTAAGTCCTTTCCCGAGACTTCCAATTCCTAGCGACGCACTTGAAGCCGTCGCCACAGCCGTTCCCTTCGCGATATGATGAAAACCTGCGGGAAGGGCGTCTGCGCTGCGCAAGCTCTCTGACGATTTCTCGGCGCTGATTACGCGTTTATTGCTTCAATGCGAGGCAGCCAAGACTCAGCCCTAATCACAGACTGCCATCCTCGGCTGTACCAGTATTTCTTCTCGCAGGCAAAGAATACGTGGCGTTGGCTCTCAGCCCCCCTTAAGAGCTGCACTGCACTACACTGCACACGGGCACTAGTCCTGTGGCACGAGATCAAGTCGCTCGTATCGCGACGACGCGTCGTGGCCCTCAAACGCTCCGGCCTTGTAGAGAAGCAGAGCCGGCCTTGTTTGTTTAGCACTGAAAGTGCGTCTTGTTGTATCACGACAGACGGCGAGCAGCTCGGCGAGCAGCTCGGACTGCCCTGGTCTGTAACAACCCGGGCGAATGGATGGTAAATTCGTCAGCAAGAACAGAGAATGCGAAATATAAACATCCGGCGCTTTAGATTACGACGCTCGGGAACACGCAGGAAAAGGGTTGCGTGGGGTGGTAACGCTTCACGTCGTGCCACACAATATCCCAATGCTTTGATTGCGAGCTGATGGAGGTGATGTGCAGTCGATATGGGTATACGGAGTAGAGGTTTCTTTTTTTTAGTTGGACACTGCTCGCATATAGTACCCTTGCCCCGCTATCGAGGCAACCCCCACCCAACCAAGACCTATGCCTACACGTAAGTACTTAAGTACTTACCTACTTACCTTAGGTACTTACCTAATGATAGGACGCCAAAAAAGGTTCATTGAGTCTTCTGTTATAAAATCGGGAACTCATGGTTATGTCTGACTGCCTTGTTGGTAATTTAATTAAAGAATTAATAGATATTTCTATCAACATAATGACAAAATTATTGGACTTCTTAGCAACACGCACATACGCAACTAATATACCTACTTAGCAGGTACTGCGTATTAAAAATAAGCAAGGCGACTGGACTGGTTGAACCGATTCAGTCACACGCTCGGATTTTCATGGGGCTAACACATGGCCTTGGCTTCTCATATCGCGATTATAGTCTTGTATCCTTCTGTCTCGCGAACTATGTTTTCCCAGGACCTGCTTACGCCGACTTAACTCGGCGTCCTTATACGCTGTTTTGCGTATGCGCGGCGTCCTTTCGACTCACTGCCTTCCCTCATCCTGCTTCAGCGAGGCGCATACTCCCACGATTTGTTATCACTGGACTGCCTCGCCCTCTAGCCATGGTCAACAGCTTTTAAATAATATTAATTCCACCCGACACATGAAACAGGCAATGAAAATGGTGCTCCTCCAGTAGGCAAGCTTCGTCATTAATATACCAGAATTATTTTCCCCTCTTCGCTTGGTCCCGGCTCGCGAGTGTACCAGATAAGATCGACTAACTGTACCTAGAACTACCATCCTCGGCCTCTGGTAAGCAATCCAGACCTGTTTCACAATCGTAGTTTTCTTCTTTTTTCAACGCTGAGACTGGTAACCCAGTCATTCGACAAGATTTTAAATCAATCGTGATGCCAAGCTGTGAGGACTGGGACGAGGTCTTGAAAGACCGTCTGATACCCCTGCTGATTTATACACATCCCTTGGGCGCCTTACTCGTCTCCCGGTTCGTTCGTGATACGCCTTCACAGTGCCTCGAATGATGTGTGTAGGTGACACCACCCAAGGTTTGCAAAGGGTATACTCGAGAACATTAGGTTCGGATCCGTATTCGCTGTGCCCACCACTGCAACATGAGATGGGACTTCCCTCTAGAGCATAACACAAAGGAGAATCAAATATATGCGTTTCGAATGGATAGGAGAGCCCGCATCCCAATGCAATATTACCAGAAATAAATAACCACTGTCTCGTCGTATCAATATGCCTATGTACGTAACTCCTTTCAACCGAATAGAATTAATGTGTGCGTTATAAAGGTGGTAATCCAAACTGAATCTCTCTAAACCGGTATGAATGCGCCGTTGTCCGAATGACTCAAAAATTAGAAATCGTTATGACTTTATTTAGAACAGCTACAGCCGTCTGCGAATCCGTGCACTGCTGGTGGTCGGGTCCGTAACGACTTCATCTGTGCCTTAAACTTGTTGGGTTACTATCGGGCCCCCAAGGGAGGTCGTGGCCCCAAACTGCTCTGGCTACTATGCGCCGAAGGCTCCGAGCCTAGATTCGTTGAATCACCACTCCCCGCGCTGGCGCTCACACTGCCGGTCAGACTTCGATTGGGCTTCAAGTTGGGTGGTTGGAGAGTGCTCACCCCGACTCGTTGTTCAACTTGTTGTGGTGCTACTGTATTTCCATGGCCGGGGGGATATCGAGGAACAGGTTGCTGCATTCCGTTAGGAGGGGATGGACGCCCATTCCCACCGCGCATGGAAGGTGTGTATGGATTCCCTGGCGACTGGCTAACCCGTCGGGGGTATGCACCATTCATGCTGGGCCCGTTCTGGAACTCCTGTAGGTGTGAGGCTGTCAAAGAGTTTGACCTCGACCCTGCGTGGATTTGTCCCCGGTCGACATTACCATACCGGTTCGACGAATAACCCATCAAAGGATCGTCCATGATGTTCTCATGGAGGCTAGGAATGGAGTTCATAATTTGACTAGAACGGTTCCTCCCAAAACTAGGCCGGAAACGGCTGCCCCGGGATGACATACCATTTTCGCGACCATTGAGGTGGTTTGACCGAATGTCACTCTGATTTGGAGGCGGTTTCGAACGATTCTTCCTAGACGTGACGCTCATCATATCGAAGTTATCAGGATCAATCATGGGAGCTACAGGGCCGGCACTAGTGTCGAAATAGTCGTCGTCCTCATCTTCATCATCGTACATGCCAGCACCGTTTCGCACTGGAGGAGGGCCACGTCTCCGTGGCCCTGGTCCCCCATATCCACCTCGTCGCATACGCATCTCTTGCTCCTTCAGGTCTAACTCGCGCTGGCGCACTTGAAACTCCCTCTCTCGCAGCGTGGCCTCCGAAACCTCGCCGGGGTAGCCCCCGCCATTGGCTCCATCCGCGTCGTCATAGACTACTAGATGACTGAATTCCCCCAAGTCGTTATCGTCGAAGGACCCACGTCGTGAAGGCTGCCGAGGGGGGTGATAGCCATTAGGCGCGCCGTTCATCGAAGGGCGCTGTCCATTTGGAGGGCCGCCATTCACAGGAGGGCGGCGCATGCCAGGCGAGGGCCCGAAATTCGACGACGTCCTCGGCCGAGGTCGAGGCATCCCATTTCCGTTAGGCATAGGACGTGGAGGACCACCTGATGATATACGAGGCATCGGGGATGATGAGGATGGCGAGCTAGGGGCGGGAGGAAGTCCATTAACCTCCTTCGGTCTGGTTTGGTTCACAGTGTTTAAATTGTGAAAGATGGCGTACAAAGTCTCGATGCGAGGCAATTTCAAGCCTAATTTCTCCGCTAGTTTGATAGGAGAGCCGAGAAACGTTTCTACTTCCATTGGTCGCCTTGCAATGTAGTCTTGCCACATAATGCTTGTGGTGTCGGAAGGTTGACTTAGATCCTTGATGGTCTTGTCCTTAAAGTCAGCACTAAGTGTACATCCCTCAGCATTTGCAAGGGTTATCAGTTCATCGATGACACCAGTAACCATCTGTCGAACACCAGGCTTCTCTAAAAGGGTAGCATGTGAAGGAGTTTCGAAAATAACGCTGGCAGGATGAAACGCGATAGGCCTGCGAAGTTAGTCAATGAGCAGTTGAGCTGGTTGACCGTCAAACTTACCCAATTACTCGTTCAAATTGTTGCTGGCGGATGTTTTTCGAGACTTTGCAATCCACCTGACCTGTACTCAGTGTCATTGCAAGAGCCTGAGCCATGTCCTCTTGGATCGCTAAAGGAATATTATTGTTTTTATTGGCCGGCCCAACCCAAATCTCGGTCGAGCCACTGTGTTCAAATTCGCTTGTTCCTAATTGGGAAATTTCGGCATTGGAAACGAGAGATAACACGACATTTGTTGGAAACCTTTCCTCAATAGTGGCTTCTACACCAAGAGTATGAGTAGTATTAACTAAAATGCATGTGTGCTGGGGTGTAACGACAGAATCGATAACGGCAGCAATATCGTAAATGTCGGGAAGCGCCTTTATGCAGACAATGACGTAATCATATGCGCCGCCTTTGTTTTGTGCGGCTTCTTCTGGTGTCCTAACCACTATACAATGCGTAAAATTCGTTAGACAACTCTCGAGATACAAAAGGTGATAAGGAAACTATACCATGTCGTGGTTTGAAGCGCTCATTGCCAAAAGTCGCCGACCTAATGAGGAATTAGATATAATTTCAAAAGTGGAATCACTCAAGACTCACTTGAAAGATATGCCATATTGATAGACGCTCTCGAAGCCTGACTTCCATACGAGCGTCACATCGCATGCATTTGTGGCCTGTAACCTCCAGGATAGAAAAGCAGAAACTGCATTGCCTCCCACTGTACATACTTGTATTAGCTCTGAATCATCCATGGCAGCTTTTCACGCGACTGGCTTGATAGATTGGTACGGGGTCGTCAAGCCCGCCCCAAAGTTGGATAGGGCAAACGAGTGTATCAATGGGGACAAAGGGCTTAGGCTAGTAAGACATTGGAACAGGAACACGCGAGCGAATTCAGAGGTAGCACGGAGAGTGAAGGCGGGAGGCCCTCTTAAAAGAGGAATTTAGAGGACAGAACGGAACAAACGAATAAGACGCACCAGATAGGATCTTTAGACGGGGCGCCACAGGAGCCATGATGGGCTACCAAATGAAGACTAGTGGTCAGTCAATGTAGAGATAGTTGTGTTTCTGTGATGTGTGCGTGGGTGACGACGATGATGCGTCGGAATAGCCCCTAGCCAAGATAGAAGCGCTTGTCTGACAGCGTATTCAGCCCCCAATCGCGATGCGAGTACGACACCTCCCAACGATTGCGTTCAGTCCCTGTCAGACTCCGCAAACCAGTCTTTCTTCCAAGTCGTCTAAAATTGCAGGCTTCCTGTTTTCGGCAGCCGTTGTATTCAGCAGTCGGAACAGGACTAGACAGATGCAGATCTGCGTTATCGTCAGGCGTCAAAATGGCCCATTCACAACGGCCCTTGGAATTTAGGCCGGGCCTGAGGAGGTGATTGGATAGCTGCAAAGAATTGACGCTGAAAATGGGGTTACACTTAGAAGTAGGTAGGTCTTGCAAGATATGGTGCCTATGTAGGTATGGGACAACTGCTCTTTCGATAACAACCTGAACAACGACGACTACTAGAACGACAACGACGACGATGAAGACACAACGCCACCAACAATGCTTGCACCAACGCCAGCTATTGAAATTGTAACGAGCGGGAGGGGAAGTTGCTGAAAGATAGGATCGAGCAAGAGATGGACAAGGAATAAGGTCGAGCCAAGCCAAACAGAGCGAGGGAGCACAAGGTCGAGATAGATCGCAAAGTTTACTACGGGGCCGTACGCAGGTAGTGCACGCCAGTACGGTAGCTTAGTCGGGGGTGGTTTAGCTGGCGGACGTCTATGGCGTAAAGGGTGTCGATCGGTATTACGAACTAGTAACGGACGGGGGGGGAGGGTGGCGGTCGTGGTCGCCAGGCGCCTCTCGTGTGTAATTGGCAACCAAAAGAGAGGGGACAAAATCGAATAGTAAAGTAACGAATGGACACAACGACTCGATCTGGGGGTGGTTGCGGGTCGGGTCTTGTGGAGAGGAGGAGGAGGAGGAGGAGGAGGAGGAGGAGAAGGAGGAGGCAGACAACAGTCAGTCGGGTTAACAGCTGGAGAGAGACGCTGTGCGATGACTGCGGGCGTTGTTGTCTGGCGACGACTCGGGAGGGAGGAAATGGAGGATGATGAGAGAGAAGAGGTATCAATGGGAAGGAAAAAAGAAAAGCGCAGGTGCAGCGTCGAGTAGGTAAGGTCGCATAGGAGGTAGATAGGTACCGCTCATTGCGTTCCTTGGATAAAGGTGGACAGAGATATCCCGCCTAACGAGAGCGACTACGTAGATGGTGTGTATGTACCTGGACTAAGTATGGATACTTAGGATGTATGTATGGAAGAGCCGGAAGCGTCCTGACGGGTAGGTAAGAGGCATAATACCTACCTTGCAGTATGTACATGCCTGACCTAGGTAGGTATTAATGACGGTACCTACATATATGCGATGCAGTGTAGTACACTACATGTAAATTGTAAGTAGGTGTGTGTACTAAGTATAATATGCCTGCAAAAAAACATGCGTCTCCCTTAAGATAGGTACCTACCTAACCTAACTACACTAGGAGGTGAGAAAACAGTGCTAAATACCTTGGAAGAAGCTCTACACTATGTCCTCTAGTGCCTGACTACGCTATGTCTAGCGTAGCGGCACTCTAGTCGAGGTAGCGCACCTCCTAACAATGACCAGGCACAGCAAATTTAATACTACGGGTCCGAATAAATATACTAAGTACCATCTAACGTATAGAGGTGCCTACTTACTTAATATTCAAGTTTTCAACCATGTTGTGAGGTTATCTCTACTACTGTAGGTAGTGTCCAGGAATACGCGGAATGTCGGAACAAGGGGGATGCGAAGCCTGGACTGTGGCAAAAATAATTCATCTACCATCTCGAAATAAAGTAACACTGTAACAACACTGTAACAACAACACGAGCTCATAGTGGCTGAGTGGGCATGCCAGATTCCAAAGACGGTAGGTACCTACCTGGGTAAGGCAGTTGTGTGACAGCCCAGTGCAGGTCGTACTGTGTAGTACACCATATTGGCAGAAAGGGGTGGGTAGCAGCATACCAACATACATACTACCTTAGGTATGTATATTTCTTCACATCTCTTCTTTGTCCCTGTGCTGGGAACGTTGAACGTTTTGACCTATATCCGGTAACTCAACGGCCGTGCCGTAGCAAGGGGCCTCGGCAAAGACTGTGTAGCGTCCGCTGAATACGCCTACATATGTGGTGTAAGCACTCGTGTTACATCACGAAAGCCCCTAATATTAATGTTGGATAGGAAATAGGTACATTTGTGAGCTGGGTGTGGTGCAAAAACATGCACTCCGGCGGCCCAGCAGCTAGCAGGATCATACTGTTGAAACAAGAGGGATGAAGGGCTAAGTCAACGCTCGTGAGGCAAGAAGAACTGGTGGTCAACATCATGCGATACGTTAAAACCAAGAAAGAGCGCTGGCAAAACGTGTACGTCCACGATTTGACTGGCATCTACACGTAGTAGTAGATAAGTCTGCTGCATGTTGCATAGGTAGGTACTGCTGTACTCTAGTTTAGGACAGGGAAGATCAATCGGAATAAGGCGATCATGGATTAGGCTGTTCTGCAAGTCGATGCACTGCGGCTTATAGGTACGTACCCACTACAGGTACCTACAGTACTGAGTACAGCTGCATTCCCACAGTGGGCATGCTATCACTACTACAGTGCGCCTTGTGCCATACTAAGTATGTGGATGTTGAAAAGCTAAATATAAATTGCCAGTAAATTCCTTGCCAGTGAAATAACACATGCTTGCAGGCATCCGCCCTTGATTAAAGCTTAAGTATTTTATTTTTTATTTTTTTTATTTAAAAAGTATCAAGCATATTGTTAATCCGGAGACCATACCATCTCTCACATCGAATTCGATCTCTCATGGTCAGCAATTAGTTCTGCATGTCATATCTAATTAACCGAAGTAACTTGTCGGAGCTATACAGTCGATCTACCATTGTGAAGCGCCGGTAAGAACATGATTAGGTCTTGTTTGATTTCAGGGGCCAAAACTAGAGCTTGAATCGCCTGACAACGTGGCTCGGTCGAGCATGGCATTACCTGACCTAGTAGTATTTGTTTCTATACGGCCGGCGTACAAGACAGCGTTGAACGCAGACTCAGGGTCTCCTGCTTCAGTCCGCGACATGTGTCTTGGACTCAAAGGCAACAGTTAGGATTTCAAGTTCATATTTCTAATAGCCGTGGGCGAGACAATATCACTCATATCTCACACCCGTACAATACACCTAAAGAAACAGAAAAGGTTCTTTTATATGAGACAGGCAAATCCAGTTTACAGCAGGTATATTTGGCACAACAAGTTAAGTGGTCTACTGCACCAAGATGTCATCCCGCACGCGCGGCTGTCAAGAAAACCGTAATTTGCCGTGTAACTGCAAGCGGCTAGATCAAACCATACACTACCTACCTAGTGTACATACATATAGATACAGGCACATTACTAAGAGGATTACCTAATTAATATGTATACTCAGTAGTAAAATGTTTCGCCCTCGCTACAAAACGTGTCTTCGCATAGCCCTACCCAGCACTGCCCAGGTACTGCCCAAGCAGTGGAATTGCAGTATACAACTCAGTATGTAAGTATACAAGTCTTAGGTAGACTATACAAGTCTAGACGCTCAACAGTGACGTGTCTGGAGCCTGACCACGAATCTTGGCTCGTGGCTGTGTTTTGATCCCTGGCTTAGATCGGGTGGGTAAATGTACAGTGCGGAAGTCCTCCTTGCTTCCTTTAGGCAGGCATGCCAAGCCGTATAAGGAGGTACCTACTGTAAAACATTTCATTAGAATGACGTCGTTTCTAGGTAGTGTGCAGCAACTGCACTTTTTTGTACACTGCGTGCATGTACCTACCTAGTAGGAGCACGACGAGGAAAGAGAGGGGATAGAAAGGCATAGAGAGGGCAGGCAAGCTCTTAATGCCTATACTAAATTTGTCTTCATTTATATTTTTCTCTTCTGCAAATTATTGACGTTGGTAAGACAGATTATCCAGCAGTATGTTTTTACCAGAAGCATCCACCCAGAAAGAGTAAGAGTCTAGACGCATCTTGGTGCCGAGAAGAGCTTTGTCAACCACGTAATGCGTCTCCACTGCAGGTCGGAAGCAAATGCGTGACAAGACTGCGATACGAGAGAGGCCGCGCGCAAGACAACGCGAGAGGGTCGCATGGCGCGCTTCTACATACTTAGTATGCTACCTCTTAGTAGCATGTCGGCTACCTATGCGTAAATTTACAGTTATCAGGCCACCCTATCGGCCTAGGTACTTGTAGTGTATACCGCACTGCTGTACGGCTCAGGACTACTGGGCACACTACCACAGTAGCGGGACGCAAAAGCTTGTCTGTCATACAGATAAATATTGGAGAGCGAACTTCTTGGCGCAGTTATTTCGTATCCCGAACCAAGCACCCGAACCAAACAAACACACTTTTTGCCATCGAAGCTCCATACTCAGTAGCCCTCACCGAAGCCATGCAGCTCAACAGCCCGTTCTCATCTTATCGTCCCGTTCAATGACAAGGCTGGTGTCGAATCAGATGGCCAAGCTGGTGGTTTGGATGTCTCGGTTGTCCAGGATAGCTCGGGGCAGAACCGGGGTGCCGGGGGAGACTACCTACTAAGTACTGCAAGTCTGCAAGCGTGCCTGTCACTTCCACTATATCGGCCGGAACTATAGCAGAAGTTTGCGCGTGTGTCCCGTGTCCAGACGATAATGCTGATGGCACCATGACAACGACAGGCTTGCGCTCCCGCAATGCAGCTGCACGAGGCAACTAATAACAATCAATTACCCGTGCTTGCGGTTCCCACTCGATAGCCCTTACTTCCTGGTACGTGACGCCAGATATCTGGCCACGCAACGACTCATTCCAGTTGCTGCTCTGGTCATCGCTCCAAGTATGGCCTTTTCAGTATAAGACTTTCAATGGTCCATGAAATGTCCGACCGTACACTACATGTCTGTACTACACCATACATGGTAAGCACAATATCAGCTGTGGCGCGAGCCGGAAGGCCGGAGTGAGAGCTTTGAATGTGCAAGGATTGTCCAATGAAAGTAAGTAGTGTACATAGGAGAAAAAAAAAAAAAAAAAGCTTGGAAAGGGAGATGAATGAATGGCGCGATGCCAATGGCCCACGTCGTTCCATCAGCGAAAGACTACGGATGAACCTACAGTGAAATTCTCTATTTTTGCTGCGGCACTAAAGTGTACATGGAATGATCCAGAGTGAGCGATCAGATATCTATCTACTTACTATGTATTACCTACTGAGTACTGTAACAACGCACTAACAACCGATAGTCGTAAGCATCTCCAACCTCACTATTCCTACATAGTGTAGGTGCAAGGCACTCAATAGATGCAACTATAACCCATCCCTGCCGCCCCCACGGATGGCGCAACGGTTTACAAGCCACAAATGCTAGATAGAGCCAGGTGGCTTGGAATGCCACGCCAACGATGACGTAAATACTAGACAATCTTGTTCCTGAGCGTTGCGGATCAGATGGATCAGCAAGATCGACGTTTAAAAGAGCCACCTATCCAGAAGAAATATTACTTAAATTAGCATGGGAGCTTTTGCCCGCTTTCTCACCACATCATCACCCCCAATATTATCTAATAGCAGTATCATTCCAAGGCCGTGTCTGCGGCGCCGTGATAGGCTGCCATCTCTGCCGCACAATCAGGCCTAGCAGCCTATCAAATTACAGAGCCTTTGAATCTCCAGGAATGGTAATTTGTCCTTTATGAGCATTTATTGACGCGCAGATTGTGAGAACTTACACAGCTATACCGATCAGGCGAAGAGAAGAAACTCCAACAGAACCTGACCAGGACTAACCGATCCGGGTTATCAAGATCAACACCATACGCGCCTGCGCGTGGGGATTCCCAATACAACGGAATTCAAGACAGTGGCTCATTCTTGGCTTTCGCGTCGCCTCGCGCCGCTTGACTCGAAACAACACTGGTATATACGTACAGTATACGCACACTCAACCGTAGGAATCGGTCTAGCTACCTACTTAGGAAGAGAACTCCTAGGCAGGATTCTAGGGACTGTGATAATCCATGATTTGATCCCAAAAAATTCCTGCTAGGTATATTGCGCATGCGCTATATACCATATCGACGAGCTGCTCCTTGTTATTTTGGAGGCACAGGGGGTGTGCCTTGGAATGGGCTTCTCTTTTTTCCATGGGGCATGTCAAGATTCCCATCTTTACTATGTAATAGAATTGGGTCTAGTACCCATCTTTCCCGTTCCTAGTGTGTATCTACGCGGTAGGTACATGTCTACTTCGAAATAGTTCCAAGCCGCTCGTCCGCCGATCGCGTGGAATTTCATACTCATAGCCGATTTATGATATATTTCGGATGTGCTCTCTTATTGGTTCCCCTCCTCGGTCCTTTCAACGTCTTTCCAAAGGGTTTAGTGTCACTTACTAAGTACAGGCAGTAGTCACTCCAAATAAAGACCACACACATCACCCCGACCCCTACGTTCAATCACTTATAACGCAACCCGAAGAAATTGAGAAAAAAACAGAAAACTTATATGGTTCATAGAGGCAAAGATTCTGAACATAACTATATATATTTAATTATGCAAAGCCTTATATTCGGCGAGTTTTTATAGTTCTAGAGCTTTGGTGGAAAGCGATTGTGTGGTCTTTTTTTGGACCCGCTTCTGTACAGGTACGGTTACGAATAAGTAATCATATATTAAACTATGCGTACATATGTTACGCGCGCAGTACCTACATACCATGTAATCTTTCGCGGGACAAACCTTCCGCCCCAGTAGATTTCCCCCACAGCCTACTTAGTTATAAGATCGCTAACTAACACCTTTGCACCGTGGCTCTACCTTATACTAGTATACCGCTAGCCTAGCGCTGGCGACGTAGCATTCATCCTTCATCTGGACCGTCACGTAAGCCCGCCGGTTCTCATCGACGATCGCTGAGGCGACTCACGAACGCTACGGCATAGCGTAAATCCGGCGCTGTGGCTGTCATTCAAATCTCCTATGCAGGGGGAATCTGCCGTTTTCAAGCCCTGCCATGACGCACAATCGATAACAAAATATCACATATTATGTACCATCTTATCTGTACATAGCCAGACAGTGACCCGATTCCGAACCAGCAACACCTCACTGGTTACCAATCTCTTTTCTCGGCCAGTCCTGTCTCGGGAGACGCCCCAATCTACTGTATAAGCCTACAAAACAGGCAAGGATTGCCGTCGCGTTGGTGATAGGCTACCAACTTACTCGATCAGATGAACTCTTCGCAATTCCCTAAATAAAATTTCCACGTTCGTCGATCTCATCCACCGTGGTGGACACACTGTATGTGACGCAACCACTCTATCTAGCCCAGAGATCTTGGTCTATGTATCTAGCGTACACTCTCTCAAAGCAGATGATTACCGATACCAAAGCTACTTCGCTGTGGGCACATCTCGAATATCCCAACAATTGCTTGACCGCCATCGACCGCCAAGTCACTAGCCAGGCGATGTGTTCGCGATCCGGCTTCCACCTCATAGTGCGCCAAGCAGAGCTAATGTGCGTGAACGCTGGACACAGGCGACAGGCAACGAATGCAACGATAGTTGCAAGGATAGCAAACCTGTTTGGGTACACCGGCAAGTATGCGAGGTGGCAGCCTTACCTCGCGACTCCCTACAAGTGGTCCCGTTAACCGCCTCCATGGTACTAAGTAAGTACAACCTACTCGACAACCCTCCCCTCGCAATTTCTACATTGAGAGTGTAGCGGGTGCCTGGTACATTATCCATCCCACCTTTATATTTTATTAGATAGGTATTATACCAGAGTTGAATACCAAATGAGCGGCATACTCGCCGTTAGTGTTCGGGCGTAGTCAGGAACAGGAAAAGCCCATGAGCATGCAAGATACTTATGCCAATTAGCTGAAAACTAAACCGTGGATATCTGCATATCGAACAGAACAGCAGCACAACGCTTGTACGGTTTCAGCAAGCACAAGAATAGCTAAATCATATCTCGGAGATCAGATTGGTTAATGAACTAGCCGATGTAATTGCTGTGATAGCAAGTTCGGCTCTTGGTCTAGCCGGACTATGCTAATCTTACCTTGCGTGAAGACTCTCGGGCACTTACGTGTTGAGACGTTGATTAGAGGTGTAGTTAATGATTGCTATATGCCACTCAAGAATGTCCACTAGGTTAAGCAGCAGCTCTATTTATTTACTTTCACGTGTTTTTTTCTGATATGTGACATTGAGAATTTATGTTGCTGTTAGGTATGTGTTGTACAAGGCTCAAGCAGTCTGTCGATTATGAGACAACTACATTGTATAAGAAATAGCTACGTAAACTACTTGAAGCTCCGATGATGTTGGCAACTTTATTTGAGGTCTACCGATACTAGTAGTTGAGGTATGGTGATAACCGCCATCCCTACGATCGGTTTGACTCTTGACCCGTGAGAGTGCTTGATATTACAAAGAACCTGTCGAACCGCATCTATTTCTAAGTAGAAGCCAAATTGCGCGCTTTAAAAAAATTCAACGAGGAGTAGCTCCACGACCCTGTTAAGCTCAATGGCACGAGGCATAAATGCTGTAGTAGAATCCTTACTAGCTACACGAGCCCGAAAGACAAAATAGCTCTGTTATGTTTTATCTAAATGTGTGTCGAATATGTGTATAATTGGGCAATTTTGCTTGTTAATTCTAGGCTAGTTCTCCGAACTAGACAAGTACGAGCTTGTTTGTAATTCTCTCTCAAGTCTAAAGATGAACTTAGTAGCGAACTAGATTGCTAAAATCATGATAAGAAGGACCGTACCGTTTTCGTTCTCCAGTAGACATAGCTCATAGCAAAAGCAATATGACAATAGGATAACAATGATGTATTATAAGGAGCTCTTCTGTAGACAAACCATTCTCGAGGCTTTTCAGTTAATGTCTCTGGGCCTCATTCTGTTTTCCTCGGAGCTGGTCTTCGCCATCAAAGAGGTGCTCAGATGAACTAGATCCAGGGATCAACGAATGCCCACAGATCAATAAACAGAGTTCATTCTAAGTGATCTAAGGAAGGAAGCAACTACTATGCCTCCTCGAAATATTCGACAACTTAGGAAACTAAGTTTGGGTGTTGTCAAAAAAGGGGCGCTACTATGTACCTTACTTGAAGCTTCCCTGGCGAACTGTAAAGGAATAGAGTTTCTCTTGCGTCAAGAATGTGATACTGCCCGTAGGATTAGATGAAATGAATATAGGGCAGGTCCTAGAGAGGGCAGGTTACCCCGTGGTTCACGACTTGCGGCGATTCTAACTCAATCCAAGTCCCAAGCATTACTGTTTTCTTATTCAACCACCCAGCAGTTTTGAATCGCATACAATATCTAATCAACACGTCCCCAGTCGCCGCCGAGCCCAGAAATTTACTTAGTTATTCCTAAAATCATCAACCGATACGATGAGTTTTTCTTTCACAAAAGACGTGATTGCACGTCTTCACGGCTCTATTCCTCCTCCACCGTTGGACTTGAAAATTGGAACCCATACAACGTTAGTACCTCTCCCTATTAAAGCATATAAATTCTCTCCGAGATTAATCATTTACCACATCCTGTTCGCTTTCTAGATCCCGGGCGTCCAACTGATCTAATTTCATTAGACTACAAAACAAAAGGTTCGGCAACTCCCTCTTCCCGGGGACGGACGCAGATCACACAAGTCAAAATGGCTATACAAATGGCCATACAAATGGTCATACAAATGGCTTCACCAATGGCCATACAAATGACTACCCCGATGGCGATGACAATGGTAACAACAAGGGTAATGACAAGTGTAATGACAAGGGTGACAACGATGGCGATGACAATGGCCATATGGCTGATCAGAGCGAGGAGGACTCTAACCCATCCGACGAAGAAGTCCGAAACTCGTGTCTTTATTTTCCGTTTTTAAGAGAAGACGTCACTTATCGTGATTTGCTCCTTAGCATACGGGGAATCGGTCGGATCAGAGATATTCGAATCTACGCGCCCAGCCGCTCCCGTCCACACTGCTCTTGGGGTGAGATCAAATTCTTCTCCCACGAAGCTGCGGCTAATTTACAGCATTTGGCCGCAACGGAGCGGTTTCGGGTCTTGGGCGTAACTACGGATGCCCGTTGGGCCCGACCAGCAATTCCTGAAGACCCGATCGATCTCTGCTCCAGGGTATTACTTTTATATGGACCTAGCGAGATCATCAACATGTCCAACCTTGATCGAGTTTGGGGAGAGGCATGGCCTCGTGGGGGTCATTACCACCTGGAAAATCTCTATGAGACTCGACTGTCTGATTACGGCGCAACTCAGTTGTATTGCCTTTTTATCTGTTGGGAACAGCAGGCTGAAATAGCGATGAACATCCTACAAGCGCGCTATAGGGGTGAGATTTTTGCAGCTTACTCTGTCGATCCATGTGGTGCTTAACCCGTCTTGGAGCATACTTGTCTATTGTTACGATACGAGGACGTTGTAGCAAAGCATCCTATGCTTGAACTGTATTGGAAGCGACATCCACTATATTTATTTACCCTTTGAATAGTGATAATCACCAGCGGCTGGGACATTTATACTCGTTGCGAAAGCAAGACTACAAGGGAATGAGTAGTCAGGACCGCGGAGGCCTAGCGAATGGTAGATAAGTTATTTGGTTTATATCTAAAATACATTGAATAGCCTTTGGCCTCCCTATCATGCTCCGTGAACAACTATTACATTCACACGTCCTCGATGTGGTGTGATAACAGCAGCTTCTTGTTTTTACGCGTAGCGATGATGGTACCGATGCCCGACCCCTATTCCGGGGCGCAAAGTCCGACTCAGCATTCATGTTGAGGTATATGATGATGTGGTTGTTCAGGTCCCGCCCGCGAGGTAGACCGCGTGCCTAGGCGGCGGAACACTAGCGGGATGTCAATGAGCTGCGGCGCTGGTGATACCGGCTGTGAGGAAATTATGTGGACTGTGGGAGTTGGTTGTCGGACAAGCTATTTGCTGCATGATCTGTGTCACCTTATCCTTAACCTGAGTGGAAGAAAATGCGCACTCGCATGAGGTTAAAGCCGGTATGGAATCGCGTAGAGGTGAACCATATAAGGGTTTATAGACCTGCTCCTGGATCGTGTCGAGATCAAAGAACAAGGCAGTTAGGCCGGGCCTATATTAAATGCAACCTTGCCACACCTGTACTTTCTCAGGGACGAGGGTATCAGGAGCCAATTATATCTGTTCGCTCTGGCAATGCTCACTCTAGGTAGTTGAATTCTATCACGAGCTTCTAAACCCAATCTCTTAAAGACACAGTTTTATGTTCCCCCGTTATCACGGCTCCTCATCGATGAGAAGTTTGGTTACTAGATTGTTTATGTACGAATAGCTACATAAATTCCTTTATGCCTCTGCGGTGTTAACAAGATTATTTGGGGTCTATCGCCTATTTTGGGCTTTAAAAGGTTTCTCGACAAGTCACGAGCAAGTCCATCATATTACGTTAATTGTTTATAGACCTTCAGCTAACTTTTTTACTTCTTTTTTGATTTACAAAAATTTGTTCGTAGCGTACATATATAATAGTTGAAGTTAGAATATAAAAAAGAAAGAAAAAGAAAAAAAGCCGAGCTGACCCTTCCCTGGTTGTTAATAATTATATATATCGATAATTAAGTCAAACTATAAGCAGACTTTCTTTCGAACTCTAACATGCCTCCTTTCCAGCAACGACAACAGGGAACTCAACTTCACCGTGTCGGGCGAAAGTGGTGAGCAGCACACCCATGGTCGGATGCATCCCGAGCGCGATGGCGCGGCGAACCCACTCGTTGAGCGGGATCTCAACGAAATCGACATCCGCAAACCGGACGTCGCCGCTCGCCGTTCTCTCCAGGGCCCATTTTCGCATGTTATTGAGCGGGAGCTCGAGCGCGCCAGCGTGATTGACGAAATGGACGCAGCCCGCATCTCCGTGGTTATGCGACAAGATGCACTTCATTATCCCGGCGACGACAGTGTCTAGTTGGACGACGTTCATAACGCCGCGGGCGACCCCCTGAGATGGCGCCACTGCGCCCAGTTTCCGTGCGTACCCTAAGATGTTGTGCACCGCGTCTAGCTCAGGGATGTCGTCGCGGCTGATGAGCGTCGGGCGATGCACGCAGACCGGCCAGTCTGGATGTCTCTTGACCAGGTTCTCGAGGAATACTTCGCTCGCCCACTTGCAAGCCGTGTAACCGGTTGAATCGCCTACAAGAGGCGGAGGTGTTGATCTCACCGAGGCCTCTCGGAGGGGCGAGCCGGGCGCGTAGGTTCCGACACCTGCCGTCGAGATATAGTGAAACGGTACCATTCTCGGCATACACCAATCGACGAGATCTCTGGTTGTCTGGAAGTTGCTCTGCCGCATCGACTGGTATGTCTTCAGGTATGATGTGTCGGCGCCGTTATGGATGACGAGATCCGCCTTGCCGAAGAGATTATCGATCATGACTTGAGAAAGTCCAAGTCGGGGCTGGCGAAGATCACCTTCGTGGGCGGTGGCTTTGGTGAAGGGTTTTAGATCTAGCCTCGAACTGGCATTGCGCACTCCGAGGCAATGGATCTCCTTGACTGTCGAGTCGTTCTCCAAAGCCTGCAGGAGAGCCTTGCCGAGGTATCCCGTGCCCCCGGTGAGGACGACTACTCTTGCCGAGGATTTGGATGCCGACTGGAGCAGGCTACTGTCCCAATTGGATATGGAGGGCGGAAGTCTCGTCTCTTCGTCCCAATCGATGGCTTCTGGCGCGTGGGTTCTCCCGTCTATCCGGCCTGCCATGGTTGACAGTGTACTTGTCTCGAACAGGTCAACTAGAGAAATATCGACTTCGAACTCGGCTTTGATCTTGTCGCGTAGACCAAGAAGGAGCAACGACGTGCCGCCTATGTGGAAAAAATCCGTTTCGGGTTTGATGCTAAGCGTATTGGCGCCATGGAGGACGTTCTCCCAAATAGTCTTGAGTCTTTCCTCCGACGCGGTCCAGACAATCTCCTGGTGGTCAATATGATCATCTAGTAGAGGCAACGCGTCAATGGCTCTGCGATCAAGTTTCCCAGAAGCTGTCATGGGTAGACAATCCAACTCCATGATGAAAGCGGGCTTCATGGAAAGTGGCAACTCAAGGGTCTCACGAATCTGTTGTATACGAGAGTTGTGCTCATCTTTTTCTTGCGATCGGCCGCTTGTGAAGACGACGTGAGCGACCAAGAACTCAGGTAGCTCCGGCGAAGTCTTCCTAACAGATACTACGACATCACTGAGCAGACCGGCACCAGCACGTAGTATTGCGGTTTCGATCTCCCGCAGATCCACGCGCAGACCGCGTAACTTGACCATTGTATCACCATGTATACGACCTTCGATGATGATAGCACCGTGTTCGGTCCGCGACCATCGACCCAAATCGCCCGTCCGCTGCATCATGTTCCAGCCCCTGGCATGGTCGTCTGCTGTGGCGAATGGGTCCTGGACGAAAGTCTCTGCGGTCATTGATGGATTATGTAGGTACCCTTGGGCCACGCCACCTCCTCCTATGAAGATCTCTCCCTTAAGACCAGCGGGAAGTGGCCGCTGGTACTCGTCGAGGACGTACACGTTGTAGTTAGGCAGTACGACGCCTGCTGGATAGGTTACTTGAGTCGCTGTCTGGGGGGTGTCTTCCGCACCCGTCTCTGTGTAGTCTAATTCCATCACTGTAGCACAGAAAGTTGACTCTGTGGTTCCATACATGTGATGAAAGCGCAGGTCATTTTTATCGAGTGCAGCGAACTCCTTCAGGACCGAGGCGGTGAGCGACTCACCTCCGACCAGTGCCGTTTTCCAAGATGAGCGTCTGAGGGTATGGGAGTCGCCATATCGAAGCCAACTTAGGTACTCAGAGGGCGTGCCGTAAGTATGAGTTATATTGTGGCGCGTAATGGTCTCGCTGATGGCTCTGGCATCACCACGGAACTTCCGGGGCAGTAGACATACACTGCCACCGAAGCATAGAGCTGTGAATATTTGCATGAGGGACATGTCAAATCCCTGTGAGCTTTGCTGTAGGACCACTCCACTGCCTGGCTTTGTATTGTATAGTAGACCGCATGGCTGAAGCCAAGATTGGATACCACGATGCGTGAGCACGATACCTTTGGGGATTCCCGTTGAGCCGCTAGTATAGAGGATGACAGATGCGGCGTCGGACGATGCAGAGATCGGAACTCGCCTACCAGACTGCTTGGACCTGGAGACATTGATAACTTGTCGGTCCTTCAACTCCAATTTTCGAACGTGCTCCTGAGTGTGCTCGTCTACAATCATGACTTGTGGTTGGGAGTCTTTGACCATTGCGGCTAGTCGGGCCCACGACATTCCAAGGTCGAGTGGCACGTACGTGGCTCCGATCCTCCAGATAGCAAGTATTGTTGACACCCAGGTTGGAGTTGGCTCCTGGAGTACTGCGACTCGGGAGCCGGACGTCACTCCAATGGCCTCCAGTTCCGCCACGATTTTATCGACTCCGTCATGGAAGATGTCGTGGTATGATACTGCAACACCGTCTCCAGAAATGACAGCTGTCTTCTCCGGATATCTCCTAGCCATTTCATCAACACGGTGAACAACTGTGTGTCCCCACTGCCTCGACTGGTATATTGGTCCTGTGACTCGGAACATTAGTTTAAGAGAATTATTCTACGGTATTGGAAGTCAAATTTAGGCAACTTACCTCTACCTAAATCGAGTGCTTCTTGAATCTTGCCATCATCAAACATCTCTACCTCGCAGATCGTTGCCTGTGGCTCACGAGCAAATGCGCCAACAAGGGAAACGTAGCTCTCGGCTAGTTGTTCGACGTCCGCTTGGCTATACAAGTCGCTGCGGACGATGAATGTCAGACGACAGTCCCCACCAGCATTATCAAAAATATCCACAGCTACGTCATACGCCATAATCGATGGCTGAAAGGATAATAGCTCAAGTTGAAATTCTCCCCAATTCATGGTCTCTCCTACTAGGCGGTAGTCCATGAACGCCTGGAATATCGGCGTGGTCGTAGCAGAGCGAGCAACGCCGAGTCTAGACGAACGATCAAGGTTAGAGACTAATCAAATGAAAGCGATGGGTGAGCAATAGAAAGACCAGAGAACTTACTCGCTTAGCAGGAGGTGGAATGGTAACTTCGAATGACTTAATGCAGCATGAGTCTTGGACCGCGTTTCTTGTAGCATCACGTCGAACTGAAGTCGCGACCCAGTAGAGAAAATAAGGGGTAAAACATTGACAAAGTCTCCAATAGTCTCCATCATATCCTCTTCAGTTCTATTTGCGTCTCCGATACCAATGGCGAAGTCTTTCGCCCCAGTATACCCGGACAACAACACCCTGTAGACAGCGAGATAGAAGTGAAATGGGGTCACCCTGCAGCGACGGCAGAGGGCTTGAATCATTTTCTTCGTCTCTGGTCCGACTCGCACATCTACATGCCTGTTTTTGTATCCCTGTAGCAGCGGTCGTGAGATGAACGAAGACATACGCATGATAGGAAGAGGAGGAGGCATATCCGCAAGCTCAGTCTTCCAATATTTTAGTTCATTCTCCAACCTACCAAGTCTGAAATCCGCGTGTTGCCTCTCGCTAATATCAGAATATTGCTTTGACGTCTTTTCCTCATTTGTGTGGGTATAGTGCTCCAGTAGACCTTTCATGAATGGGATAGAGGACTGTCCATCCATGGCGAGGTGATGAGTTCCCATGATGATGAAGTTTCGGCTTGCCGACAAAGAAACCACTGCAAGGCGCATTGTATTACCTCTTTCAAGGTTGTAGACGTAGTTATGGATGTCGTTGAAGTAAGTTGCTAAATCGCTTTCGTGTTCTATAATGTAATGCTCGAGGTGCAGCGAGCTTGACTTCATTATGCCTTGCATCGGACGAGAATCCTTTATGAAGAATCGTGTTCGTAGAGACTCGTGCTGTTTCCCAAGCGCAAGAACGGCAGCTTTCATATCTTCGACGCGAAGCTCGCCTGTTATTCGGTACGTACTAGTTAAATTCAGATGTGTTGGGTTGTCGGTAAATGCTGCAGAGAAGTAGAATAGACTTTGGCTGAAGGACAACTCCAAAACCTTCTCGTCAACTATAGTAAATGGCTGGATGATCCGTTTCGATGCCTTGAGAGGATTTGGACTTTCTGTGTTGAATCCATGCAAAATACGTGGGGATTTTACAAGTGATTCTGCAGGCGCGTCGGTAGGTTCGATGTCTTGTGAGAAAGACGGCTGTTTTTCGTCGTCTGCTAATAGTGCGGCCTTTTTCTCAACAAAAAGCTCAACTGGGTGCAGCAGATCTTCTGGGAATGGAGTCGGTTCAGTGGAAGTCGGGCTTGGACTTTCGTCACTGCTCACAGCGGGATGTGATACCACACTCGTCGAAGTACTGTGAATTCGATCCAAGTCGTCGTCGTCAGATGTGGTCGACTGAAGCGTAGAGTCGGAAGATTGGGTGGTGCCTGCCTTGATCTCTTCTAGTATGTCCATGTCTGGTGCCAGTTTCTGGGGACTCGGGCTTTCGTTGCTTTGTTCATCTGCGAGTTTCGGTACGAGTGAGCGAGGGATCGTCTCTACTGCCGTGTTGATGAGATCGTTGACAGTCATCCCACCCAGTATCTTTAAGACCGGGATATTGACCTGTAGTTCTTTGACGAACCAGCTGCGGATTTCCAGTGCCATCAACGAGTCGGTACCCATCTCGTCAAGGCGCATTGTGCTGGACTGGGCATGGCTGAGGGTGGAAAGCTCCATTTGATATAAAACACTTAATTTGGCTAAGAGCGCCTCACGGATGATCACTGCGAGCTGTGCGAGTTCTCGAACTTCTACCAGTTGCGACTTGAGAGAGACTTTGAGCTTGGTTGGAGTGTCAACAGCCGCTTGAACTTGCTCTAGAATAACGTGACTCAACAATGGACCAGATTCGTGTGGCGATTCGATTCTTGTCAGACCAGATGTGATTTCTGAATAACCCGACTGAGACTTAGACCGCCCGGCAATGACGGCTTCAGCGAAATGTTGACAAAAGTCTCGCTCTGATATGGGTGACATAGACTTCCTCTTGGAGGTTAATTGAAAGTATGAGTCGAGACCATGGTTGTTGAGATAACCAGCGCCGTATACCGGGCCAATATGCATCACCGAGGCAGCCTGTCCGCGTCGACGGCGGCGCTCTGCAAGGGCAGTCATGAACAGATTGGCTGCTGAGTAGTTTCCTTGGCCAGCACTCCCAATTATAGAGCCGCCAGAGGAGAAGAAGATAAAGAAGTCAAGATCATGGTCACTGCCTTGGAAGAGCTCGTCCATGTGAATACTTCCCAGTACCTTTGGATTAGTGACTTTGAGCAGGACGTCAAGAGACATATTGCTAAGAGTTACGTCTTCCAACACCACTTTAAGCGTGCAGAATTGCGTTAGCAATAAAATTTGAAGGCGTCCCTAGACAGTAAAGGGCAGTACTCACTTGCACCTTGACAAACCCCAGCAATCTGTGGGAGGCTGGACTCGATTTGGCGGTATAAATCTAGAACGGCAGCTCGATCCGTGATATCACTTTAGAAAATTATTGTCAGCGATGAGAAACAATCCGATGAGTTAATAGAGATAAAGGTCACGAACCACTTAAATATCCTCACATCAGCACCCAAAGTGCGCATTTTCGCCAGCCATTGCTCTTTGACCTTAGGCGCGCGACTTGAGATGACGACATATCTTGCTCCGCGGTGAATCATCCACTCGCAAAGTAACAGGCCAAGGCTCCCGCTAAGACCGCTCAGCCAATATGTCTTATTCTCCGAGAAACGAATTTGCGAGTCAGCAGGGCGAACTCGAGCGGTTAATATACCTGGCGCGGGAATGGACCATTCCACTATGTCCAGCGGATAGCCTCCATGAGTCCTGGAAAACGCATCTAGAGGTATAGTAGGAATTGAGCGTCCGTATTTACCCAATCCTGCTAGACAACGAGAAACACAATCTCCCAGTAGATTTTGCAAGGGTAAAAATTGTGCCTGCAGAGGCTCACAAGTAGAAGCGTCCGCGAAGATCGACGAATAGTCATAGACACGGCAATGGCTCGGTAAGCATGCTTTAAGACGAGCCCCGGCAGAACGAGCGGGTTGATCTGTACTAAGATCGCAGAATACTACCGAATCCTTTTGGATCAAGTCACGAATTTGTCGGTCTGAAGCCATGGGATGAATATGATGCCAGCCAGACCCTGGTGTCGCCGTTGAAACAGTCGTGAGAACAATGTTCACGCCGTTTCTTTGTGCCTCGCCCCTGAGGATAGCGGCTAATGACTCTCCTGCTTCGTGAACGACCACTGTAGCCCCATAAGGGGCTTCAGTGACGAGTAAGTTCGCAAGAAGCTGGTACGCCAGGAGCGAAACAAGTACAGCCTCTTGGCCTGCTGGCAATGGCACTGGTAATGTCAACTTGGCGGACGGAGTCACTTCTAGTGTATGCTGAGTGGCCAGGGAGACAACCTGGTCATTTGAGTCAAGATCGCGGCCTAGCGCAAGATGCATGAAGCCAACTTTTGGAATGCGGAGAGCTGATCTTAGGGAATGAGTTACTCGAACCGTAGAGTCACTATTTCTCTGGAGCACTGCGGCTTTCTGCCAACATAGTTGCAGCCCTTCAGGCCCCGTAAGACCAAGATTGTCTCTCCCTTTGTGGTACAGGCCGGTGGCCAAGACTGGGCGCCGTGAAGAGTTATACCTGTCGTTCATTTCTTGATTCGGCATTATCCTAGGAATAACAAGGGTACCATCCTTCTCCAAGACCAATTCCGGCTCGATAGTTAAAAAGAGGTCATTATGCTGATCCCGTCGCTGCCACATCACCGCTGCCTTAAACGTGAGGAGAGCGTCAGCGATATCCTGCGCACTCGGTCGCTCCTGAGTTTCAAAGTCCAGAGTCTGAACATCGAGAGTAGAGATCTCATGCTTCACCGAGCGTAGCAGTCCAATCATCATGTTCGCGTGTGGGTTTTCAGATCGGCGATTTGACGAGACCCATAAGAGTGCGTTCGCTTGCTGCAAACAGGTTTTCATTGCCTCCCATGTAACAAAATCTAGGCCGTCAAAGGTCGGCGTTTCGAGATCCAGAAGACTCAGTACTGTACTTTTCGAACTGAGTGTAGCGAAATCTAGTTCTGCTAGGGACGGGACCGTCCTGATTCTGTCTCCCCATTGGGAGCTCAATATGGATCTTAGGGGTTCTATGAGTCCAGAAGTTTGAGAGCCTCTACCACCGAGAATAATGAGATCTTCCTTCGCCATCATGGGATCGTCTTGGAAGAGTGACATTGGCGTAGACCGGGGAGCTCGGAGGAAGCTGACTCGTGAATCAACGGCCTGAGATGCGAAAACGTACATTGGCATCACTGCGCCGTCGTACTTCTGTATTGAGGTGTCACAACCAGAAAACCCCGTAGCTCGCAACATAGCATCCCAGGTTGTCAGGTCGACGCATGGGGTGAGTGTACGGCCGTCTTGCGCGCCCACCCACCAGCCGGGAAGCGCACCAAAGATGGTCCCCATAGAAGTTGATACGGTCTGGACCTCAAGGGCTACTAAAAGCCCGCCTGGCTTGAGCAAGCGTCGCACATTTTTGAGCGTATCTTGCAGGTTAGGAGCTATAGAATGTTAGTCTTTCTGAACACAGGACATTAGTCTATATAACACGACTTACTTGCATGCAGAACAGCAGAAGCAATCACTAGGTCGTACGAGTGCTCGCTATAACCCTGGCTGGATATATCGCGGCTGACGTCTAGTATTTTGTAGAGCATCTTATCACGATGAGAGCTGAACACATCCTGTGCTCTTTCGAAGAACCCAGAGGATATATCGGTAAACGTGTAAGAAAAAAATCTCTTCCCAATCTCGGAGAAGACCTTTTTCGTGGCGCCGCCAGTGCCGGCGCCAGCCTCGAGGATTTTCATGTTGGGGTGTCGGTGCACAATTTGTTTAACTATGCGAGCTAAGAATGTCGTGTATGTTTGGAAGCCCAACCCAGTTTCGTAGACTTGAGATAGCATACCATCTCTCATTCCAATCTCGATCGCCTGTGTTTTCCCTGTTGCGATGTCAACAATATTTTCGCCAAGAGCTTCGAGTAATCGAACATCAGCGAATCCTAGGAATGGTTCATAAGCTGCGCGCAGATCTTCGTAGTTGTCGTCAGCCCATTTGGAAGACCAAAAAGACAGTTTTCCATCCCGAGCTAGGGAGAGAGTGTGCGAGGCGAAATTAAAGTAGTGCTGATAGGGGTCCATCTGCCGAGATAAGTGTTGTTCCGACACACTGGCAAGTCTTCGGAGGAAAAACACAGCCATACGCTCCAAAAGAGAGGCGCGCTGTATTTCTTCTTCCGTCGGCGCACCATCAAACGCAATGCGTTCACCATTGGGCGCTGCTACGTCCCAAACTGTTGTAGCAAACATTTCTCTGTCCTCCTGAGCAGTTGGTCGTGTCAAGGGGACACAACAGAGTCCCTGTATCTGGACCATACCTTGCTCGACATCGCCAATCCTAGCGAAAAGATCAATGTCACCCTCAAAGCCTGACGTATCTTTCGGCTGGAAACAGTCAAAGGAGACCAATATGTTATTCGCAGTATTGGCTGCGCAGACAAAAGGGTTGACGCGTACGGCATGTATGGTTTTTGGAACATGGAGCGCCCAAATGCCGCCGCTGTTGGGAGCACAGTTGGCAAGGAAAAGAGACTGGAACGAAGCATCTAAAACGGCGGGATGTATCAGCATGGCTGACGTCTCTACTTTGATGGATCCGCTTGCGAAGCCAAATTTTCTCTGAAGGCCACGGAGTGCCCGGAACTGTTCAGTATATTCGTAGCCCAGATTCGACAAGGAGCTATAGAACTCTTCGTGGTCAATTTTCGAAAGACTAGTCTCAGGGCATCCTCTTGATGGAAGGACGTTTCCATCGTTGTCACCCAACATCGCCACTATTCTCCCGCTCGCTAGCAGATTGAGAGACCCATCCAGCAGCATCGGCGCAGCGTGGAAGTTGAAAGACGCGTCGATGATGTCATTGTGCTGTTGAATATCATTCAATGTGACGACTATCTCCATCCGAGTGTTGTCCGAATCAAATGTCAAAGCTTTGCCTATGTCAAGATCTCGTACTTCGATGACAGAGACCGCAAGCCTTCTTCTTTTAGCCATTGCTGCGGTAGCCTCAACTGCTGCAACAACATAGCCAGCCGCGGGGAAGACGGCCTGATTCTCTATGGAATGGTTCTTCAGCCAGGGTACTTCGCTTGGACAGAGGACGTTCCTCCACCTCATGTTCTCGTTGCTACTATCGGGTGTCAAATGCCCGAGCAACTCATGAACCGACCCAGGCCGTGTGCGGATTGATTTGGCGTATCTGGACTCATGCCAGTACTCTTTTTGATGATCCCAAGAGTAAGGCGGTAATCCTGTGACAAGTTCGGAGTCCCCATGGTTGGTAACACATTTGTCGTAACTAGAGAGATTTGTAGACCCTACGTTGGTCCAAATGAAACCAAGGGCACGAGAAAACGACTCGATGGCGTCACCCTCCCTCGCATGAACTCCGGTATACGGAATTTTCTGGCCGTGCAGTTCTTGTATGGTTTCGAGTGCCGGGCGCTTCAAGGCCGGGTGAGGTCCCAGTTCTATAGCCATATCGAATGGACCTTGGGATTTCCAAGCCTGATCGATCGCTTGCATGAACATGACAGATTGTACCATGTTCTCGTTCCAATAGGAGGACCGAATTCGCGACAGGTCACCTGTACCTATTTCTTTTCCATCATCAACACTCGAGAACCAAGGCGTCTCAGCCGTTTTAGATTCGATATTAAGCGCCTGCAAAGCACGAACATATTCCTTCGAGCACCTCTCCATGTGAAAAGAGTGATAGGCTTGGTCTACCTGGAGACGTCGCACGAGTTTCCCTTCATCCTCGAAAATCACATGCATCTGTTCCACTGCGTCTGAATCTCCTGAAAGGGTAATGCTCGTCGGCGAGTTGATAGCAGCTACGCAGACTCGGTTCTCAAACTCTTCCTCGTCGCAAAGCTCCTGTGCGTTCGATAAAGTGGTTCCGACAGCAATCATTGCACCACCTTCTCTGCTAGAGTTGCTTGTCCGTTCAGAGATCAAACCTCGATAGTAGGCAATAGAGATAGCTTCTTCGGCAGTGATGACGCCTGCACAGTAAGCAGCGGCGATTTCCCCCGATGAATGGCCAACTACAGCAGAGAACTCAACGTCTGCACGACGCAGAAGATCTACTTGCAAGATTTGTAAGGCTGTACACAGCGGCTGGGATAATGAAGCTTTGCCGATTCTAGCAGCGGGCGCCTCCAAAAGCTCTTGTCTAAGAGACCAGCTTGGACGATCTATTTCTGGGAGCCTTGCAAGCCGCGCTTCAAGCCTGTCGATGATCTGTCGACAATAGTCGGATTGCTTGATAAGTGCTGCACCCATATGAGGGCACTGTGCTCCTTGGCCGGTGAAAACCCCAAGAATCTTGGGCTTGCGGTACTGGCCGCTCGACAGTTGGGTTGACGGTCTTATACCGATGGGGTTTCCGCGATCTTCAGCGAAGTCTTGGCATTGCTTTTCGAGTTTCCCGCGAAGGTCTTGTAGATTACTAGCCGTAACAGTAGTCGCGTAGGAATGGCGTGAACGTCGACCATATAAGGTCAATGCTAAGTCGCGTAGGTTGATCTCGGGTTCGGTAACCCTTAGGTATTCACACATAGCTACTAGGTTGGACGATAAGGAGGCTGGCGAAGCGGCAGAGAAGACAAATGGGATAAAGCAGCTCTGGTCGTTGGGAGATCCCTTATTTCTCGGCGTGTAGCTCTCAAGAATTGCATGTGAATTTGACCCTCCAAAGCCGAAACTACGTGCTCCGTCAGAACTGGCCAGCAAAATGACTAGAGAGCGGAAGAAAACGCAATACTCACCTGTTCACACTAGCTCTTCGTGGACAGCCATCAGGGACAGTGGGCCAAGGAATATCTGACCTAGGGATCTCTAAATTTGTATAAAACGGCTTGACGTCTGGGTTGAGCTCTTGGAATAAGAGATTTGGGGGAATCGTCGAGTTCTGTAAAGCTAAAGACGTCTTGATCAGTGCAGCTAATCCAGCAACACCCTCGGAATGCCCAATGACAGTCTTAACACTACCAACAAATAATTTATCTCTACGGTGTGTAGTAGCGCTGGTGTCACGGAAGAAAGCCGTCTTGATTGCTTCCGCTTCTATTGGATCGCCCGCTGGCGTTCCCGTGCCTTCCATGAACAAATTAGCTAGGTTACTCGTGATAGCTTGTTTCTCCTCGTTGCTTCTGTAGCTTACCGTGAGCCTCAAAGTACTGAGGCCTCTGTGTGGGATCTAGTAAGTCTAGGCCAGCACGAGCATAGCAGTCCGATATAAGTTGTGTTTGAGCTGTAGCGCTGGGCCTATAGTGTGTGAAGATGACAATTAGTTCCTAGTCATATTTTCAAAGGTATGATGATACTCACTTTGTGATCCCCTTCGTTCGTCCATCTTGGTTGGTAGCGGTTTCTCGTATTATGCACTCGATATGGTCTCCATCTGCTTCGGCAGCGCTGAGGAGTTTCAAGACAACAGCAGCAGCACCTTCTCCCCTAGCATACCCGTTGGCGCTCTTATCCCACATCCTCGAGCGACCGTCGGGTGACAGCATCTCAAGATTGCTCATGGCCATGTAATCTGTAGGATCAAGAAGAATATTGGCACCAGCAGCGATAGCTACGCGGGACTGCCCCGTGCGAAGTTGCATAACGGCCTGATGAACAGCAATCATACTAGAGCTACATGCTGTATCTATAGTCCTATATGAGCGGTCAGTGCTAGTGATCCCTTTGACCTACGGTAAAGGTTCTCTTTTCAACCCCATCTACAGTCAAAATTGGTCATGTCTACTCACATAGAGGGACCATGCCAGTCGAAGAAATAAGAGAGCCTATTCGACATCATGGCCCGACTTGAGCCAGTAGCATGGTAGGTTCCCATACTTAACAAATCTCGCTCCATCACAGCTTTATAGCTATTGATCATCATCTATAAGGTCGAAATTAGTGTCATTATATTCGGATATCTCATTCATATCTCAATTAAAGAAAATTGGGTGCAACAACGACCATGAGCCCACGGCTATAATTCTCTACGTAGGCTACTGGAACAAGTGCTGTAGAGTAAAAGTTAACATACACCTGTATAAACCGCCGTATCGGAGCCTCGGAGACCCTCAATAGACTGGCCGGCAGCTTCGAGGGCTTCGTACACCGTTTCCAACAGCAGGCGCACTTGGGGATCCATGGTGTTAGCCTCGACGGCACTGATGCCGAAGAAAGGGGCGTCAAAATGACGATGTGAGTTTTCGCCATGGAGCAGATATGAGTTCTTGACGTTGAAGTGTCCGTGGTGCTTTGCACTTTTGTGATACCAAGGTGCCGGGTCGAAGCGTTCCTCAAGCGGCTTCAATAGATCATAAGGCTCTCGCAAGAGCCTCCAGAACTTGGATGATGTCGTTGAGTCACCTGGAAAGCGACATCCCGTGCCTATGATGGCAACTGGCTCGCCGAAGTGCTCCATGCTCGAACAAGTTGCCCAGCGTAATGTTGTGAAACCTCTTGGCCGTTAACGCAGCAAAAGTTTGAACGTCACTGCATTCGTGACGCAAAGCAATATAAAACGCAATAAGGCCTACTCGGGTTGCTGCATATGTCAATAAGACTGTCTATCTGACAGACGCTGGACGGGCATCTTGCACGCATCCAGTCAGCTTCCAGCAACATATTAAAGCCAAGATAGAACCCATTGTAGCCCCTACGTTCCTACGTTCCTGCGCTTCTCCGATCCCTATCTCCTTGTATCGTGAAGACATACAATTGCCCGAATTGGATATGAATAGATGGACGGAGTAGCTAGGCTAGGACTGTCGGAGGTCACATCAATCGTCGTAATACCAGACAGCCTTGTCATCCCGTAGGAGCGCGGAGCGCGTCGATAGACCGCGGAGACATTGCTCTATTCCGCAGCCTAAGCCGATGGGATCTTAAGGCTTCAAGGATCTTGTCCCAGTCGCGGGGTGCCAAGGGTGAGGCTCGCAGAGAACTGACCTATCGTTCGGAAGTCCGTGCTGAACGGATACCCGAGCGGGGGGAACCCTGGCCCGCAAGTGTGACCGGATATAAGGAGCTGTGATCGTGTCGCTAGCTATATTATTATTTCCTGACTCATCGTGATGTTATCATAAGTGGAATTTGTCATTACTGTCCTTAGTGTACTGGATCCTGCCCAATGGTACGATTTTGTGGCTTGCGCCTCTTTTAAGGATGAAGAGGGCGGCTACAAATTCGGGCGTAGAGACGCTTCTTGAGAGAAGCAGTTGTCAGCAGGCATCGCCCCCAACTGAATCCTCCACGAAGGGTCCGCCACGACCTGCATGTTGTACTCGTGGAGGGGTTTATTCTAGCGAAGGGCAATATTGGGTTGTAGATGGTCACCAATACGTCGTACTCGCGTGCTCAATATCAATCCTTCACACGCATTACACCACCCCATATGGAATGGTGCTGGGTTTTAGTGGCACGATACTCGCGATGCTGGGGCCGCTACTGTCAGATCTGAGACATACATCGCTTTCCCATGACGCTTATGGCTTCTCCAATCATCGGGGTCAATGAGTGCGCATCCCCTCATCATGGGTACCAACCGCAGATCATTCGCCCAGAATAGTGAGCTCACCAGCTGTGTGTGACGACGCCGAGCATGCTCTGAGACGTCCATCTCACGTTTTCCAGTTCCATACTCGAGTCTTAGCATTCAGGGGCTCTTCCAAAATCTGGGTATGAGGTATCATTTATGAGGTGATGCAGGTACCATGGCCACCGAACCGTCCAGCATACCGGGAATCTCATCGCGTCGATCTGCTTGTGACAGGTGCCGCTTCTCAAAATCGCGGTGCTTGCGTAGCCATCCGGAGCAGCCAAAATGCGACCGCTGTACTCGCGCCGATTGCGAGTGCACCACCAGTCCCATCTTCAGGATGCGAGACTGGCAGCCGCGCGGTGGGAGCGACTACGTCTCGAGGAGGCGAAACACTAAGAATGAGTGCGGCAAGCGGCGGCGCCGAGACAGCGAAAGGCAGTCGATCTCGGGCACGGCCATTATTGCTTCTTCGGAAAACCTGCTCTCTGGCATTGGCCTTAAGAATTACTCTGCTAGTAGAATAGCTTCTTGTGCGGGGTCCGATCGTTCTAGCCAACTAGCTCTAACGGAGCCATCCAGTATATCTCATGAAGATACTGATACCTACACAGAGGCGTTATTCGACCAAAGGGAGGGCAACATGGACAGCACTCATATTGACTTCGCTCTCCCCGACGAGTTCTTTGCGACCATGCCGATTTTAGAATCGGAGGCTAATATAACTCCATCACTGCCTTTCATCAGCCCCTCCAGCATCAACCTAGGCGGTGGAGTGACGAGTTCATTTGGCGAGGACACTGCCTCGCGTGATCGAAACCATGGAGATCACGGAATTGGCGACAATAAACTATGCTTTGGCACTGAACAGATCCCTACACAGCGATTGTCACAACTCGATTACGAGTTAATCGCACTCCGTGTCAAGCTTGAACAAGGGGTTCCCGAGGTCATAATGCAGACCCTGTTTGAGGGCACTGGCAAGGGTGAATCGCCGTCTTCGTCTGTTATGAACGATATTCTCGGAAAGACGACGGATTTTGTGGACGTCCTTAGCTGCCTGTCAAAGGCATGCGCACCAGAGATAGAGCTGTCATCTCATGGTTCGACACGCAGCTCTAACAACAGCAGGAGGAGGAGAAGGAGCAGTTCTTCGAGCAGCTGTTCTGACTATGATAGCGATGCGGCAGTATCAACGCGCCAAGCAACAAATAGCCCACAACTTACTTTTCCATCAACTTCCGAGCGCGCCCATCTCGAGCTTGATACACCTGCTTTACTTTTGATTTTAGCCTGTTACGGTCGACTACTTGGGATATACTTGATTGTGTTCTCGCATATTTACGAGTATCTGAGAGCCATTTCCGAGAGCGACAATCCCCATCTGCGCTCTGTTTCGGTCCTCAGTATTAGCAATTATTCCACAGGTAAGACTGGTAGCTTCTCTCGTTCGGTTACTCGCTAATTCGGGCTCAGATTCGGGCAACCTACAGACTCTCATTTTGATTCAGATCGTTACCAGCTACTTCGAAAAGATAGAGGTGTTGCTTGGCCTACCCATAGAGTTGCGGATCAATAGACGTCGTGGGGAACGAGACGGCTTGTTCGGGGCATATGGCTTTTTAGATCTGGCCACAGCGATCCTTGGGAGGGAAGATGATGAGACTCTGGGTAGAGGAAAAGGAGGCATCAAGACTCTTCGCAGGAACATCGCTAGAGCAAAGTCCTTACTTAAAGAGCGCATTGCCCCCTAGTGCTGCGACTGCGACTGCGACTCTTACGAGATAAGATATCTCTATCAAACGTTCGAGATAGGAGGAGGACGACGACGATGTCACATGACATACCTACCTACGGCAAACTCCCCCTTATTCGTGTCGATAGGTTCTACCTCGGTTGCTGCCGTTCACCTACGGAGTGTCAAATTTCGATCTGGAAGAACCGCTTAGTATATATGTCACTTATCGAGAGTTTTGTAATTACACCCTTACCTAGCACTAAACGCCATTCATCTGTATCATAACCAGACATACCCACCCGCGACGTGCAGAGCATACGCTCATAACTTCGTATCCCTCGCCAAGTAAGTATCTAATAGTCTCACAAAACCACAACAAGTTTCTTCCCAGAAACTGACCCCGACTTCAACAATCTCAACCCCTCCAAAACGCCCGGGAGCCCACCACCAAGCTCCTGCACCGGATGCGTCTTCAAAGCCCCCCTATCTAGAAGCCCCTGTAAGATACGCAAGTGCCGTATCGCAAGCACGACCTTTTTGGGATCAGCAACGCACTCATTCCCCCTCGAGAGCGGCACGTCCCTCCCGAAGAGCTCGTATCCGAGGATGAACTTGGCGCGCACGGCGCGTCGCGTCTGCAGAATCTCCTCGGGTACTTTCTCAACCGACACGTACCTACCACCTGTGCGTCCGATGGCAGCGTAGCAGTGCGCGGCTGAGGACGGGTCGGCGACGCAGTCATACACGTGCTTCAGTTTGCCGCCTGCGAACGCCTTGATGTCGTCGACCACGTTTGGGGTGACGTAGTCCAAGGCGGCTGCCGCGCCGCGTGTACGCACGAGGTCGAAATTGCGCGGACTGCACGTCGTGATGGGCAGCAGGCCCGAAAGACGCAGGAGCTGCATCGCCATCGTCCCCGTCGCCGTACTACCGCCGTACACAAGGACGGGAAACGGCTTCTCGGTGGGCTCGTCGGGGGTCGCCGCAAGGGCCAATCCCGACGGATCCCACAGCGCCATGATGTTCGTCATGATCCCGACGCCGAGCGTCGCGGCTTGCTCCATGGGTAGTACTGCGCGGCCCTCCTCCCCCTGCGGCACACGCAGTAGCATTTCCGGCCGTACGCGGATGTACTCGGCGAAGGCGCCGTTGTCTGGGCTCGCGGGGTTCGCGCCGTGGACCATGCCGCAGACAGCGTCGCCGACGCGCAAGTCGGTCTCTGTCTCGGGATGGATCGACACGATGATGCCCGCGTAATCCATACCGACGACGGCGCCGGGCGTAGGGAAGGCAGCGCACATCTTGTAGTCGCCAGGGTTGAGAGCCACTGCGACAGTCTTAATCAGCATTGTCCCGGCTTCGAGACGAGGCACTGCTACATCGTGCACTAGCTTGGGAACCCCTTTTTCATCTTGGATTATTGCTGTGTGCTTCAGAGGGACTACTGGTGGGGAGTTGACCGTCATTGTTCAGTAACCGAAAGATTGCCCAGTGCTTAGTCGCCATAACTGTGGATAGGGGGGAGAACACTGACACTTATGGCGGCCATGTTTGAACAACGCCGCAAATACTCTCGACCTCTACCCTTTTGCGTTGCCTATTTCGGTAATCAAGCACCGAGCATCGTGACAAAGCTATTCAACAAACGCCATGGCTGCTATCTAACCTCGCCCCCCTCGAACCGCTTTCGGAACTCTCTCCTACCAATTCTGGAAGTCCCCTGGCTACAAGCTACAGCACTAGAAATAGATTTGCTGCAGCACTAAATTAATTACGTAGTTCTTACATAGAATATAGTATCGAGCCGACCCGAACTCTAATCTTGAACCGAATTAAATATAGCACTGCTCATTAACTCTAACCACAAGTTAGTATATGAAGAAGAAATTAATTGGCTTTTAAAGAGGCAAAAAATAGTAGGGTGATAGAAATGCCCGCTTACAGTTTCGGGCCTGATTCCCTGATTTCTTAAGGGGCAGTTTAATTTGAATACTGAGTTTTCCTGTTGTACCTAACCTTCTCACTTATGATCATGACACGGGTTTGATTTGACTCGTAATCTGATTGATGAATTCTATCGAGTTTAGCCTAGTCCTGCTCGAACGCAAGTGATACGAGACTTCATGACTGTATCCTTCATTAGCCCGTTCAAAAGACACCAGTATCTAGATTGAATGTAGAAATAGCTACGATGCTGCAACTCCCCCACCTGCTGCTTTCTCAGGTTCTGCAATCGCAGCTTCGGCACGACGAGTTTTATCGCTCTCGGCCTTCAGCCCGTATTTAGTCTTCAACTTCTTCCGCAGCGCGATCTCGTCTTCGAACAGAGACAGTAAGAACCCTACCCCTGCGAACGCAATAGCGACCTGGAACGTGCGCTGCACGCCCTGGGAAAATACGTACCGCAGCTGCTCCTGTGTCTCGGGCGGGAACTGGCGCACAAACTCAGCAGACGCCGAACCGTATGCTCCCCCCTTCGCCAGCGCTTGCGCCGCCGCTGGGTCTGTGATGTGCCCCTGGAGCTGCGAGACACGGTTATTCAACACCGCGGCCGGGACCGCGACGCCCCAGACAAAGCCGAGGCTGCGTATGAACCCCCACGTCGCCGACGCCGCCGCCTGGTCGCTCTCCTCCACGGGGCTCTGGAAGGCCGGCAGCTGCGAGTTGATCAGCACGCCCCCGCCCAGCGCGGCGATGCTCTGGTAGGCTGCCCACTGGGGCACGCTCGAGCGCGGGTTCAGGAGTGTCAGTATCCCGAGCCCGAGTACGAGGACGCCGAAACCGGCGACGTGGACGGGTTTGTAGCGGCCCCAGCGACTGATTGCGACTGCGGCCAGCGCCGAGCCTGGAATCGCGACAACTGTCGCGGGTAGTATGGCGACGCCAGAGTACTGAGGTCCGTACAGCTTCACAGCTTGGAAGTAGACGGGCTATCAGAGGGTCATGTTAGCATATCTGGGCACTGCGCGTATCTTGGCGAGACTTAAGCGTCTGGCTGAGTATTGTACAGTAAAGAGAGCGCTCGGTACTCACGAGGAAAAATAGGCACCAGAAAGTCAACCCAGAGTTAATGAAGGTGTTGATGGCAATAATAATAGAAGTTGGGTGCTTGAAGAGGCGCGGGGGTATCACCGGCTCCGTAGCCGCAAATCGACCAACCTGGGTATATCCGAACACGAATAGGCCGAAAACACCAATGATCAGCGGTGCAAGAATATGATATGAGCCCCAACTGTATGTCGAACCAGCGTACGCAAGGGCGAACAGCATCGAGACCACCGATCCGACCAGCACGACATTGCCCAGCAAATCAATACGCTTGAGCTTCTGAGAGAGAGGCGCGTCGTCCTCGTAGTGCACCTGTAGGAAGATGAATAAAAGTATTAGAGCGGCGCCGCCGATGGGGAGGTTAAGGTAGAAGATCCAGCGCCATGTTGTCGTCTGAACGATCGAGCCGCCAACGAAGGGGCCAATAGTTACTGCGATGCCAAAGACGGATAGGATGGCTCCGAGGTAGTTACCACGGAGGCGTAGGGGAACGAGATCGGACAGGATAATGTCTATGATACACGTACGTACGACATAATTAGCAAGGATTTTCGATTCAATCAACATTGGTGGACCGGAGACATTAGCAACAATAAAAGCTTACCTCCGAGCAAGGTGATGCCCCCGGATCCCAGTCCTTGAACAACCCGACCCGCGATTATCATCGACGCACTATTCGCACCGCCGCAGATGCCACTACCCAGGGTGAAGATGGCCACGTTGATCAACATGATCCATCGTCGGCCGAAGATGTTGCATAGTTGCCCGACAAGCGGCTGTATCGCTGCACTGTTCAAGACAGCAGTCAGTCAAATAATCCATGACTGCTGGTGCGCAGCGCGGAAAGTCTATACCTGGATATGAAAAACGCATTCGTCAACCAGATGTAGTTCTCGCCCAGGTTCAGATCAGACACGATGATCGGCAGCGCGACGGTGACGGCCGTGTTCTCAAATGCCGTGAGGATCAGCGCAACCGTCATTCCGGCAATGATGGCCCACAGCCGCCACCCGGGGTGGAAGTCATCCGGCTCATGCTCGTCGTCTTCTAGTATCGCGACGCTGTCGCTCTGCTTGGACTCGGGCTCGCTGCTCGACGGTGCCGGGACAGTCTCTGAGGCAGAAGCTAGTCTGACATCTTCAGGTGCCGTGGGAGCTCTGCCGCTAGCAGTCTCGACGGTGGGATGGCTGACACTCATGGGCGGCCGTGTAGAGAGCTTGTCGTCTCGGAAGAAAAAAATCCCAAGCTAGGCCTGGATAGCTAGCGACTTGCGCGGGGATTTCAGCCCCTGGAAAACACAAGTGGAAAGGCGGAATGAGCTTAGTAGACAATGGGTCGAGTCAAGGCATGGCATGGATGTGAAGGGCTGAGGCGGCATGTTAACGCCGGGTCCTTTGTCTCCAACCGATCAGTTTTCAGGCAGCCATCGCTCCTAGGACTACTACTGTAGTATGGGTGGCATCACCCATCTCGCTTCAAGGTCATCATGGTCATCCTCCATGGTCATCCTTCACGGTCATCCTTCTGATAGCTGCATGTTCATAAGTACCCCGGAAACGACCAGTATAGGCAATATCTTTCACGCAAGTGGTCGCGCGGCGATATTTCTAACTGAATCCATGGTAGTCTCAATCGGAAACTCAGCAATGTAAGATGCTGGCGCACGGCGTCGACATACTCAATGCAGCTAAACAGCTCCGCCCGCGTTCGGACCTGTACAGGATGCACTAGAACAGTGCTGACATCTGCACCAGCTACGTGAAGCCAGCCAAATCGAACGAGCCGTGTGAAGCGGCATGTTCCGCTGTGTTAAGCAAACACATGGAGTTCTCTAAGCCGGTCACTGTGAAAGGAGCGCACTCTGTGCAGGACGAGATTGGGGGCAAAGTGTGTTGCATAAGAAGTAATGATAGCGAGGCAACGGCATGGGTGGGATGTGGGATAAGTGCTTACTTACAGCACACTTCAGGCATTAGATGGGTTAACTAGTAGAGCTGAAGTTTTGGATTTCATCAAATTACGGTATTAATAGGTAGGTAAGAGATTATATATTTTAGCTACTGTAAAAGTACCACAAAACTGTCTTATAGAAGACAAGCTATACGGCGGGGCCTGTAACCCTGTGGAACCACTGAACAGAACAATCATACAAATGCGTTCAAAGCATTAACTCGACCTGAGTTACGAATGCGAACGAGAAGCGAATGAGGTATCAATATAATTCTCAGTTCAAAAGTCTGCGTTTGAAGAGAAGCAAACTGGGAATGAAGGGGAATGGTATAAACAAGTCTCTTTGACTTTAATAAGACGGCCATAACTATGCTAGAAGTGGCTAGAAGTGGCTTGAACCAACCCATCAACACTCCGCTCCAATTTAACTTTCCCTCTTAACAGGTAAGAAACGCACACGAAGCTCGGGCTTCAGCCAGGCGCTATAGACACGGAAATCTGTATCAAAGTCCAAGCGCTTCGACACTTGCTCTATGTCAAACGACCAGAAGAGCTTAGCGAGAACCAGTCGGAACGTGATCTTCGCCATCTCTCGTCCCGGGCACTGCCGCGGGCCAATGATGAATGGCATGTAGGCCCGACGATCGTCGCCCGCGAAGACCGGGTCGTACTTCGGGTGATCGGGCGACAGCCAGCGCTCCGGTTTGAAGCTTGATGGGTCGTGGAAGAAGCGCTCGCTACGGTTGTATGTGAACAAAGCCGTCCGGCATATAACCTAGAATGCGAGACTAGTTAGAGAGAATGATTTTGATATCGGTAGGAGTCCACATTTTTCGCGCCACGGGAATGCTTACGCCTTTGGGAACATATGTGCCATCCACCGTGCCTCCCGGACTGATCCGCGGCAGCGAGTGATGCGTCGCTACCGTGACGACGCGCAACGTCTCCTGCATACAGGCATTCAGCCAAGGCAAGCTCCTCAGATTCTCCGCGGTGATATCCTCATAGCGCGAAAAAGTCCCTCGGACCTCCCGCTTCAGCTCCTCCAACACCTCGGGGTTGCGAAGACCGAAGTACAACATCATGTACGACGTCACGGACGTGGTGTCGTAGCCCCCGATGATCAGCTGCCCGATGACGGTCAGCATGTGTCGCATATCCTTGTTCGTCTTGGGCGCCTCTTTCCCGGGCGGAAGAAGCTGCTCGAAGAAATCGGAGTGCTTGAGGTTGTCGCGCGTCTCGATTCGCTTGCGCACCATGGTCCTCAGGGCTCCGAGCATTTGCGGTAGTGTACGCATAAGTCGCCAAGGCGTGAGGAGCATGACCGCTGGTGTCAAGATCGGATAGATCTTGGTTGTTGCCAGAATGATTGCAAGCATGCTGGCTGCGTCCATCCCATCGAGAAATGCATGAGTCTTCACTACAGGATCTTGTTAGTACTAGGAGCAAGAGACTACTTGGAGTAACGAACTATCTCGAAGTTCATGCAACTCCCATCCGCAGGCAAGGTCCGTTGCAGAGTCCATGGCCAACCACGTGAACCACTGTGAATCGTCAGAATAACCGTAATATGGAATCCCTAGGAAATCAGAAATCTCGAGAAGCATACCACACTAACGTCCAGCCCTGCTTCTCCTTGGCCGTGTTCTCTCATTTGTGATATCATCAAGTCGATGTGTTTATTCAATGTGGGCACCTTGGCCCTTAGAGAGTTGCCGCTGAAAGCAGGAGACATGGTCTTAGAGACGACACGGTGTCTCTCGGGATTCCGCTCCCAAAGTAAACCGTCATCTTCGTCTCCAAGGCCATCCATCAGAGGTGTCTTGACGAATGTGTCCTTTAGATCTCTTTTCGGGCCGTGGACATCTAACCTTGATATTAGACATAGTATAGTGAATCAACAAATACCGGTCTTTCGAAATTACCAATAGCCGCTTGTGGTTCCAGGAAAACCAATGAGTTCGGCCCGATGCGAACTATGTCACCTATTTGGATGTTTAGTTACTTAATTTCCACCATAAGTAGTATAGTCTCGAGTATAAAATCAAATTTAATATAAGGGTATCATCATACCGTATTTCTTGACAGCCCGTTCAACGACCCAGGGCCATTTTCCTGAAGAGCTAGGACACCCCTTAGAGGCTTGGACCATCTTTTGGAGACATTCTGACTTACTAATGATAAGCTACCCATATATCTGAGATCGATGCAAGCCTCGGTCCAGGATATTTGGCCAAAGGATGAAAGAAAACATTGTAGATGGAGACTAGGATAGCTCGGAGCACAAGCTGCAAATACTAGTCAGTGACTGAACCTCAAGTTGGCCGCAGAGCAGTAAGATGCAGGGTCAAGAAGTATATAGATTCCTACTATCCCGCCGGCAAGAAGGAGCCACTGCCATATCGATATGCTAGCCAGAAATGAAGACGCTGTTGTCAGCGACTCTGAGTGCGCGAGTGAAGGCATGGTCATGTAAGACTGAGGATTGGGGCGTTGTCAATGCAAAGTTTAGATGAAGAATCAAACACTAGGAATTCGATTCTGAACAGAAAAGCAAAAATCACATCCAAAGGGACGTGATCATAATCACTTCTGCTCAAGTTGACACGACAGTTGACAAGACACCAGTGGATAGTGTAGGTTAGGTATATACGGTGCTTATAGATAGATCGGTGACAAGAGATTCATCGCGAGGTGTCTTTGCGTTATCCCATCTGGAATAACTGCTCTTCTACTAGGTATTTTTTTATTACTTATTTACCTTCCAGGCGATCGCGCAGAATGGCTAGTCCCAGTACCAGGTCCTCGGTGCTGCCATGCGGCGAATTGCCCACATCGGGGTCGGCGCAGGTGGATAGGTTCATAAATAGGTTGCCGGTTGTGCATTGCCTGGCAAGGAAGTCCACTCCCGACGTATTAGCTCTGCCTATCTTTCCAATCGGAAGGGCACAAAGCTTAGGTATTACGGGTGCTTGTTGCTATCCCTGTAATGGTAGAAGGTAACAGGGGTATTTCCGCAATAGAAAAGACAAAGGATGCAATCTGCTAAACAGGGGATAGGCTTTAGCGGCGGTAGTTAGTAGTGTAGTTGCGCCTAGTTTATTGCTAACACCAAGATCGATTTGCTAATCAGACTTAATCTCCAACAATGAGGGTAAGTCTTTATGTGTAATTCTCGAAAAGGTTTACTCTTGCACGCCCTGATGAGGGTTGAGTCTCGCTAAAGTGAAAATCATGCGCCTAAGGTCTTGAGACCTACCAACTGTCACCTGGCCCCCCTGTGCTCCGCCTCCCTTGTGCTCTTCGGGCTTAAGACAACACACGCTCTCGAAGTCCCGTGACTTACACAAGTTCAGGCCAGCCTGCTTGACCTTCTTTGATCCAGACACGCTTGATTGTGATAAGTTGTCATCGCAATCTTCGAAATCGTGGCTATTGTATAGCGTTTCTCATATGATCGGCGCGACCGTACGAGTCGTCATGGTTCAGCTAAGTGGACTCTGGGACCTGATGAGCCTCCTGCCCATCAGGCAGCTTTTCGCCGTCGCCATCATTGGCTTTGTCTCCCGGCTCATTTACGATTTGAAGTTTCACCCGCTTTCCAAGTACCCAGGACCAAAGATTGCTGCTGTTTCTAATATTTGGTGGGCTCTTAATAGGCACGCTAACATCTGTCGGTCGCGCGCATTCTACTTGCTTTGCTAACTGAACCGATTTTGCAGCATTAGCGGACGGTACCCCTGGGCAATTGAGGAAGCTCTTAAGCGATATGGTAATCTCTTGTCTTAATAATCTATTATCCATCATTCAGCAGGGGGCTAACGAAGGATCAGGCGATGTCGTCCGGATCGCTCCGAATGAACTCGTCTTTATTACACCACAGGCAGCCAAAGGTCCGCTTCCAGACAATGTATCTGTCTTCCAATATCTGCATGGTCGTTTGAACGCGGATAGTTGATCTAATCAAGCATACGCAGACATATATTTGGCACAAGAGAAGAACCTTGAATTGTTCGTCCAAGTTGGCTATGATGCTCTCGACACAGGCGACGGTGGAATTTCGGGCGAGCCGAACCCTGTCAGACACCGCGAGATCGCGAAAAGAGTAGCACCAGCCTTTAGCAACAAGAACCTAAAGGCAAAGGAAATGACGATTCAAAAGCATATGAATCTTTTCATTGAAAAGATGGAACATTTAAAAGGGAAAGACGTAGAACTACGGCAGTGGTCGGACTGGCTAGCGCTGGATCTTTCCGCAGATATGACATATGGCCACGACTTCGGTCAAGTGCGAGACAGTAAGTGTAAATGCATACTGCTTTGGATTTGGTATTATAATGCTATTGATACTCACTTGTGCCACAGTGAAAGATACACTCTTCCTCAACTCGTCTCTAAAGCTCAACCTATTCCTCACGCTGAGTCAGATATCGCGGAAGTTCTCCTTTGCCACTCGCGTAATTCTCACGCCTCTCATTTACCTTGCCATTCCTCCATCTGTCTGGTTCACCATTCCGGCTTTATTGAAGACGACTACCAGGGACTTCCAAAAGCGAATGGACCGCCGAGGGAACACAGAGCATTTGGATTACATCGAGCAACTCCTCCCTTTCGATAAACCTATACCTGAGAAGAAAGAACTATACCATCTTCAGAACGTAGCCGCTCAGCTACTATTAGCTAGCTGGCAACCGTTAGCTAATCAATTCTACTCAATCATACTTTTTCTCCTCAAAGAGCCTGATGCGTACGCAACACTGGTCTCTGAAGTGAGGACTGCCTTTTCAAATGATGCCGATATCACAATTGGGAATATCGCTACCGAGAACTTGAGATACCTACAAGCTTGTGTCTCCGAGGGTCTTCGACTTCATGCGGAAACCGTCGATGGGTTGCCACGGATCAGTCCCGGTACCAACGTCGATGGACATTACGTTCCTCAGGGGGTAGGTTGCTCTACTCTATCTGAGTCTCCAAGAAGATGGAAGATATAGATCGCTCGCATTGCATATTATGGGACGTATTACTGACTTTTGCTCCACCTATTACCTAGGTCATCTGCCAGATAAGCTACTTCTCAGCGACGAGAAGCCCACGCTTCTTTCATGAGCCACTTAGATTTCGTCCTGAACGCTGGCTGTCACCCGATGACCCAAGGTTTGACCCGTCCTATGCGAACGACGACTTGAAAGCTTCAAAGCCCTTCAGCCAGGGTTTGAGAGGCTGTCCTGGTGGAGCGATAGCCACAGCGGTTATTCGCCTGTTCATTGCCAAGATTGTCTGGCGATTTGACCTCGAGACCACCAAAAATAACATCTCCTTCGACAAAGACTTCAAGTTTCTGACTTTCTGGGAAAGACCGGAGTTCTTCGTCCGCATGACACCGGCCAAAAGGCCATACGACAACTAAACAAGATTGGCATAGATGTAGGAGATTGCCGTCAAAAGGGAGTTGTGCTCTGGTATGGTTAATGAGAATGTCAACACAGAATGATATTTTTAATTCACAGTAGAAATGAGGACGGTATGTCACAGCGTCAGGAGTCAAATTGAGCCTATTTAGCCTCCGTCTAGTGATTGAGACCATATTATGTTGTAGGTCTACACGCAATTGATTTGAAAGTACCTGGCGTGATTTGAATGATCTACATAGTAATGTTTGCGTCGTAGGTGCGTGGTTTGGTTCTGGCTCAGTTCTGGCTCAGCTCTGACTCCTCCTGAGTTGCGCCCAACTTCGGTTAGAATCACAACCGAGGAGACTGCGACAACATGACCCCAATATGAGCCTCGGCGTAGAAAGGCTATGCGACACACAGATAGGACCCTAGTAGATAGAACTTAATACCTTTCCCTCCCCGCCTTTTCCTACCCACTAGAATATTATAGCCTAGTTGGTGGTGTGATTGATGACTTGCAGCGTGGAATTTGCCGGGTCTGAGGCTTACCGGCGTTAATCAGCTCTTTTGAGACCAATATGCAGTCATACAGTCGGAGTTCCGTAGCCTAATTCGGTAACAATTAGGGTCGCATGGGCTTTGTGACCAGAACATCATCAGACCATGGCATCAAGGAATTTCGCGAGTCCCCTCGCCCATTTAGAATCCTGGTCTGATACACTAAATACGATACGTGGGATAAGCGCCATATGTACAACGCCAGTAATACGATGGTCGCACAGGATTTACTAAGTGTGCATGAATATCATGCTTAGGCTATCGTACATACTTATAGTCCTTCCAAGGTACATACACCACTGCAGTTGTATGACTACAACGGCGCCGATTGGTGCAGAGCTTGTCAAACTCCGTCTATCACACCTGATTACCTTAACTTGGGTAATGTTGCTCCCATTCGCAGTAAGCACAGAGTTTCGTAGTCTCTATAGTCCCCTTCCCGGTCTCAATTCTGATCCTAGCGCGCTGTTGGAGCCGCGAGGAGAACCTTCCAATTAGGTATCTCTCCACGTTTGAGTATCGAGAAAGCTGAGAGCAGCTTGGCCCCCAAAATGTCTTTTTATAGAGCTTATAAGCGAAAGCTCGCGCCGCATGGCTGCAGGCATTTCGATTGGTTTAGCTGACGTGGTACGTAACATGCATGACCTACTCTGCGAGATACTGCGACACGTTGCGCCCCCTCCTTTATACTCCTCCCCCTTAGCGTATTCCCAACAGCTCGGGACTACTACGTATGTCGCACATCACCAGAAAACTGTCTCTTGCCCACGGCTAGGCTGAACTCCCAACTGGGCAGCTTACAATCAATCAATCAATCAAGCTTCGTACCACGCATGGTGTCGTGCTGGGCCGACATCCACTAGAGATTAGTTCAAGTTGTGCCGTCTTGTGAACTGACTGAATAGCACGGCATACCCGACTTATTAGCTCTCGCTAACTGCCGATTCGGGTCACGAACCCCGGATCATGGGCTACACGTTCGCCGACATTATCGCCGACCCTGGACTGGGGAAGGTCATTATCATTTCACTTGTCGGGATCCCGTTGACGCTTATAGCAACTATATTACGTCTTGTAGCGACGAAGCGCTCAGGCCGCAAGTTCGCATGGGATGATCTATTTGCCGTGCTTGCCCTGGTGGGCTTCCTGGGCTATACCGTCACGCCGGTAGGTGGTGAGTTTATACCCTCTTCAACAACTTGCTATGTTCTTCCCTCAACGCAGAGGGGACTAACTCTCTGCCTTTGGCATATTAACTAGCCATTGCCGGAGCTTCAGATCTGACGGACGAGCAAGCGGCCGTTCTCACAGCAAAGGTAAATCACTACATAACCATAAACTCTCTCATCGAGAGCTGCTTCCCAGAGGCACACACTCATTGTGAAAACCTAGCTGGCGTACATTGCTACACCCTTCTTCTACGTCAATCAGCTGTTCGCGAAAGCTAGCCTGTTCGTTCTGTACTATCGTATTTTCTGGAGCGATATCGTCTTCGTGCGATGGATCTACGGGCTGGCGGGACTCCACGTCTCGTGGTTCATCACCTTCTTCTTTCTCGTCCTGTTCCTGTGCACACCCGTCTCCAAGTGGTGGGACGTGACAGGGACGCAGCCCGGGTTCTGCCTCGACGGCAATGCCTTCCTCGTCTCTGAGGAGACCATTAACTCCTCTATCGACCTCGCCATGGTCGGGCTGACCGTCGCCATGGTTTTCAAACTGCAGACCAGGGAGCATATCAAGAGGAAGCTGGCCTTCATCTTCACCGTAGGCGGTCTATCCGGTGTCATCGGCTTCATCAAGATCGGCATCATCTACAGCACCCCGAACGACAACGGGCGTAAGTGGCTTCCTTTACCATTTCGCCATGCCATTTGATATCACATTCGCGCTTGCTAACCCTTTTACTCGTCAGAGGAAAACAATTCAAATGCATTTTGGGATATCCTGCAAATGGCAACGAGTATCTTCTGTGCCTGCGCACCTATGTATAAGACCATCGCCCCGATACAGGGTGTCTGGGCTCGTCTGAAGTGGTCGGTCACGTCGTTGACCCGCCAATCGCTTCTCGGGTCCTCCAATGGAAGGTCATCGGAGGGCAGCAAGGACCGAAGACCATCGGATCCGAACAGGAAGGACAGTGGGCACGAGGTGGAGATCAACTGGGGAGGTCTCATCCGCCGCCCGCAGGTCTCTACTGGCGACTCCGACGTCGAGCTGGTTGAGATGCAAATGGCCTCCGGTCAAAAGTCGAATCATACAAGGAAGGTTTCACGCAACTATGGAGGGTACGATATGGTTTGATGAGACCAACTACTAGGGGGGTTCATAAGTTGAAATTGATCAAAGTGATAGAACACTTAGCGTGCGGTTTTTTAAAAGAAACTTGACTCTTCAACTATAGAAATATAAGTATTTATATCCAATCGAGGGCCTTGGCTGACTACTCACCCCCTTTGGGAATGTAGACTCGTATGTCATGCATTTATTATAAGCCGTTTCCGATCCTTTCGTGGAAGAGACTATCAGCTATGAGACAGAGCTCTTCACCTTTACTTCTATTAGCCAGTATCTTAATTTAATATGTCTGGATATACAATTAGCATTTTGATAATAAAACACCGAGGATATATATAATCTCCTTAGCCTTTCATTAAAGCGGTGAACAGTAGAGTATCCTTAGAAGCCATGGGGTAAAGGTAGTCTTCGTTATCTCATCTTCATTTTTTAAGTGACGAAGGCTAACAAGTTTCTCTAAATACAAAATGACTATTCTATCAACCTTAAGCTTACATATTACATTAGTTATAAAACGACAAGGAGAGGGACCATGCTGCTGCTAACTGACACGACTTGTTAACAAGATAACTATCTGCAGAAACGCACGCCTAACAACTCACTAGCCTCTCACCGTTCAGCCGAGGTCATATATCAGGGGTAGGATCGACATTAGAGTAGAAAACATTAGCGGCAAAAATAATTGACCGCAACAGTCCTGTCAAAACGCTCGATGAGGTACTTCGAACCCCATGGTGGCATCAACATAGATCAAGAAGGCCAGAAAGTGGTTTCCAAGACTCCGGGCAGGGCTAAGCAATTGAGGATAAAGATGGTCAAGACACTTTAGAATAGAGAGCCCGTGACATTGGGCCTCTCATCCTAGCGAGAAAATCTCTACGTCAGTGAAGATGAAGTATAATGCGATATAACTTATCCTTCAGCTTGACTATTGTTAACACTACCTACACTCAAAACCCCAATCCCTTTCACCTATAGTCCTTAGCATAGACGCATAGACAGGTAGGTATCTTACCAATTCAGAAAACATCAAGCTAAAAGTCAGAACAAGACTGATCGACGTCAGGAGACAAGGGCTCAAGGGCATCCCGAGCCGGCATCCCTCTCATGTCCCACTCATCCCGCACTCTCTAGTATTCGGCGCGCAACGTGGTTTACTACCGACTTAGCCCGTCCGTCACTTAGCTAGTTTGGCCGGAGCTGCTTTACATGGTCAGCAGGCCTTACGCCACACCTTGATGCGGTGCTGATGAATACACCGAGGCAGGAACATCGTAACAACCCCTTTCCGTTACATTTTTTCATACGCCTTCCGCAAGCTTCCATGCCACAATCCGGTGGTAGGTTTCACTTGTGTATCTCCTCAGGAGACCGTCGATGTGGCTACCGTGACTCTCGTGGAGTTAGTGGATAGGACTGTGGACTAATATTGCTCGTCAGTATGCATTATTGCGCATTCACTCGTAGGCTATACAAGGGAATATGTCGTCACTTACGCTACTGGCAGATTCGGTAGCTAGTAAGGCGACGGCGAGAGTCGCGGCTAAGGCACCCGCAACATAAACATAATTCCCGTTCTGGTCTTCGTGGAAGGACATATCTAGAGCTTTTATCAGCTTGAACCTGATGCTAGTGCGAGACCTCCCCGATTAACAAGGTCCCACGTACAGTGTTCGACGATTCCGCAAGGGAAATTGTCTAAGTTGGAACACTGTACGATATTATCGACTAGAAAAAATAGCTAGGCTGGTGAGCGAGAAGTATGGCGAAGATGATAGCCAGTGTGAAGGTCGAGAGACTAGTAGGTATTAAGAAGTATATAGTGACATGTAATGAGTTTAGGAAACTATTTCGATGACCACAGGACTCTTAACTAAATAATTTACACTCCGTACCGACTATACAGTATTGATGAAGGACCTATTACCATCCTAGCAGCTACACATATTATTTATGTCTCATCTAATATCGCCAGATCACCACCACCTTTGACCGTCATACAACTAAGGTGTCTAGAGCCGGTATTTAACATGCAGCACTTGGGAGGAGCGGCAAGCGGACATTTACAAGCATTTTCTGCATAATTTTTAAATTAATTTTGTTTTGTGCTTGACCCTCTTTGTGTTTTATACAAATGTGCGTTTCCAATTTAGTTTATCCTCTACGGAGTACACTTACCATTTAGACGTCGGCCATTCAGGGGTTTCACCGAATTACACTTTGGTTATGCATGGCTAAGCATATTACCGAGAACCCCTGAACACCTACAGTCGGATATAAAGCCCCATCATATACTATGTATTCCCGACATCCCTTACAACAAGATCCATGAGTCAAGGGTGATGAATTTCAACCGACGCCACTACGTTAGTCATAAATTTACCACATTCTTCGCCACCGAACTTTCATATCTCGGTCAGGCTGTGCTACTACTGCATTCGCATTGGATAGATCGTCATCAGCAGCCCTCTTAGAAGCAGAGCCATCGTGTTTGACCCAGCCCACTCTTTCGATCTCGAATCTGGTAATGAGCATGGAAATTGCAAGCATCACCTCCGCAGTTGCAATGTAGCGTCCAGCACAAATACTGACACCGCCGCCTGCACCGAGTAAAAGGTTCGCGCATGTAAGTAATTTTTCATGATTAAATCAAAAGAAGAGCATACAGACGAGTGCTGGAAAGAAAGAGGTCTACTACTTACCCCACGGGAAAAACCATCTATCTCGACCTGCCATAGAGAATTCGAGTTTCTTGGTGGTACGACCTTGCTCGTCGGTCACTTCGACTTCTTTGACATGACGATAAGCCCAAAATTCAGAGGCTGGGTGTCCAGGAGCACCCCCTAATCGAATGGATCATTAGTCTGGGACTATAGTAGCAAGTAAATGCATATGGAATGAACGTATTGATGCATAATCTTCCTAAGAGAAGCTGGGAAGTAGTAACAGTACTAATATTGGGATATAACCCCAGAATTGACGGGGCTAGTAGGGGGCAAGACGCACAAACTGATTCACGCATATGGGCGATCCGAGTAGGTGCCTGCACCGTGGACCCCGATGGTAACGTGTACCCGGCGAGAGTGACAGACTCCGTAGATGTCCGTGTGAGGAGAAGAACTGCATGAAGACGTAATACTTCGTTGAAAACCGACTGCAACAATGGTTGCGTGGTGAGCTTCTGATGATCAAAATACACATCGCCCGACTTGTCGGCAAGTGCGGCCTGCTCAGCTTCCTCTTTTACGGCCTGGTACAACTCGGGGTCTTTGAGGAGCTCGAACATAATCCAGGCGCAGGTAGGGATCGTGTTGGCATGGAGACTATCATCAAGTTTAGGTGAGAATTAGCCATCTTTCATAGCCCCTTTCTGTGGAGGGAAGTACTTACCCAAACATGAACAGGCTGAAAGCAGCGCCAATACTTTGATTTGAGAAATTGAAAGATTTCGCCCAGTTTACCAGTCCTCTGGAGTGCGCCAAGCCGAAAAGGGGCTCCCAGCCTATGTCTTGGTTTGGACTGTTCCAATCGTACTTGGCATCAGAGAACTCGAACCATTTGCGGCACATGTCGTTCAACTTGTCGCGCATACGGATAGCGCGCCCGTTCATCCAGGTGGGGAGTCCGAACGCCAATTTCTCTGCCTGCCTTTCATACTGCCAAAAGGCCTTCATAAAACCCGGGTTCATGTCTATGATGTGAGGTCCTAAAAAGGCTCGAGTGGATGCATCTGCCATGCGAGTCTTGAGGAAGTCAAACATATAGACATCTTCAACCCATTTTCCGGCTGGGGTAGTAGCAAGTTCCCGACCGAAGAAGGACTGGAAGGACTTGGCGAAAGCAGCTAAGTTTCGAGGGCCTAGAAGCGTCTCATCATGCATACGGTGGATGCCATTCCAGATGCGCTTCTCAGGGGGGAGCTGAGTGACTCCGCGGCGCGGGAGAATGGCGCCGCCAGTCTGGTCTTTATAGTAGTTCACCATGTCGACGGGCTCATAGCCGGCAGCCTTCTCGAAGATTTTCAACAGCCAGGGCTCCGAGTTGAATGACGCTCGAAAGAGAGAGGAGACATTACTACCTCCAGTGATGACATATATGTTCATGAATCCGAGCTGACACTGAGCAATTGGCGAGTCTTGAAGCACCTTGCTGGAGCACCATGGCGTTGTTAGTATTCGTCTAGAAGGTTGTCCTCCCCTTTTGAGTGAGACTTACCTTATCCGCGCGATGAAGCGCCTCTTGTGAGTCATGAACTGCCAGGCATTAGACACGAATGGAATCGTCTCGCCAATAGTAGGTGGCTTCTGTGAGTTCGATTCATCATGCTGCCGGAATCGCGTCACGATCATGGACACGAGTAACAGCACAGCACCGGCCATTATACCTGTAAGGCCTGCCATCTTGGTGTGTGTAGATTGAGACTTGTGTTTATTGAGGTTTAGTCTCTTAAACGAAGAGCAAATTAGATGTAACTCGATTATCTATAGTGACAACAAGCCTCTGGGGAGAGCGTGACAACGTGATCATTATCTATCTGAAGGATATGCTGTGTCTGGGGCCCAGCTGTTGATGTGTAGTGTAGTATACGTCTCTGAGATGCTGGATACTCTTGCATACGTGCTCTATTCATTTCCCCAAAGTAGGCACGCTCCTGTGTTATCTTTCAACGAACATTCAATGCTGCTGACCCCATGATGATACATCATCAGACAATGCTACTCGAAGCAGCATCGCGTCCGACTTTTGCACATGTAAATCATTACTAGATTGAGAGTCCTCAGCCCAGCTATTAGTATAGTGGGCAGCAAGTGTATCGTTGGTAACCATATGCAGGGCAAAATTTGTCAGAAGACGTCGCGTTAGATGCCAAGAGGGTTGCAATACTGCGCACCGACGGAGGATTATAGGATTACTGGAGCTGCTAGTATACTCGGTATCCCTTGCATAGAAATTCTGCGTTGAAAGTCCTATGCATCCGCATGTTGGGACGCTTCGGCGTGACGTACACCTCCGCTGATAACCGTAGCATGCTCATTTTTCAAAGTGTACTCTAGCACGGGGACATGAATCTGAAAAAATTTGTGCAGGTAGAGATGCCTAATGGGATCTCACCATAGTAGCCAAATGCAACTCATTGGTTCTAGTGTGTGTATTTGTGGAGTGAGTAAGATATGTAGATGGTTGCAATTGATACTTCATAATCTGCCCTACTGAAAAACTAGTCAGATAACTTAGCCGCGGCCCAGCTGCCTACTGCCCTAAGCATATAAGTAGTACTTTGTTTCAGTTTCATGCATGGACCTTGAATCCTCCAGGCTTGTTGACTGTGAAGATCTGTCGCCTGTCGTAAGCACGTTGTATCTCGCTTAACTTGGCTATACTAGCCGGTCCGTAGCTTGCAAGGGGGTTCTGCCAAGCTGCGGCGTAGTTCAAGTACAGATACGGATCCAACGCGCCCAGACGTGCCGTATCCCGCTCCATGGTCCTTATTAGCCCCCTCATTGCAACGTCGACCGCGGGGTCGTCTTCCGCATTGGCCCAAGTGACGCTCAGCAGGATCACCATCAAGGGCTTATTTCCTCTGCTGGCTAGGCCGAGGGCGTTGCCATTGGCATTGTGGGCATAGAATGTTGCTGGGAGTGGATCGAAGTTTACGCTCCAGTGCAAGTCTTCAATGTCTTGAACCGACCCGACACTGGCATTCCAAGCCGCCACGGTCGCATGGATGGCTTCGGCAGTGGGGCTGATAGTCATCGTCGCGTACGCTTCCCTGGAACCGAGATCAGCGCTGCTCGTTGCTGTCGGGACTTAGGAGGATCATACCGTTGTCCAATCATCTGCAAGGCCTCTGTTTCAGCAGCCAGGGTCGTCATGTTCTTGCGACCCAACGTGCTGCTCAGATATGGCATTTCTAAAAACGGCTGGAACACCGAGGGGCTTTCCCCATTTCCCGTGTATTGCAAGCCGTTGACGATGTACAGCTGACCCTGGCTATAGCCAAAGGTGCTGAGCAGGGAGGAATACTTATCGTAATGTCGGGCTTGGCTGAACTGGGCGAGGGCAGCGACCGCCGCATCCTTCGTAGACACATTCTGGATGATTGTGCCACCCCACAAAGTCCCCTGCTCGAAGGTCTGCATGTCGATTCGTGTAACAATACCGAAGTTGCCTGCGCCGCCTCGAAGGGCCCATAGCAAGCTAGGGTTCTCCTTCTCGTTGGCATTGACTATCGAGCCATTGGCCAGTACCACCTCAAAGTTCTTTACATTGTCACAGGCCCACCCATACCGGGGACCAAAGTATGAAATCCCGCCGCCTAGAGTCAGTCCGGCCACACCAACGCTCGAAGCTCTGCCTCCCACGACGCTCAGGTTAAGCGGATCGAGATAGGAATATACCGCGCCCATTGTGACACCAGCGCCTACGGAGATAGTGTTCTTATCTTTGTTGAGCTTGATGTCATTCAGGCCTCTCAGATCGATCGTTACTCCACCTTGAACGTTTGACGTACCAACAGCCGTTCCGTGCCCTCCCGCTCGGACGGCAAACGGACAAGTTGAGGTGACCGAAGTTTCATTAGTCAGAACACTTAGCACCGTCGATACTTCATTGGCAGAAGTTGGTGTAACGATGCAGCGAGGGTGGATGGTAGCCTGCTGCAAGGTGAAATATGACGCGAGAGAGGCCGCATATGTGCCGGTGTCTGGGTACGAGACTGTACCGTTCAGCAGCCGGGACAGAGTCAGGCACTGTCGATCTGAACGTCAGACGGATGATTTCTAGCGGTAAGAAGTAAGAAATGCTCCTACACAAATGCTCACAGCCTCGGCAACGGGTGCCATTTCCTCGACGAACTTCGAGATCTTGACGGTCTTCTGGACTTGCTAAAGTCAAAGATATAGACGTTAGCTCTATGACTTCCGGCCTCATCGGTCAGAAGGTGTATCTGCTCAGCACCGAAGGGAATTTGCTACCGTTTTAATAGTCACGATTCCGTAGAATGTCAGTTCTATTTTTTGCTATGTTGGAATTCACGATGGCGTCGAAGGGTCCAACGTCAGCCTCCTAAGCATAATGTCGCAATCGGTACGAAAAATCAGCCGAGTTCGCCCAATTGTGAGTGAGTCTACGACGATGACGACCAATATAAATAAGCACTGCAGTGTCACTCCGCTATCATACACGGCGGTATTCAGCTCAGTGTTGTTATTATTGATTTTGGTAGTAGTACAGAATTGCGATCGTGACTTACAAGCCACTGCAGTTATCTGGCACATTATCGCTAAGTACCGCACGTACACTAGAAACAGAGATTAAGACTACTAAGTAAGTTCTGATCAGTGTTACATCGGCATTGATAAGCTTAAGTCAGGATTCGCATGCATATAGGATCGGGTTGCCTGATGGTAGCTTCGGGGGGCTACTCCTAAAAAGTGTGACGATGCGACGGTATCATAACAAAACTAAGGTAGGTTGCAGCGTCTAGTGACGACTGCGTAAGCGCGTAGCGTGAAACTCCAACTTCTGCTATGAGCTCCACCGAATGGTAAGTCGGACCTTATGTATGAAAATTGCCAGGGGCTTATCGTAAGGCTCAAAGACTAGTCGTGGAGGTTTGGCACCGGATAATCGGTGAGATTATCGATAGAAATTTTCCAGCTGTATCATCTTCAAATTTGGCCAATACTACTTCACGGGGTCATTAACTGATTCCTCAATGGAGACCTTCACTTGTCTCTATAGTATAGATTTGTCAGATTGATGATTGGTCTTGGTATGGCCAATCGGACTATGCTGCCTAAAATAGTTAAAACTATGGCATGATTCTGGTCGTTCTATCACACAATTCATAGCGAAAAGTAGAGAAATATGAACATATTTGTAGATTTATATCATAATAAACTTGGCCTAGCACGTCTCTATCTATGCCTTTCTTAAAAATGTTTTAGGATTAGTCCACCTAGTGGGGAGGCCCAGCCCAAGTTCTAAGGAAGAGAAAAACGGGAAAGGAAGAACTACATAATTCCGTGGTGGGAACATCACTCTTTCAAACGGGGCAAACTCATCGATGGTGGTGACTAGGAATTATTTGATAGTCCATCGTCATGTCGACTATTCTCAATTCTACATTGGCCTTTGAGGCTCTTTCTACTCAAGTAGATAGCCCACGGGACCATGCCCCCATACTTCGATTTACCATCTATGCTTTCTCTGCGTTGATATTGTGGCGAGTTTGGAGGTTTACTGTCTATCCCGCGTTGAACCCTTCCCAGCCTGTAGAATTTCCTAGCTGGATTCCTTGTAAGTAACAATGGTCTTAGGTTCTCTGAGTTTACTATATGCTAACCAAAAAAAATCATTAGACTTTGGTAAGCTATTCCATTTTTCAGCCATAGAGTAGCACCTTATCTAATTAATACTCTCTCAGGCCATGTTGTGCCATTCTTCCGTAACTCGAATGGTCTATTCGCACAAGCCAGGTAAATCACTTTAACTTGGATGAAGTGGCCGTGGCTAACCAGGTCAATAAGGAAATACCTAAACAACATCGAGGAGCCATTTGCTGTGACTGTCTTGGGCATTACATTCTACGTAGTGACTGAACCAAAACATTCCGCTGAAGTATACAAGGCTACTAAAAGTTTGTCCTTTGAGGGCTTTGTCCAAAATCTCATGCGAAATAACGGAGGTGATGAGCATGCCATCAGCATCATATACTCATCGCTACCAGTCAGCAAGTATGGGTTTCCTAATCCCCAGGGCGAATCACTTGGGGCTTTGGCTCAAAAGATGCATATCCATCAATTGCATCCCGGTGAAAATCTGAGAAACCTTCAACAGCGAGCCGGAGCATGGATTAATCGCAGCGTAAACTCGAGTACGATTCGAGACATGTGCTCATACGCCAAGTTTCACGGCTCGGGTGCTGTTGAAGTCCCGCTATACTACTGGTGCTCAAATATGTTTGTTCGGCTTGGGCAGCACGTTTACTTCGGAGAAGCGCTCAATCGCATAAACCCTGACCTTCCAGCGGCGTTCTTTGAGTTTGACGAGTGCATTTGGCAGATGCTCTATCAGTACCCCAGCTTTCTTTCAGGTAGAATGATAAGGGGACGAACCCAAATTATCGCGTCCCTGAAGAAATACTTTTCGCTGCCAAAGAGTGAAAGAGTTGATGGAGCTGCCTGGCTAATCAATGCAATGGAGAATGAAGGGAGGGCAATCGGCATTAATGACGAAAATATTGCTGTGATGGTTTTCCATCTATACTTTGCGTAAGCTTCGTTCCTTACTAGTTGATGTTCTACCGTTTAGAATGCGATCTAACTACCAAATCATTCAGCATCAACACCAATACTCGGAGAACAGCCTTCTGGCTACTAACATATCTCCTGGATAATCCCTCTCTGCTAGCGAAGTATCGCACGGAGACCGAGCCTGCCTTTAGTGGCCAGTCCCTGGTCGACCCGGGATACATCCAAGACGGATCAAAGTGTCCCGGTGTTGAAGGGGTCTGGTTTGAAACTCTCAGACTTTGCAGCTGGGCTGCTTCGGTGCGACTGGTCGCCCGCGACACCGTCATCGGAGGCAAGTTGTTGCGCAAGGGCAACCAGGTGGTAGTACCAAACCGACTGTTGCATTTTGACGAGGGCGCATTTGGCGAGGACACGGGGGCGTTCCGGCCTGAGCGCTGGCAAAGGCCGGACTTGGCGCAGAGTCCGTCCTGGAGGCCATTTGGGGGCGGAAAGACGATGTGCAGTGGCCGGTTTTTGGCGCGGTACGTGGTGACGTGCTTCGTGGCCACAGTCCTGCGGCGGTTTGACATCGAGAAAGTCGGGAACCCGCCGTTCCCCCGAGCTGACGTAGGTCGACCAACGCTGGGTATCATTTCGATCAAGGAGGGGGACGACTTCAACGTCAGGCTCTCCCCGAGGCAGTCTACGTGAGGGATTGTGAAGGATGCGGTGGCGGTGCGGTGGGAGAGCGACGCAGGGATGACTTGCCGAGGCCGTTCCATGCATTCCATGTACTACGTAGACGCTCCTCGTGCCGTAGTACTGCCGTATCACGATATACTAGGCAGATCAACCTTATAGTAGTATTCCGAATTTGAAAATTTGTTTCCTACTTGTAAACATGAAGCTGAGCTGATTTGCGAAAAGAGAGGTACTTTCTTGCTTACATATCGTTTGCTACAATATTCGCTACCTAGATACTCAACCACTTGGTTACTTAGGTACCTAGAAAAAAAAAGCCCCCCGATTCCGAATGTGCAGTTGAGTGAAGAGCGAACCCAAGTGATTGACATATCAATTTCTGTTTTGAGACTGCTGCGTTATGTTGAAGTGTTGGGTCGCATTGGTGAACTGATAATTGATCCTTTACACTAGTACTACTACGTATGTTCCTGAAAGTACTCTGCAGGACTGCCCTGTTAACCTTAATCGCCCCACCGACTGGCCTACTGCATCAACCCGCACTCCACTAACCTAGACCAGTATGCAACGGGAAGACTAGGTACCTTAGCACTATAGTGTCCGTCCTTAGCGTCGTCCCTAGCGTCTCTAGCGTCCCAAATGGCTGGCCCATCGCTCTTGCTCTTACCTCGCTTGTTGTGTGCATGAAGGACCCCCTCCTTCATCACCCCACCTTATACGTAGGTAGATAACATTTTATATCAGTACCTATAGATGTTATCTCTTCAAAGGTACATAGTATGCTTTTAGCATCCGCGTATCCGACCAGGTTATTCCATCCTCGGATTAACAATTAGCTTTCTATCTCTACCTTCAGCGATACGTAGTTATTACTGTTCAAGGCTACCAAGGGGAAAGGGTGTTCTTGGTATCTCTCGTTTCAAGCACGATATGAGCCAACCGAAAAACACGGTTCTCGTCACGGGCGCCAATGGCGGTCTCGGCACTGCCTTGGTCGAACAGATCACGTCGAAGTCCGCTTTCGCCGGGTACTATGGGCTTTACACAGTCCGTGAAGCGAACTCAGCGTCAACGCTGGAGGCGACACTCTCCAGGACGCCCTCGCATTCTCACGATTTTATCAATCTAGACCTTACCAATCTCGACAGCGTTCGCCATGCGGCCGAGAGCGTAAATACACGTGTCGCTTCAGGCAGCATTCCCCCAATCCAACTCGTCATATTGAATGCGGGATTCCAAGACTTCGGCAAGCAGGCATGGACCTCAGATGGCTTTGACAAGACATTCAGCGCAAACTACTTAGGTCACTGGCTACTGACTCTGCTCCTGCTAAAAAGCATGGACAAGGAATCTGGCCGCATAGTCATCATTGGAAGCCAATCTCACGAGTAGGTCTCCTCTTCGTCTAGCCATCAGCTACCCAACATATAAAATAGCATCGCTACTCCCGCTAAACTCTCGCTCATAGTCCCCACGACAAGCGAAACGAAGGAGCCGGCTGTTTCGCAGACGAGAAGTATAAAACCATCGTCCAAGACGAAGAAAGCATCGAGGCAATCGCGAAAGGCACCTGGAGCTCAGCAAAGGAGGATCCGTCGTGGAAGAGCGGGTTTCGTCGCTACGGCGCATCCAAGTTATTCTTAATCATGATGATGCACGAACTCCAGCGCCGTCTTGATCGAGATCCCGCTCTGAATAAAATCTGCATAGTGGGCGTTGATCCAGGCACGATGCCTACCGGTCTCCAACGCCATGCGCCTTGGCTCATCCGCGTGCTGATCTTCAAGGTCGTCTACCCGATAGTCACCTGGCTCTCGCCGAATGGGTTGGTGCGAAGCCCAAGTAGATCAGCATCGCAGGTGCTTCATGCGGCAACCAGTATGACCCCCGAGGGTGAGGTTCCCAAAGATGCGTACTACTTCGACGATCAACCTGCAGACACAAGCGACGAGTCAAAAGACGTCAAGAAACGTGATTGGGTGTGGAAAAAGAGTATAGAATACGCGCATCTCGCCCAGGGGGAGACGGTTTTGACAGAATGGAACTAATGCGACGGATTTCCAGTAGTCAGGCACCAGCTAATACTCTGCGTGTTTTTACCTAGCTCAATCAAGATTGATTCCTTGCCCCCTACCTTCGTGCGAAAAATGAATGACTCACACCCCCAAGTTTCTATCTACAGTAATCATAACTGTTTTCTATCCCATGCCAAGGAACCGTATATCGAGGCTCTGGGTATCCGTACCGGCTCCCGCGATATCGCCCTCAGGAGCGTATTAGCTTATTCCAGCTCTTTGCTTGATCTCACCGCCCCCAATGTCCTTGGCGTAATTGTAGCAATAACGAAGGCATGCTAATTATTAGGAGATAGGACGGAAATTTTGTGAGGAACAGTCCGTTTAGGGTTGTATTATAGACTCCTATAGGATTCTTGATTGCGCGTACTAAGTATGTTTTACCATACCATGGAGACTGGCATTAATTTTTCCATCTTTATTGCTTTAAGAGGTATATCAGTTATGATTTCCCCGTTGCAACTTTTGAAGTAAATATAGTAATGATGGATACAGGCTGTCGGGGAAAGTACAAAAGTGAGGGGCAGTCCGCTTAACGTTGTATCACAGATTCCTACAGGATTCTTGACTGCACCCGTGTTTGATTATCGTATAGAGGCTAGGCTTAATTCTACCCGTCTTACTGCTTTATCAACTTGAGAGGTATGCTGGTTATTCTTGATCATTTGCAGTTTTTAGCGATGGAGGCCATTGGAGAGGCACACGAACATATAAGGAGTTGCTTGCCTAATATTGTATCATAGGTCCGTTGGCTGTGTTCCATTCTACTTTAGAGGTCAGGCTTCATTTTTTCCGTCTTATTGCCCTATCAACTTGATAGGTATGCATTGGTCCTTTGGTGTCCATGAAATAAATATAGCAACAATAGATGCATGCTGTCAGAGGAGGGTGGGAAAAACGTGAGGGGTAGCCAATCCGACGTTGCATTATCAGTTACAGTATGCAATGATTCAGTATCACCTTCACCCACCATTTTCATTTCGTCCTGTCCCTTGATAAGCTACCTAGGTAGGCAGATATAGGTAGGCAGATATGTACATGTGCGGCGCAGACTTGATCATGCCACCTACCCGAGACTCCCACCTACGCGCCCGTTGGTAGAGGTTATTAACCTACTCAGTACTTAGCGGATTGACTTGTCACCGACATCTACTTCCTTGTTCCTAGATCTCTCAAGCCATTCTAGTCGAGCGTATTCTCTGGCCGCTGCCATTGTCATGGTTGTCTATGATCTGGACCACACGCCGGTGAGGCCGCCGCCTCCCGGTCAGCATTCCGATTTCGAGCACCCCGTGTCCAGATCGTATCAGCTCATCATTCTGATCTCGGTGCTTTCGGCCCTAGTTGTCGCGGTGATCTTGATGCGCCTTTACGCACGGCTGAGGGTTACGAAGTCTTTTGGCACGGATGACAGTAAGCCGTTCTTTACTAGCCCGACGCCTGAGCGTGCACGCCTTTGATAGCGATCATAGCTAACCAATATCCCAGTATTCTGTATCGCGGGAACGGTGAGCCTCTCCATAAGACAGAGTTATGCGGGTTATGAGGGAATGGGATCACTAACTCGGGTTATCTAGGTCCTCGTGCTGTCTTATTCTGGACTCATATTAAGGCGTACGTTCTCACATCACACCTCTACTTTCATAACAGCCTATACTAAAATAGTGCAACTACAGTTCTTTACTATCCAGGAGGTGGCATCCTTGGGATTCACTTATGGGATGTAACACTCAGACGCTTTATTGAATGGGAAAAGGTGAGCTTCGCATCTCCACGATTTCTTTGAGCGGTAGTGCTGAGGTATCTTTTTGATAGCTTTCTCTTGCCGATGGAATCCTCGCTCAATTCACAAATGCATCAATCAAAGTCGGGTTCCTAGTATTTTATCTTCGACTCTTCGGGCTTGTAAACCATGTCAGATGGATGATCTGGTTTGGTATGACGGTGATCGTCGGATTCGCTGTCATCTTTTTCATCATCGATCTTGCTGCTTGTGTTCCGCGAGCCGGCGAGACATTTGCATCTCCTTCGGTATCAGAGCGCTGCAATAACATCTCGGTCAATCTAGTTACTGCTGGTGCCTATATTAGGGTCGTAACGGATTTTTATATCCTGTTCATCCCGCTTCATCAACTACCGAGCCTCAAGCTGTCCAAGAGTAGGAGGATTGGTGTCACTCTTATCTTCTTGACAGGTCTATTGTGAGTCTGTAACCGCGTGTTTATGAACGAGGTCTGTATGCTGACCAGTCTCTCTTTCTTAAGGGCCGCCGGTGCTGGTTTGACTAATCTCATCATCCGGTCGGACAAGAATGTCTTCGACAAATCCGACTTCACGTGGACGATAGTCCCCGTGTACGCCACCACGTCAGTCAACCCTTCTTCATGTTGTAGCCACCATATTGCCTCCTTGTCCCATGCCCATGCTAAAGTCAACTGAACAGTCTGGTCGAGCTCAACATCGGAATTGTCTGTCTGTCACTCCCAGTGATATTCATCTTATTCGTCGGCCGCTTCACGAAGCTAAGCAAGTCCCTGGGCTCCTGGATCCGAGAGCGCCGCAGCCCGCGCCCGAGCCCGCACCAGAGCGACCACGCCAGCTTCGAGCATCTCGCCGGCGGGCATTCCGACGAGGGCGGGCCACCACAGCTCCCGCCTGTCTCCGACACCGAGACAAGCTTCTCAACCAGGATGCGTAAGTTCATCCGCACCATCTACCGCTCCCAGTTGGATAGCACGCGTGGCGGCGACACCACGCTTGGCACGTTTGACGACCAAGCCACGGGCAAATACGACTACCATGTGCATTTGAAGGACACCAGGCCCAAGCAGATGACGATGACTGGGAGTCAGCCCAGCTCCAACACTGCGGGGGTAGAGAAAAGGTAGCCGCTCGCTTCATTCAGCTAATAAACGTTCTAGCGGAAGAAGAACAAGAAGAAGAAGCGGCAGCAGCAGCGGACTCGGAAGTGGCGCGAGAGGGCGAATTCGTGTGACGACGCGAAATGTGGGAGGCGGCCAGTCAAGCTGAAAGACTTGATTAGCGAGCCGTGATGATACATGATACCCATGATGTGCGGGTCGACTTGAAAGTGAGTGTTGCTAGAATGAAGAGTCACTTCGGGACAGTTCGAGTGGTTTCTTTTGATGCAGTATTTTGTGTGTGGCGAAGTCCATATCTCTCACAACTTTTCACCCCAGAGCCCGAGATAGTTCAGCGACATCAGCGAATGGAAGATTTCGTCTTAATAAGGGACATAGCTAGTATGTAGGACAGATCTTATTCGAACCCAAGTATGTATGATTGGGCTAGGTTGTAAGTAAGGCTTATTAGTGACTGGCATACGCTGTTCCTAGCGCCAACCTTTAGCTTCATGATAGAGGTAATTTTGGTGTGTAGAGATCTTGTAATCCGTTTCTCTTAATAGTTTCGTTTTCGAAATCTTCTAGATTAGTTTTAGATAAGTTAATTAATAAATTTTGACTTGCATATCGTTTGAGGCCATGAAGCCTTATTCCCAACAAGATATTATAGATAAAATACTGTGGCTGCTCAGTGCGAATTGCCTATGACAAGTGTTGCTCGAATATTGGGGTGTATTAGCTTGGACTCTGTTTTCTTTCAATCCACTACGGTCAATACATCTACGTAGATGGACTTTCCATCGCTTTGCTTGAAGTCCACTATTTCGTTATATAAGGTAAAGACAATAAAGAGATCAAATTAATAGGGCAACTGTATATGCTTGGCACGGGATATAACCATTATCGGTCTAAGTTAGCTCTAGTTAGTATAACTCCCCTTAGCCTAAGCGTAGAGATAGATACAGTTCGTAATAATAGAAAGAAACCCATTTTAGGATCCTAATAGATGTGACTTCATATTAAAACTCAAGTATCGGCCATGCCATCTCCATTCGCGAGTCTCTGCGAGGCCAGGCTCAAAGAGAGCTCACGCTAATCACTGTTCTAAAATATGACTCTTAGTTTAACATTATTCCAACAACCATACCAGAGTCACCAAATATAAGCTAAGTTTCTAACAGCATATCATCCAATGAGACACAAACAAGGAAGTACTTTATATATCACCCATTTATAGCTATCAAGGGAGTTGTGACCCCTGCTAACATCGTCCCTACGTATGGTTACCCCTTCCCGATACAGTGGGATTATTTATAATCATCATTTGTTACTCTTTTATCTATCAACACAACAATGCAGTTTCGTCCCTTCTCGAGGGCTCTACATTCCTAACCACCATCTCCGTGGAAACCAAAAGATTGTATCGAAGTGAGCCTAGGAGATAAGCTAAACCTACACTGCCTAAAGCCTCTAGATAAGTAATTCGCTCGATTCGTTGGGAATTTGACGATGAATGGAAACTTAATTCAATTCAGTTATCAAAAAATCCTTACCTGTCCGTTGTTTGTACCTTTTCCTTCATGGATCCTGTCATCCCTTATATCTCTGTGAATCAGTTCAGCCACCAAGTGACTGGACCTTCCCCTGACCTAGCCTCACCCAGTCCACTTACACCGCCTCAATGTGCAGGAGCAGTTTATCACAATGATAATTTTAATAAGACAAATATGAGTATTCCATATATTGCGATAGAGTTGCCGCCAGTTTGCTGTTCTAGGTTCTTCATGTAACAACGTCTATTCGCAATATACCTTATTGTACTACTATACACCACCTGATATCTACGAAATACGACGCGTTTAAGGGGTTATGTCAAGATATGATGAAAATGCCTTGCTGTATAGAATACGTATTAGGTCTCTTCCTCTATATCTACTATACAAAACCTAAAAGTCTTCATACCGGTTCCTCCAGCTTTCTACTTCAATTTACTCAGTAATTCCAGCAACAATGCTACGTCTTGAACATAGGAGTAGCTTATATATATAGTTAGATATCATGGGGATTAAAAACTATTAAGCAACAACATCATCATTCGTAGTTCCTACTCACAATTAATTATTATTGACACAAACCATGAATTACGGCAAACAACGTGGACCTAAGAGATGGGTGTAAGAGCACAACAGACTATGATTCTTGTATCTACTCATAATATGAGCTAGCAGTGAAAATTGGCAAGTTTTATGGCCCCTGCTGCGATTCAAGCAAGCCGCCAGGATATTACAAGGGCTGAACACAGAGCTGGGAGACAGACTCAACATGAACATAAATAATAATCTATACCGCAAAGTCCCCTGACCATCCCGAAGATTCCCCCCTACAACCTCTTGGAGGTCAAGGTCTATGCATACAGCTTTTCCTTCAGCCTTTGCTCCATGTCTCTGCGTGAAGCCTGAATAATTTCATTCAACAGACACCCGAGACCTATGCAGTACGCTTTCATACGTATGATATGATAATGACTATAAAGGCTCATTGCAGTTCCGCACGGGGAGCCGAGTTTATTGAAATGTAACGGGTGTAACGGGGCCTCACGCAGGCTTCCGTACAATACAGGGCTCTAAGACAACGTATCGTACAAGACTATGCCAGTAGTAAATGTGCTATAACTCACCTTGGTGCTGCTTGGGATTATTCTTAGGTTAGTGATCTGCTAACTTCGTACTCACAAGTCTGTCACAGGTATGTTCCCAGCCCAATCGAAGACAGCTGGCTCATCATCATCAAGCGTAGTGGATCTTGCTCGACAGGTTCCAGTATCTCTTCTCACGATACTGCCTCTCACTTCTATATCACCATAGCCTCCACTTAAGCTGTCCACTCATTATCTCCGCTATCATCCACCGGCTATTCTTTCAGCTCCCGCTTCGCGTCTTCTTCCTTGTAGTCTAGACCGGGATGTTCAGCCGAGCGGAAGTGAAGATCGACTTGATTACGTCGATGACCCGAAGCGGTCTATCATTAGCTATCATACGTCACCTATAGGTATATCCTTTCTCTGACCGTTGTGGTACGGATCTCTTTTTGAAGATCGTATTCTCCCATTGGATAATCACTAGCGGGTCGTGGACCTCTCATAGAATGCAGAATATAATGGCGTGAATGGTGATGCTGGGGCCAAGAGTGGACCCCGTAGCTAAGATGTGTTATCTTGACCTGCAGTAGTGATTATCTTACCAAGTATACCTACTAAAGGGACTGGGACTGGGGTCCGTACGAGAAGGGAAAGTCCACCCTAAGACTCTTTTTCCTTCTAGAGAGAGTTGATATGATCATGCAATTCCACACCGCATGTTGTTGAAATGGCAACGGGTCAACATGAATGAGACATTAAGCTTGCGTACCGTGTAAGGTTGTTTGCATGATGTTTTCCGCTGGAGAGCAAACCAAGAACATGTGAAGACGATATTATCAATTGCGGTGCAAGCCCGATGCTAGGCGATATCGGAACCAACATGGTCTAATTCGGTTCGGTGCGGCCAACCAACCCATGGCGCCGGGTTCTGTCGCGCCCTTATATGTAATCTATATGTAATCTAACTCGCTATTAGCAAGCGGACGGGTCCACCTGATTCGTCGCCTGGAAACTCCGGCGCAGTCCGGAGACAAGAGCAACGCTCACGATATACGGAGAGCCAGCGTCCTCCTAAGGAGGAAATAAGATAAAGTAAGTATATCTCCACGCGAAACCTGCACTCTTAGTATAATCGCGTCGAAGAAGTCACGCAGAAGACAGACATCATGTCAACCCCAGATAAGCAAGCCCCCACCAAGTTCGGCGTGGTGCTATTCCCAGGTTTCCAGGCGCTGGACGCCTTCGGGCCATTGGATGCGCTGAACAGTCTGTCTCAGACGACGCCACTCGAACTTTCGATTCTCGCGGTTACGCTGGATCCCGTGAGCACGAAGATAGAACGACCGGGGAGCATAGGGCAGACTGTGGTGCCGACACACACTTTTGATCAGTGTCCCGAGGACCTCGAGGTGCTCCTTGTGCCCGGTGGCCTTGGGACTCGGGACCCGACGGTCACGGCACCTATCGTCGAGTTTCTGAAGAGAGTCTTTCCTAGATTGCGCTACTTGTTAACCGTGTGTACTGGGAGCGCCATTCTCGCGCAGTCGGGTTTGTTGGATGGGAGGAGGGCTACCACGAACAAGAGGGGTTGGGAATGGGTAGGTCACCTGGATCACAACGTTCCCTCGGATCTTGCACTTTCCCTCTGGAAGGAGTGATACTTGGTCATGTCTGATTGTTCGGGTATAGGCTACTTCTCAAGGACCAGCCGTTCAGTGGGTGCGTGGGGCACGATGGGTTGTTGACGGGAATATTTGGACGGTATGTGTTGTACTCTCTCATCGCCATCGTCATCGTCATCGTCATCATCTACGGCCTGGAATCAGGTTTTCTCTTGCGAAAGAATGGGGTCATGGCCATTTTAGCCGGGCGTGGCATGGGTGAGAACTGAGACTAATTCGTGCGTATAGTCATCTGGCATATCGGCGGGTATCGATCTCATCTTTGCCTTCATTGCAGATCAGTACGGTGAGGAGACTGCAACACAACTTGCAAAAAGAGCCGAATATGTCCGGAATCAAGATTCTAGTGTCGACCCTTTCGCTTGAGAAGCCGTTAGCTCAGAGACTTGCTAACTCTCAAGGTGTGTGGTAAGACAACTCCTTTTCTTGGCATGTTACATTTCGCACGCCGTACAGGAACTGGAAAACCGGTTTTGGAAAGTTCATGTAGAAGAGGCTAAGTTATTAATGATCTACTCTGCGCTTCGGATAGGATACCCTACTATCGTCGCTCTAGTTCTAGTGAAGTCAAAAACAGATCTTGGACGGCCCTGGGGCTAAGGCTTCATTCATCGTCTACTATGCCGATCTCTTTCATTTCTGACTCACTCCTCTCAGTGATTGAGCATGAAATGGTCTTTCTCGAAATACTCCATCTCCTAATACCTACCCCGCGACTACTCTCACTAGTGCGTTTCTTCTTCACTGCGCCGTGAGTTTTAGGAGAAGTACCTTGCTAATCTTTCGACGCTTCGAAAATGATCGACAAGGTCAATGAGAGTTTGATAATCAGTGGGTGATCTGAGAATGAATGATCGTTCGTCTGCCGCTAGACGCAAGCATGTTCTTAACACACGAAATACCGGTATCATATGGTAGCTTATAAACGCATAAAGGCCTTCTCCGTTAGGTAGAGCGGGTGCGTAATTTCTGTCGAAGTAAAGGGATATCCTAATGGTACTGGTGCTGGTTCGAGAGAACAGAGTAATTAGCAAATACACGGGTAACGCCCAGAGACAACACCATCTTGCGACCTACGAAGGAATAGGATGGCTTCTACCGGCATTAGCACCTCGCTCCCGTTCTTGGGAGCGGATTGGGGGAGACGTCTGACTGGCTTGGTCATCTAGCTCCTGGACTCCACCGCCATTTGCCAGAGACGTCTGACCGGGGTCATAGGACGGCTGCTCTGTGTTGTCATTCGTTTCAGCTCGAGAGTCTAGCAGTTGAGTAGAACCAGAATAATCGCCGTCTTCGCTGTCTGAGTACCATGGTTGGCGGCGTATGCGTCCATGGCGATCGAAATCGTCGTCGCTAGAACTAGACTCGGACACAGAATCAATGAGCCTTCTAGGACACATATTGGTGGCGGTCACGACAATATAGCGGCTGTTGATAATTGGTAGAGTATAATTTATTGATTTTGTAGGGGTGTGAGGACGTGAAACGTGTGATACTACTCATCAATGCTGAAATGAGTAAAACATGCAAACCAGCGGCACATACCAAAATTGCCCAAGGTCAGCACCATGAGTACTCACTGCTGGTAAGGACGGAAACAGCGTCGCCAGATGCTACAAACCCTTTGCTCATTCTCATGCGTTGAATTTATGTCCGTGCAAGAGGATAGGCCGTGCTTGCCAATAGTATCGTGAGGACGTTTAGATTCTAAGCTATAGAAGCTACATCCTTACATGGCACTGCGAGTCTATGCAGGCAGCAGCCACCACCACTCTCCCACATGCATATGTTTATCACAAAATAACGATTACCTTATTAGGAGGTGTTGTCCTTATTCGCCCCTTACTCGCCCCCTGCCAAGTTTATATGGGCGGTGTGTTATTTATTCTCAACAAGAAAACTTCTCTTAAGTTTGAAAATGACTGATGAGAGAATATCTCACTAAAGGGGGGGGTTAAAAGGAGAAAGAAATAAGATAGCACGAATAAAATGAGAACCAGCATAAAGGAAGCTTGAGGGATTCATGAGCTGGCTTTCTGTTCGGCCTGGAATGTTTCGTAGGCGGAAAATGCAAATTTCCTGAGACCGGGCAGAATTTCTAATAGGCAATGGTCACTCTATTTGCAGCCTATAGTTTCTTGGAAGTGGCAATAATGTTAGGTACTCTGTTCTTGGGTAGCATTGAAATTACCGCTGCTACTGTACTGCAGTAGCATGGAATTGTTGCTTGCTCAATTATGGTTGGTTGGCTGGCTTTTCCAATGCAAGTGTGGCCAGAACATTATCAATCCGTTGCTTTGATCACCGGATAGCAATTCCAGTGGAAGGATTAGCTCCATAGAAAAGTGCTATACTAATCAAAGAAAAAATTAACATATTTGATATATTTAGATTCACGTACCGGCAGTGAGAATAGCATGGTTATAGTATTATGTGCTTATACCACCTCTAATTTCCCGCTGGGAAGACTAATTACCATGCAGCAGGGACATACTTAGTATATAGTACGTAGCAAATCGCACCAGGGAAGCCAAACCCAACGTACCCACCGCCGCCTTAGATAGAGTCTAGACTTTAAGAGGTGAAAAAAAAGGTCTGTGTACTGCCTTATTACAGTATGGGACGAGCTTGGCCGAATGAGTTGTACACTAGGTATATAACCCAACCTTTGGGGATCTAAGACATCCATGCGAATTTGTTGCTAAAAGATTTTACACACTACAAAGCTTCTCGAATCACAGCTTGAGGTTCTTCGTCGCGGCTCGTTGTTGCCAAGCCGCCGGGTGTACTAGCATACAGACACCGTCAATGAATTGTTCCTCGAGTTCCCCGCTTGTTCCCGGAACTCGGTATTGTAACGTGTGCACAGCCGGTAGACCGTCAATGCAGCATTGAATGAGATTCAAAGATGATCTAGAGTACTTCCCAGGTTAGTACGCATAGAGTGTAATTCTATTCTCAAATGCTACTCTCACCACAGATCACGTGGTCGGGTCATCAATATACAATATTAAATAACATGGCCTATTATTAACCTACCTGGATATATTAATGAGGCAGTTTTGTGTGCATAACTACCTACTACCTAGGTTAGTATAAATCGAGGAAGTGTAGTATGTAGTGGCGTGCGCTAAGCCATGCAATGTGGAATCTCCGATGACTCAGCAGAACTCCTTTTGGACAAAGCCGGGGGTTCCGGGGAGCTGGCCGTCGACACGCTGCGTCCATTGAAGACAAGATGTTGGTTCTTTTCCCACCTAGCCCTGCATGGTTACGAGGACTCACCACTAACCCGAGATGCCTCCTTATTAACCTGATTCTGACCTGACTAGACCTGACGATATACTAGGCAGGTCAAAAGCCGGTGTTTGAAGTATTCTGGAGAACGGGCTGTGAACGCCTGTCGCAAAAACCGGTTCGTATTCGATCTACCTAGGTATACTACATCAGTCTCACGCATCGCATCTCTCGGCCAATCTCGATCGCTTCGTGCTGACCGAGCATGCTGCAGGCAGCTCCATGCAATCTTGGTTTGCGTTTCAAAAGATGCAGCAAACCCGACAGTGCTCTGCAGTCATCCGATCACCTTACACGAACCGAGAAATCACGTGTCACTAATCTGATATTATGCCAATACCGTCGATTGTGTACCGTTGCACAATCCAGGGAGCTCAGCAAGCACTGTCGGTACTGCTAGAGAGACAGCTGCCATGGCGGCTATCTAGTTGCGAGAGTCTGTCACGTCTGTGGGCGACGTCGCACAAGAAATGAAAACACCATCGTTAAGCTACGCATAGCTATAACGGTAAAGAATCTCCAACACCCAAGACAATCGTTTACACTATGATACGACCTACCGGTAGAAGCAGCTAAACACCTGACTTATTTAGTCGCATTAGCGTGAATCTGCTTGGGATCGAAGCGGACCGATCAAGCGCCCCTTTCTCCTTACAATTATCATTGGAGAATCCAACGCCGTGCTGCAAGCTACAGTTAGCTCCATAATGATGATGACCCTCTGACGTCGAATTCTAAGCAGACAGAAGTCCGCCCCAAAAACACGTAGGTAGGTGCGTAACTTACGCGTATTTTGCTTCTAAACCACGTGGCCCCCAATTGCTACTCTATCTCCGTGGTAGAAGCCTATCAAGCTACTCTCTACGCACCTATTCTTAAGCCTCTGACCTCGGGGGCGCGTTGCGAGGGTCTTATTGTCTCAGAACTTAGATATCATGGTCTGTCTGTCTACTTAATAGTGGTGTAGTCAGCATGTGAATGATAGCCTACCTCCGTCTAAGCCTATCACGGCAATTCCCGTGAGAGAAGGCGCTGCTGGAAAATTACCGCGGCTGTTATCCTGGGAATGCTGTGGCCTCGCTAACATGGTCATCGGCCGGTTCATTACCCGTCTGACAGGCGCGGACCTTTCGCATGGAAGATCCCAAATTAGTGTGATTACCCGAATATGGTTCTGCAGAGAGGCAGCAGGGATAGCGCTAGTCGATATCTGCAATACCCCGGTTGAGCGGATTCTATTCCTTTTACTACGTTCAAGCTATACTTGTAGAAGCATCATCGATTTTGGTGAGTTTCAAAAAGGCAGTGAGCAACATCAGCCCGACCACCTCAATACTTGGCGATGGAACGCTTGAATTCCGCCCAAATCACATGGACACTAACGGAGCGGCACGCGTGGGGACTACTAGTCATGTATGCTGGGGAATACGTGGTATCATATAACCGTATACTAACTGCAAGTCCCCGCGATGAGGTTGCTAGCCCGGCGCTAGTGCTGGTACTCCAAAGCCGTTTTATGTGCTTATGATGTTGGTGGTGTTGGTGATGCTGGTGGCCCATGAGTGAACTGCGATTTGCCATACGAAAAAAACCTGAGCCTTGAAGACGTGCGTGAGTAAGTAGGTACTACATATAAGTATACACTACTATCCTCTTACTCTAAGAGATCTTCCCGGTACCATGTAAGCTTCGCTTAGGTACTCAGTATGCATACCGGTAATGTTGTGCAAGGTTAACCTGTCTTATTTACAAGAAGAATGGGGGTCGCAAAATGGGGGTCACGAGCATCTCAAGATAGGATACCGCCAACGAAAAGCAACAGGATGCCAACGCAAAGGTGAAAACCAAGGATAGACAACACTAGAGACAGTAAAAAGCAATTTTCTTTGTTTCTCTCCACCGCGCCAAATACGCATACGATACGAACAGAGTGAGGCAAATGAAACTGTATGAAATTAGCCCACGCGCAATTACGTTACAATAGTACACTAGACGAATTTAGAGTAGCCAATTCAAGAATACACACGCAGCATGCGGATTTTAGTTAAGGACTATTGAATGGATGTTCGGGGCTGAGCTGGGACCAGGGGTTGAGAGATCCTAGCTCGAAAAAGCTGAGCAATTGGATCGGATTAAAGGCAGGCCTGTCGGTTGTCGCCAGGGGTTCGTACACTTTGCGCGTCATACTTGGTGTTCTAGCGCTCAGCTCACGATGCAGGTCAACAGGCCAGCAGCCGCGCGCGCTCAATTCGGCTTGGTTACGGCATGAGGTCGTCATAACACCAACTAGTCTGACTATCGGCCAAATCCAGCACGGCACGGTCGCTTAACCCCGGTCAGGACACTAAAGTACGAATCCGGAGAAGATCGCCACGCCTCTTTTGACAGGTACGCGATACGTCCAGTGCTTATGCAGCAGAGCCAAGTACTCTACAACAACGCCGAGCTTGAAAATTACCGGTATGTGTATGTGGTGCAGATGCAAGACACCGAGGGTGGTGAAGGAAGGAGAATTTTCACCAAAGTCCCGGATGCTGGGTTAATCAACACCTCTCGTATAAGTACATGTCACTTTATCGACGGCTTCATGATGTGGATCGGATTGATAAGTTCGAGATTGGAATATCGGTCCACGTTGTCGATCAAAACAAATCGGGTTGTTGTTCTGCGTATTATAGGTATATACACAATATCTTGACCGCTGCCTCGGGAATGGTCATAATGGATCCCGCCACCTAGTGTGGCATGCGCTGTTCCGAGTCCCGTTCTCATCCCGGTCTAAATTCCGGCTGTTCTTCATAGGGAAGATCACCGGGGGCCGGATCATGATCCTTGGAGGGGAGCGCCTCTTCCATGCAGGGGTAATGTGCATGCGTACCGTCGAATCGTTGCCTCCATCGAGCGTACGTATAGTATAGCCCTAGGCCGCTGCGAGACAACTCAACGTCTGCAGGCGCCCGAATCTCCAAAAACAAGAAAGCAGGAAGCTTAGGAGAGGCAACCGCTTCAATCAGAAATGAGAGCTAAGGCACACTAATGCTGGAAACTTATGCCAAGAGACCCGCCACATTGCTGAAGACGAAATCCTCTTTCTCGAACGCAGGCCAATTTGACTCCAAAACAGGGCAGGGAACTAAGGTGGCTGTCGACACTATTCCTATGTTGCGATTAGTTACGAGACGCACGCCAGAAGCACCGGCTCCTCTCCCTATGGCGGATACATTTAGAATACGTAATTCATTTCTTTCGTCAGGCGTCTACTGTACTACGTACGTGAAACCAAACAGCACAGAGGAAATGATGACTAACTGAGATGGCCTGACTGAGATGGTCTGACATGTACATTATACGTATTACGGAGTTGCATTGGTAATGGCTACCATACCAGTTCGCAATTACACTATACTTCATAAATTTTTATTGCTTGAGTTGTCAAATATCAGTTGGAGGCAAGATTGTTATAATTACAGTAGCGCATTGTACCTAATATATACATGCAACAAGTTAAGCATATTTCCCTTGCGCCGCACAAACTGGTACTCTATCGAGAGTAGGATACATGAACAATACAGCTGTATACTACTACATATGTTGCGTGCACAGGAACTAGTAACCGTTAGGCCCCTCTACATCGATCTAGGTTGGTATATTCAAATCGACCTTGCCAATCACAACTCGTCTCTATTATCCCAAAGTAGATACCCCCCGGGATGCCAAGATGCAGAAGCAACAGCGAATCCACATCGTCGCTTTAAAAATTGCTGTTTCCGCCGACTGCTGTAGTGGGATACTCCGGGAGGAACAAGGACGGGGAGTCTAGGCGGTGGAGATGGTGCGTAGGATTATTGCAAATTAGAGGTGAAGGATGCAGCCGAGATCGATCTTCGGCCTCTCCAGCAAAATCATCGAGATACGGTAAATCATGAAACCCAGGGGTTTGGGTATGATCTTAGGCATGATTCGACAGCAGGAACCTAGCCTACCCTGCCGGTAGCATCACTCTCAAGCATACTACGAGGGGACATGTATACGCAGTAGTAGTTGGGACTAGAGATCCTCTCAGCCTAATTTACCTCGTGCAGCTTCTAGCCAGCGGCTAGCCAAGGTCCTCGCCCAACTAGTAACTATTGGGATACCCATCGTGATGTCTATCCTTCACCACGGCATCTGATGTACTGGAGGATGCCGCTTGCATAGTGTAACTGCACAAAGTAAGCCACCTCGTCAGCCACTCAGGCATGGCCAAGGCAGATGCATCAAGGTCGCCGTCTTGAGAAGCAATCGGTACGTACAGGCGTAGTGGCGATCCTCATTCAGGAAAACAGATTGCGACCAAGATATCCAGCAAGATATTGACTCCCAAATGTCTATATAAGGAGGCCAACATCACCCTTAATGAACACTCTTTTCTTGTACTCACCATCCCAAGCAGCAATCTCAGGAAGCCTTCAATCTTCACTCTCACTCAAATCAATCGCTTTTTTGTTTCCAAAACAACTCCCATTTTCAAAATGCAGTACTCCATCGTCGCTATCATCGGCTTCATCGCCACCGCCGTCTCTGGTGCTCCCACTGACGGAAATTCGCCCTACGTCGCTTGCCCTAGCGGCCTCTACAGCGTTCCCCAGTGCTGTGCTACCGATGTCCTCGGCGTCGCTGACCTCAACTGCGGCTCTCGTGAGTAGCCTCCCTCACTAGCATCATCGTTCTCGATACTCCAATCAGCAATTGAGAGCCGAGCAGTAAAAGAACACATAATCTAACTTGACGCTTTAGCTTCGTCTGTCCCCTACAGCGCCAGCAATTTCCGTGACATCTGCGCCAACGGTGGCCAGCGCGCCCGCTGCTGCGTCCTCCCTATCGTAAGTCCACCTTAAGCCACACTCGAGAAGCCCATTATACTGATATGATGTCCACAACAGCTTGGCCAGAGCGTTCTCTGCGAGACCCCCGCTGGTCTCGGTGAGCAGTAAATGCCTGATACCCATTCAACAGCTCCGGAGCCCGCCGCTGCTCCACCTGTGATATTCGGGCATGATGGTATATAATGGAGGTCAATATTGTGTTTGGGATGGAGTGAAGGAGTAATATGGGGTTGGGTTTCCCTGGTGATGCTGGCTTGGGATATTGGTCGAGGTATTACTTCAGCCAATGCCTCTGGACGCATGGAGTCAGGATGCATAGTTAGCTCAGAAAATCATGGTCTTCGGGTAGTTTCTTAATGAGAATATTCTTTGATCAAACACTTGCTCTGTCCGAACCTAATTTCGATTTAGTAACTATTGCCATTACAGCCTAATCTCGCATTATGGCCAAGCAAGCTTTGCTAGTATCTCTAATTAAATGGCTTTCCTCTGATCGAATGCTAGCAATACGATTAGTGGCCTGCCTCTCGGGCTTTATGTCCTTTGAAGTTAAAGTTGACGTTATCTACTACTCTTGTTCGTTCTTGGAGCTGTGTCAGCAACCCCTTTCTAGCGTCATCTTTCAGCCTTACAGGCCTGTCAAATCAAAATCGAAGTAGTTTTATAGCGGCTAAAGTGAATAGCAATACACAACAATTCCATCTGTATAAACAAGTCATGAGACGAGTATGTCTATTTTCCCACGTGATCTTCTCAGTCATTGGTCAAGCTTTAGTATGAAACAGATAATAGGATGCGGTCTTCCAAGCGCACACTATGTTCGGTCTATGCTGCAGCCACACTTGTCTCAACACCATTTTTCATGGCTAACATCTAAGACATATGACATACTGTGCTCGTCATCGCGCATGCATATGCAACCGGCTCTATTTTGCCTGAGGTTGCTCGCGCACCATCTAGGCATCCCACGGGAACAGCCGCACTATATACTAATTATCGCTCAGTCTATAATAGGATATAAAATAACATCAAGCCACCGGCCCTCATCCCAGCGTAATGGTAAGGCTACTAGTTCGACCTTTCTTCATCCACTCAAAATATCACATAATTCGGATCAGTCACCGGGGCCCCCTGATTCCCGTCTACAGCTCCATTTCTCGGCTAATATCTACGTTACACAACGGCCTCTAGGCCGCTTCAGGGTAAATCTCCGAATCACTCTTAAGGATATAAGTACTGAAGATCTCTGATTGACGGAATATTGGAGATTAATAATGTTACACGACGTCGCCAACGGTAGGCTATGGGTATAGTCTTGTGATATGACGCTTTAGATATTATATACCAAATCCCACTCATTTATCAACGGATACAAATCCGACAAGCTAGCGACCAAGATCTGTCTACGAAGTCTATTTATACTATGAATTGTTGAGTGAGAGGCCTAGAATTTAGTAACGGTGTTCTCTCTCAATAATATAGAAGCCCTTAATCTTCTAGTAAAATAACGGTGCCAGGATAATACTACCAAGGTGGTGAGGGCAGCCAGTTTTCTATAGAATACCTTGAAGCTATTTCTCAGCTTTACACACCAGAGTACCAGACTTCTATATGGCAGCATTCGGTGAACTTCCTGCTAGAACGGTGAATACGAAATAAATACCGCACGAAGGTGCCTGCTACTAGATCCCGCGCCATTTCCTGACGAATCGCGCAATTCCCAAATGATACCAATTTTAGCCACACCCTCAAAAAATGATAACGAACTACGTTAATATTAGTTGCTTGAGCTAAGGCAGCCAACCGCGGTGGCGGAACGTCCCGTAGTACCTTAGTATTACTTGCTGTATTCACCAATGACGAAATACCGCTGTCAGGTAGCTTGTTATCATGCCGACAGCTGCTGGTTGGGGGTTAGTGGCGGCAAAAAGGACGCTATCTATCATATCGCAGGTTTTATAAGTCGCCTCAACAAGGATTAGTATTAGTAACTGATATCTGGTATGCGGTAGATAGCTATTATAAATATGTGACTTAAGGCTGTTGAGTACCGGGATATACGCTGTTTGGCGGACGTGTTGTGTACAGGGTTGAATATATTAAAACCAGTTACTAAGCGCGCGTATATAGCATCGAAACAAGCCTAGAGTATCGCTGCTATGTACGTAGTGGGGCAAAGCTACTATCAAATTTCAACTATCCTTCCTGATTTATAAAGAACCAGTTGAGGTTCGGCAATGTTGCGCAAAGCCCTAATTATAAAAGTTAACCTATTCAATGAAGGGAGGTGTTGAAATAATATTATAAGAGTAGTAACAGTCAACGCAATCACGCACCAGAATGTCCTCCCTTTATGAAAAAGGTTCTCATGAGAATTATAAAATATCACTGATATGGAACCATGAGATCTTATCTGAGTTACAGGTATTACGATGATATAATGGACAGGGCAGATAAGGTAATAATTGCGTCTAGAAGCAATTAGGCAAAAGAACGACTATTGTAAGGGAGCCCACAAGCATACGGTAGGCTACCTATGCTGGGGCCCGTGAACTGCAATAGTCCTTCGTATTCGTATTTCACATCATAATGAGGTGTAAAGCCGTATTGCATAGACTTCGGGTGTGAAATAAATGAGGCTATTCCGACTTCTGAGATTAGCTAAACGCCGAAACGAAGGACATAAGGCCGATAGAAATGCTGACATATAGACTGGCCTCCAGAAGGCTAGGAGAGTCTTCGGGATGGGCAAAGACCCATACAGTCATAGAATATTATTTTCGTATCGTCACCTCTACAGGCCTTGTACTCGGCCCTTGCGATAGCGGCCAACAAAAACATGACTATAGAAAATAACATATAATGTAATTTCTAGAAGATAGAAAGGAATCACCACCCATTAGGGGATTCGAACCCCTGCCTTCTCGCTATCCAGCCTGTGCGCGTCGGAGACGAGCGAGCTAACCACTGCTCTAAATGGGCATCGTGAGCTTTCTGAAGCTAGGTATATAACGCTCTGTAAACGCTGTGGTACTGTCGCCAGACAGGTGAATGTTAAATAGACTTTCAGGGAGGAATGTATGGGGTCCAGTGTGGTTTCCCGGCGTCGAATGCAGTATACGGAACTAGAGACAGATCTGAAGCACGTGCATGAGTCTATATGCAGTGTCTATGGGATACCTCGCATGACATCCGCTGATGGTTAGCCATTAAAGTATCAATTTGCATATATAAAAGTTCAGCAAGTCAAACATAATAAGGTAACAGCACACATCGAGTGAAGGTAGAAAGATGAAAGTAGTGAGAAAGAGACCAATGGCATGTACAAAGAGGGTTACAGTGATAGAGCATCGAAATAAGGAATTTTATTGCTTATACCTATTGTTAGCACGCTCCAGCACCATAAAGTTCAGAGACGACTACTACGATTCGGAGTCGGAGTCTTGAGACTAAAGTTTTTTATATGATATTACGTATCAAAGTGTGACTGTGAGATCCATTTCGGGGAATAGTGAATTCAAGGTTGCGTTCAAGGATAGATTCATAGAGATAGCTAAGTCACTGTATTAGGCCCGATGTTAGGGAGAGTACAGCTATGTATCCCAGGGAGAGAATTATTATTTCTGAGGAGTTAGTAGTGTTTTAATTCCCTGGTAAAGCGGCTTTGCCGAAGAGGAGAAGACCCTATATTCTCGAAGACGTTGTGTCAACAGCGTATAGATAGCCTTGCATTGAAAGTACTACCTCCAAGCAATAAAAGCAGTGAGTGGCTGTAGATACAGCAGCACTCTAGGTTGCATTCCGAGAGCCATGAGCGGACTGCTAAGCTCTATGCAAGACATGACTAGGAACCTGCGTGATTGAAGTGTTAGGGATACTCATTAAAGGGTTTGTGAGTGAATAAGTGAAGTTCGCAGGGTGTTGAATAAGGAACCTTTCGGGAGAGGCAGGCCTTTGCTAATCGCCTCGTTGATATGGTGATACCAAAGCTATTACCTGCGGGCCATGCACATATAGTAGTAACTTTCCACTCTATGAATTTATCCCTGATGTCAGAGTGCTCTTGCAAACTCAACTCATCCAGACCGACTTCAATCATTACGACTACCTGGGCGGGTATGTAGCTTTAGTCTCAATGTCGTGCATGCAATATGGCTGGGGACTGATCCTTCATTAATCTAATCTGATCAACATCTAAATCAATATTCTATGGGGGTATACAAAACGCAAAAACTTTTTCTCTAAACCTCATAAACCAGCACTACAGATCCCGCTCTCATTTTCCCATCCCCGAAAGCCTTATTAAGGATATGCCTGGCGAGCTTCGTCCACGCATATCAATCGACGCGGCATACAGCCGATGTATCTCTTGGTGATTCTTTTCTAGTGGAGATAACGGAGGTTGGTCTGCAGTTGTCTGTGTGTGTCTACGCGGTCGCGGGTACGATCCGCTTATGCTCATCTTTCTCGGCCGCATCTTAGGTGGTGGGGAGGACAGGGGTGTGGTGCTCTGCGACGATGTGGAAGAGGTAGAACCGATGGACGTATCGGAGCCCCGAGTGTTATTGAGGGAGAAGACGCTGGACCGTCTCGATGCTCGCCGGTTCTCTTCTTCGAGGCGCAGTCCTTCGCCAAGCTCCGAGAGGATATCCTGGGCCGAGCGTCGCTTATCGCCTTGTTTGCCTAATCTTCTCTCCCACCACCTCCTATCTTTCCCAGGCGGCGAATACTCAACGAGGGTATCGAGGGCCTCTTCTATCTTCTGCAGCTTCTCCTCCTCGAGTTTCAAGGGGAAGTGCTCCGAAGCAAGCTCTAGAAGCGCACAAGCGTCCGCCACTTCTCTGTACTTGCTGCCATCCGATTCATGCAGGCCACAGGCGTCAGCCTTGAAGACAACAAGGTCTGGAAGGGAGATATATGGCAACTGTTCGATATCTCTAACCAGCTGAGCTGAGTTGGGAAAGTAAGGACAAAGCCACTCAGGAGTAATTTTCAATTCGATTGCCCAACCAGCTGGATGCCTGTAGAATATGGCCTGGCCTTTCTCGACGATAGTCTTTTTTCCGTGAGGATGAGAGAGAAGTATCTTCTTCACGGAACCTGGTGATGCCTTGTTGATAATGAACTCAATACTCTAGGGGACTCAATTAGTATTCAGCGCCTTATTGAAACTGGCCGGTCTTCCGACTTACCTCGCAAGGTCCGGGTCGTGATAGGTACTTCATAACAGCTAAATCACCCACAAGGGCAAGTCGGACGTTGGCTAGCTCAGCCACACATCGCATCAGGTGGACGACGGAGAGCGCAGCCGTCTCCAGATCGACGCTGGACGGTCGGGCCATGCCTGACGACGAGTGCGGCATGTCGAGAGGAAGATTGTAGAGCGCGTTCGCCAATGAATTACCATTATGACGGCTTAAACAGCCACTTCGGCTGGTTTTAAGTCAATGTTCAAGGCTCGGGGCCTCCAAAACTCAATATGAACCTACTAAATTGGGCTGGTGTTTGATACCTAACGTGCCTAACTAGGTAAATTTGGCACGCCGAAACAGGGATCATGGCCAATAGGACGCCGGGGTCAGCTATATTAATGTTATTAGTCTGACCTCTGTTCTACCCTAAATTGTGGTTGTTCCCCCTTTACTCGCCCCTGTAATAACGATTGTCCTAACTGTCAGACGATCCTCCGAGGCAGGTCGCAAAGCCGCCGAGTCCTCGAGGGATCTGGAATAAAAATTTTCTGTGCCTTGAAATAGATAAACCATTGGGAATATCTGTGCGGGAATGCGATAGTTGGATTGGCGACTGAAGACGCGCTGACGAATTGACACTCAGCGTGGCTGGTTCGGGAAATGAACAGACCCGCCCAGACCAGGACAACCCGTGAAGGTTGGACACCAACTGGCAAAGGGCTTACGAAGAACGCGCAAAACAGCAAGCAAATGGCCCGGAGGATGCGGATGACACGCTTCATGTGCGCCGTCGCCAGAGATTACCACACCGGACGTCTCTCCCTCCGAACCTTGCATTTCATATCTTGAGTTAAGGTTATTACTATTTTGGGACTATTGCGCCCGTTCGCAATCTTGAAAAAACCGTGTAAGCGTATGTAAGGCAGTCGATCAAGCAACAAATTTACCATTGTGCAGTAGCCTAGAAATACAGCTACAGTAGAGAAGCCGTATTCGTAGGCTCTGGTAGGACTACATAGGCGAAGAGGTGAAACGTATTGAAATTCTCAATAAGCAAACACGGCCGTCATACATGTGTACATAGTATATCCGACGCCACGTCCTTCATTTAAACGCCGTGATCCCGCCCGGCATAGATTCCGGGAGGTTTCCTTGCCTGTGGCTCGGTGCGCCTCAATCGATTGAGGTTAACTTCCGAGCACACATATACACGTAGTTGTATAACTTATCATGCGCAAAGGGCATCGTCATATCAGGGTTCATCCTATCATACATCGTTTTACTACATACCTAGGTTAGGTAGGTCTGTAAAAAGAAAAAGCTTGGCGATATATAAACTATAACAACGCGTGGCAAGAGCGCTGCCTACAGCTAAATATGCTAAAATCCAACAATAGTTAGTAGTAAGAGGGGTCAGCTCAGTCCTATACACGCACCATATGCATTGTAACTATATAAAGTACTTCACCTTCTAGTCTAAAGTGAATAGTTACTAGTATTTCCTGACCTTCAATAATAGTTCTGCAACATATCGTAGTATATTATCTATCTGCTCTATCATTACTATTGCTATTACGCCATGGGGAGTTCGTATTATAGAGCCATCGACTTTGTACTTCAGCTTGTAATGCGACAGGCAGATGCCGGGCGGAGTATATTTCATGTGTGGTCACGCTCTTCTCAAGTCACCTTGGGAGGAAGGATATTTACATTCACCATGGTTACCACGACCTACCAAACTATCCAAATTCACACGAGGGGTTCTTTTCCCATGAGATGAGTTGCCGCAGGAAAACGCCCACTCTGTTTGCCTGCACTTTCCCAGGAACAACTTTTCCATCTTGGCCGTGATCTCGACGCATCAACCTTCTCGAAGCTTCTCAAGTCTCTCTACTATGACCTTTCTACTTTTCATGAGCGTCTTATCTAGCAAGTAGTATATGGCGTATTCCTTACCCTCGCCACTTTTTGACCACCCTGTAGAGCGAGTCACGATCCTTGCCTACGATCTGCCGTTCGTGCTTTCACATCACTAGTCTGCATTCTAGAAAGACCGATCTACCGGACTTATCGGTTGCTAATTATCAGCAGCTCACAAGATGGACAACCCTTGGAACTGGGGCGTTGAGAAGGTAATACAAGAAACTTGTTTCTCAAATCACACTTGGATTCGCATTTCTTCCCTAGAGCTTCCTTCTTCCGAGCTGCTCAAGGCTTGTCTACGCAAACAACGAGCCGATAGCCATACGATTTTCACATACCCCGATGAGCCAGAGCTACGCGATAGACTTGGCATCAAAACTCTGAAGCAGAGGAGCACTTGTATGCGTGCCTGCAGCCAGCTTCGTCGACAAAGCCAGATGTATAGGGATTACCTCAACGATTATCCTACTTCAGAATCAAAACTAAACCCCAATGCTCATAATATCGGCCTCACGACTTGTGGCCCTTTCCCATACGCGCCAGCGCCTGACTGCGATGAGCCGGAGTGGGAAACAGACCCCGGCCTCAGCGCGCAACACCCCTGCCCCGCGGAGTGGCTGGGACATGCGCACGCGCATTACGCTTCGGAGTGCGTTCTAGAGGCATGTTCAAATAGAAATGTGAAGAACGAGGGAATGAGGAACGATATATGTCTGAACATGGAAGGGAACGAGAGAAATTGTGATGGCAGCTAAGACCCATATACAGGATATGAGCGGCGGCTGAAGAAAGAAGGAAAAGGGGAAGCAGGGCCACGGCCACGGCCACAGTCATGGCCGCCGCCGCCGTGGATGTTGCAGGCCCTTCCACAGCCCGTCGAAGTCCGGGACGAGTTGCCCCGACCTCCCCTCCAAGCGGAGTCAACATCGATAGATTGCTCCCTGGCTCTTCAAGAATTATATTCTCAGATGAAAGCGGACAAGCAACTAATAACAGCCCTCTATGTCACCTAACGAAGACCTACTTTGCACCGGGTGTGGTGTCCCAGTTTGACCTCAATCACGCTGAGCCTACCAAGGTAGAACTTAAATCAGACGACGAAAGTGAAATCAACATTTGCTACGCAGAATTCTCCCACCAGCAACGTTTGCGAGCGCATAAACTCTTCAAGCGTTATCTCTTGAGGGCACAGAGAGGTTCAGAACGTATTGCTAAGAACAGGGTCGATAATTGCCAGGGTACATGATCCCGAAAATGATGTTATTCGTTATAACTAAAGTTTATTTTAAAGGCTTGTGTGTAGGCAATGTACTTGTATTGGGATGGTTAGCTAGCTTAGCGATAAGTGGAGGAAACGGTCTATTTATACCTGGGTCTACCAGTAGCTCTACACTCGGCTAAACTCTTCCCAACTCCGAGCACCGCCGGGGAGAAACCAACGCAGAAGAAATCAAGATTTCTCTGTTTCCTCCTCTGGTTTTTTTGGGATCAAGAGACCTAAGAGAAGATTATTCTAATTGTAAGTAGACTTACGACTGGATTTCTGCTAAGTGTTTAGTCGCTCTCGGTCTTTTTTTTTTTTTACTCTTTCATAAGGTACGCTTCTCTCTGGTTGGCTGCGTCGGTTTTCTTCCGACTGTGTCTCAGTTGTAGACGCAAGAAATCGTCTTCTCAACCTGTTCGGCGCCGCAAAGACTTTTTTGCCGCTTTCCCAACACCATTGGCGCCGGCAGCGACACTTGACGACCACCACAAATCAAGACTTGGCTTCTAGCCACGTACCACCAACTCCATCGGCGCCTGGCACTACGCGACCTTCGTCGGCTAAACCCCCAACATGTCGAATCGCGTCACCAAAATCAGCACTAGCTCAGTCAAGATTCCAATCACCAGTATCATCAACAATTAGGTAGGTTTTGACAGGGGTACTTCCGCCTCCTCCGCTACAGCGGTCATCGAGCTAGAGTATTTAGCTGCCTGCATCAGTGTATTAAGTAAGCTCTTATTCACTAAGAATACCAATTTATGGGACGGTTCATGATCTTGAAGACATGATATCTGTCGGCAGGGGAAAGTATCTTAGTGAGCGGAAAAGGAGATCATTCTACTGGGGATGTTAGCGGTGAGCGATTACGAGGTCTTTCAACGAGGACTTGCTCTTCACACGAGGTCGGCTCACCATTCACATGTGATGTGGGATTTAAGAGTCGAGAACTCAAGCAGTTTCATAAAGTTGGCCGATGTTTATCCATGTTTATCTATCTGCATACCTAACGTGATCGATTGACTAACCATAGAATGAATTGGATCTTAACTTATCGCCCTATTAGTCGTCGGCCCTTTATTCACCAATAAACTATGTCGTCATTAAGTTGAGAGTGTCTGTCTCCCGAGGTTGCAGCTCCTTTGTATCCGACCTTATAGGAGCGCTTAGATAAATCAATTCTCTCTCCGCGGGAATTCCTTTATCTAGTACGACGCCACAAGCTAGAAGCTATACTATAAGGAATAGTGTTACGTTTCGTTGCCTCCACCTAGATAGATCCAGTGTATACAATCTCAACCGACGAGCGCAACGGGATAGGACATTCTTCAATATACTACAATACTATAGTATCCTGTAATTCCCATCTCTCTATACTAGTATTACTATTGGTCCAAGAATTTTCAGGACTCATTTTAGCTTGCTGATGTGATCATGATGAGACTGATGATTCCATACAGAGGCAAACAACCATGTCTAACTTGGACATGCTAAGCTACAAAGACTGTAGGTCTATTACCAAGAGCGAAACAGAATGGTAGGCTACAGGCACAGTGTTGCAAGGCAACTAAGACATGGACTCAAGCTCTGAAAGCTTTAGCTTTATTTCCCCGCGCATACTACATTGGACAAACGCCCCTGAGGACGACGGATAGGAGACAACGTTGGTATAAATGAATTTGACAGCATGATCTGACAATAGCCAATGCATAGGCAGTAACGGCTTTTCAATTGCCGGGCTGCGGCAACTAGACTTGAATCGTAGGTAACAACCCGACTGTGGCGTAACAGCAATCAACTCGTCTCGCACAAACAGAGTCTGCAGTTTAGCCGATCCAGTGAGACCTCGATACCACATCGTATATGTTCCAATACGAGATTCACCAGAGGTGGCTTTCGTGCTCTCCGTCCCTCGGACTATCTACGGTGTATTTTCAATTGTGATTGGGCGGCGTTCTCGATCATGTCGGCGAGCATTTACTCTGGTGACTGTTGAAAACAAATCTGACCTTTGTATGTTGTCTCGCTTGAGTCTGACATCGAGTAGCAGGCGAAAAGATACACCGAAAACGGACGAAGGAGGTTGGCCAACCTTCCGCCACCATTTATTATATAAGGGTTGAAGAGCCGGACCAATATGATATTGTACTTGCACGCATTGCTGCTCTGAGTAACACTTGCTTCCACATCAGATCCATCACAAACCCCCTGGTTTCTATACTCTCAACTCAGTGACCATGAAGACTGTCTTAGCCTTCCTTTCTTGCTCCGCTGCGGCGCTCGCTGCGTCCATCCCAGCGCAGGACGCCTCTACCCAGACTTTCGCGACCGGCGCCTGGAGGACTGATGATACCGAAATCATCTTCCTCGGCCCTCCAATCAATGCCAACGGCGGCAAGTTCTACGTCAACAAACCCACCGCTACCTACTGCCCGCTGGACGACTGCTCAGGGTTCGAGGGAAAGGATACTACCTTCGTTATTGGCACTGATAGCACCACGATGTCCCTAGACGTCTCTGTTCCCGGAGGCCAGCAAGGCAAGCATCTAATTCGACTCCTCTTATCGAAATTCTGGGCTCAGATCACTAACTATGCCTCAACACAGTCTACATTGCTCCAGATGGGACGCTTTCTTTCACGCAAGCGCATTCTGCCTACATCCCTCCAGGCAGCATCGTCACCGGATTTTCGCGTAATGCCAGTCAAGAGACCGGTGCTCCCTTCTATCTGTACAGCGACCTGGCAAGCTGGTATCTCTGCCCCGTCACCGAAGGCGAGCCAACAACGAAGGTCTACCAGATCTACGCATCGGATCAGGACATAGTTGGATGCTACGACACACGAATCCGGACAGTGAGTGATTTCCAAAACCTTTTCCCTCTGTTTCTGGCATCTTCTTAGGTGAAGATCATCATCGGGAGACCGGACAAGTCCGAGAAGTCCCATCGATTATGTTCAAAATGGCGATAGCTAACCCCGACTGTTATAGTACGCCCCAGCCGAGGAGAACGTTTGGGAGTATACCTAGACGCATTCATTAGTTAGAATGTTGGGATCGCTCGTGTCAATTTTTGGTTAGCATTCCCATGTGCGGTCCATAGATAAGAGAAGATCACTTCTCCTCATTCTAATTGACATAATTCATAATCGTTGCTAAAACTTCTTGTTATCTTCTCATTTCCATGTGAATACATGTTGAGGACTAAATATGGATGTGACTGTTATGTGCCAGTCTACTGCTCTAGTATGCTCGGAGAGCCTATACATGTTGTGAATATTAGATATGTTTTCGCGTTCTTCTATGAAAATAACAGCATCTTGATCGGCTCTGCTATTTATATATTTCAGCTGCCCCTGCGCATTGACTCCGATGCCAAGCTGGTGAGCTCGGTCGGCAAAATGGTGAGTTTATGCGCTGAGATCAATTGCTATCGGCAGTATTAATACACGATCGCTATCTTTCACTTAAATATAATGACCACTTAGCTGCTAAGAAGTAGCTAGCCATATTGGCTTGTAATTATGGTCTGCGGAAACTTGGTCTGAAATTCTAGTCTAAAACACCCTTACTGCAGAGACCGGAGACAAAATCTAATTTACAGGTGAACATGTCTTAGAAGCATGCAGGGAAAGTTTGAGACCGGATACAACCATGCTGTGATTAGAAATACTGAGCCAATTCATGATTATCTTCAATCGGATTTGTGTTAACTATGACACTAGTGGTTGGAATTAGTGGCACGGTTACGAATCGAAGAGCCGGAACGAGTACTCATATTGGCGCTGAGGTGTTCGTCAACAAACATAGAGCCCGAGTATTACAACTCACAAAGCTTCGGGAAACCCCTGGAGCGCTGTTACGCGCCGGGATCTCGATGATAGTAGTGTCTAGGAAAGAGAAACTAGCCTAAGTTTACGTCAACTCGGTCGGCGAAACACAAGCCATGACGGGAACATCCGCTCCTAGACCGTGTAGAGGATTCTCAATGATCAGACAATGCATTTTGCATGACGGCAGGCAGGCCACTTCAGACCTATCTCCTCCACAACAAGTATTATCTTGGATGATGATGACGGGAGGTGCGCTGAGTGGGAGGGAGGCAGGGCCATCGTTTCGTCGTCAGCTGAAGGTTTCCATCAATCTATGAAAAGCGCTACCTTTTTCCGCGTAGAGGAAGGCGATATGGATGGGTCTAATGGGACATGGACTTTGTCAATAGCGACCGTCTGACTCTTTCTCCTATAACGTCTTTCGACCAGATATGACACAATCCAGGAACCGGTCTCACATTAATCCCAGAATAATATCAAAATGTACTAGTCGACGTTGAGAACTATATCATCATTAGGCAATCAATTTATACGACTCTGTCATTAGTTCCTGTGTCAACAACGCTTCTCGGTAGTATATCGCAGTCTGGCACGCGCTTCGCCCGAATAAGTCCCGAACTTCTCGGCACATGAAATATGTTCTCAATCATAAATAGCCTTTTCTCCTTCGAGGATGACGACCCAGTGACCTCTAAGAGCGGCGCCGAACAGTCGGATGGTATACGATCAGAGGCCAACGTAGGGCCTTCGCAATTAGGCCCCGAACAGCACGAACAACATGAACAAAATCCAGGCTCTAGTGGTTCCCCAAGACAAACCCGCGCCACCAGTAGCAAAGAGCAGCCGTCTACCGGCGGCGAAGTGTCCCGAGCTCATCCAAGAAGGACCATTTTGGGAGAATTTGGGTATGGGGTACATCAACGTAGGAAACTTATCGAGAGAACGTTGGTCCTCCGGATGACTGAGTTCGCAGAACCTCCCCGCCCAGCCGTGCTGAAACCAGCTCGCGACAGCATGTTCAGAGCCTCGTTCAGATATCCAGAACACTAGCACTGCAACGAATATTCTGAGAACTCGAATAAAGGAACACGACAGCCCTGTATGGAACGGGACATTTGGTGTCCGCTGGCGACATCACCAGGGGGCCCCGGGCAACTGCAGACTTTCCGGTCCCCAGTTTTGCCACGTCCCCGCCGCTTACAGTCAGGTCCTAAGCGATATGCTCAGCCATATAATGAGCCAGGTGATAAGAAAGCTACCACCTCTTGGCCATGGAGCAGAGAGCCGCTGCCGCCGCCGCCGGAGCCACCATTGCATCTCCTGACAAGCGGACAGAATCACGTCCGTGATCTATTTCAGGATCGCTCTACCTCTGACGAATGCGCGAGAGCCTCCTCGTGTCATATTCCAGGTAGTCCAGGTAGTCCTCGAAACAGCACTCCGAAACGTCCATGTAGAAGCCCGTGGAGAAGTTTACAAAAGGCCTCCGGACCTCCCTCCCACTATCATCTACCTATGACTCACCGCGCGGCGCAACGGACGCCGACGTCATCTATGAATTCGTCTTGGCTTGTTGTCGACTACTTCCACCCCACTGGCATTACCATTAAAAACATCCCCTTAGACTGCAAACAGGAGACCCTTCAACGTCTGATGGCTGATATGAACCTCCCAGAACCAATTAACCTCGAATATTCTCGTTTTAGAAACGGCGCCTTCATGGGCGTTGCTTTCGCCAACTATCGTACTCCCAAGGATAGAGCTGTTGTGGTTCATGAAATGCAAGATCTACAGTTCATGGGACATAAGCTCGCGGTAAGACGTAATTTAGTAGGACCACGGTATGAAATCGCTCGAAAGCAGAGAGAAATACATCAAGCGGTTGATCAGCTTCGGAAACAGCATGGTACGCCTCTTTCCATTGACTAGCAGAGTGCTATGCTCTCCAATATCCGTATTATTGCTATTGTTATTGCGATTATTCCCAATAACACTTTCATGCTCGACAGAATCCCGCTTAGAATGGTCTCGCGTACCAGAGAAATATCAAGTCGCCGTCGCAACCCACCTACGACCAACGCCCAAGCACCCTCCCCGCAGCGACTGGCGCGTCTCTACTTCACGAGCGGCTGATTTCGCGAGTATCTCGAGAAGGGGGCTCCTCGAGCTGCTGTCGCGTGAGGAAGCGCAAAAGACAGTGACGGTTTGGCGATTGCATCAGATATTGCCGAAGAAGAAGGCAAAAAAGCTCACCAAGGCCGCGCTAACTTTTTGGAGAGATGATAATGCAGCGATTGTCAAATTAACGCCACCTGATATAGACGCCGAAGACAAGAATGCTCCTCATAGGATAGCAATCAGATCGGAATACAATATTGGGGTGTTCTTAGATTTTACTCTAAAGCGCTAAGCACGAAGACTGGCAGGACGGGATTGACCCGAAGGTGTAGAATAAGTTGTTAAACAGCGCGGGGCGGATTTTCTTTTGGAATATGATACAAACAGCGAATAGGGTCAAAGCCAATCAACGTAATGAGAGAACAAATCAGTTTTTAAGATGGTGTACATAGGTTGTTGCCCTGTATTGTATTTGTGTCGGATTACCTTTCGGGCCGTCACGTTGTGAATTCACCTTTGAGCCGTTTTGGACGTATAGTGTATTAGTGCTTCCTTCTTTCGTTGCCTTGTTGTCTTCAAACAGAGAAGTCAATCGCAGCAATTCATCAGACGAACCCCCAGCCAATAATACTGACTGCAAATAAAAGGGTCTACGAGTACAATACATACATCATGGCCATTAATAAGGCGTGGATGTACAATCACTATTATCATCCCTCCCATCTATCTCTCCTTCCCATGAACCCATTTACGATGGTGCTTGGAAACATTCTTTCCTCCTTGTTTCCGTCGATTGTTAGAAAAGACAAACACGTCCACATAAAGAGGTGCAAGCAGAGCATTCGCTTCCAGTCCGTAATCTGTTTGATTCATATCAAGCGCTTGTAAGGCGGTCTTGTACATGGATATGATTCTTCGCAGGAAATAGAGGGAGAATAGACCATGAAACGCCGAAACGATACTCTCTAGTCCTGGCCGCCGAACCGAGTCAACCCTTCAACGCCTGGTTTGACCTGTATACGAGAAATCATATAGTATTTCATTTCCCGCTCTATGCAATTCGTCGTGATTAAAAGAAAGATGCTGTCATTAATTGCGTGCCTAGTGATCAACAGCCACAAGTGTCTCCTAATCCATAGCTATCGTGGAAGCAGACAGAGTCGCAACCGAATATTATGTTTTGATCTTAGAGAGAATTGAGAATTGTTTCTGGCTTCTCGCTGGAACAAGTGAAGAGGTTGATATGATGATCGCCTCTGGCGGCGCATCCTAGAATCATCCGGTGGGGGTGAAATGCCGTAGCAGCAATGGGAGAACTGCGGTTCTGTTGCAGGAAGCTTGAGTAGGGTTCCATCTGGGAAAGCTGACGGCCTTCAAGGTTGAATACTTTGACAGTATGAGCAGAGGTACCGCTATAAGGGGTTAGTGACCATCTTTGTCTTTGATGTTAAAGTTACACTTACACGGAGAACACGGGTAAATGTTCATGTACACTGGCAGTTCGTATGGTATCACGCGAGGCTTCGATAATACGGAGAGGGTTGTCCATTCGAATATCCCAGAGTTTGACTTTTCCATTGCGGCTGGCAGAAAGAAGCTCTCGCTGGCCACCACGCTGCATGTGTACACTGCGTATCCATTGTTTGTCAGAGTCATCTTTCCATTTCTTAACCATCGATTCTTGAGGCCGTAAACGAGTGTCAAAGACCCTGACGGCTCCATCGCCGAAACCAGCCACAAATATGTTGCCAGTCATTTGATCTGATGTTAGTGAGGTGACACATGAGCCTGATCGGGCTGGAATGTCAGTCACACACGTCTCCGAAGCTGCAGCCCAGACCCGAATCACACGGACATCACCCGCAACAAGGACTCTTCCCGTTACTTGTTGCCAGTCAAATACCATGCCAGAGTTGACATTGCTCGGAACCATATGGGTCAGTGCCCTCCAGGCAGATGCCAGCTCGATAGTTCGTGCAGAATCGTAGTTTCTGTAGATCCTTAATACACCATCGGATGATCCTGTCATTAGGAATGCGGTGTCATCCTCATTGATGAATTTCATGTCACTGATCTTCGAGCCTTCAGGATTGCCATTGGAAAAGCGATGTAACCTGTTCTGCTTTTTCCAATCCCATACGAAAACAGTGTTACTGTCATCGGCAACGGCAAGATGATCTTCGAATTGGTGGAACGTCATTTTGGTGGGTTGGGCACCGTTGTTCATGATGCAGAGTTGGTTGTTCCACCCATGGTTTTCGGCAAACGGTTTCTGAGGCTGTGTCTCTCTTAAAATAGCCTCATTGCGAGATCGCCTCCAAAGGCGCTCGTTGTACTCCGTGCTTCCAGGTTCTTCAGCCTCGCTGGGTTTCATTTGTGGTTCGCGGAAGTACTCGATAGACCAATCTAGGAAGGTGCTACTCAGGGGAAGCGACGGCAACTCGTGAGATTTCCGTGCCTTGAAGTTGCCCGATACTGGTTCATCAGCCACATGGTAATGAGCAGGAACATATGCTTGATCATTCTGCTCTGGAGGAGCTTTCCAGTCAGCCGGATACCGGATCTTCTGGGATAGACTCCGAGTGAGTTCAGGAGACGGCAAAGGAGTTGAGTTGGCAGACTTGTCATCAGTACCCCATATATTAGGCAGCTGGAGCAAAAGACTGGCAGTTCGTTTCAACAAACCGGGAGAGGACTCGGAGTGATTATTATACAAAGTTGGTGCACCAACTATGCTATTGCGGGTAGTGGACGACTGCTTCTTGTGGCTCCGAGCCCTCCGAGCCCTCTTTTGAATTTCGTCAACTAAAACCTGGGCTTGAGAGCCAACAGAGGAGACTAGTAGTATATTGTGCACATAATCCATGATGATTGTCGCGTCTCGTTGCACCTCTGGATGGGGATCAACAGTTAAAACAAGGATGTGCTTCCAACAAGCCGCAAATACTGTGTTAAAAGACAAGCCTTGAGCAGTGGCTTTGATGAAACCACCTTCATCTCGGTTTTCAGGGCGAGCGTAGTGCATACCCATCTTATGATCCATGCCATCATCTGTAGGAGGAAATTTAGTGTATTCCTTCTCTTCTAGTAGCTGCTCAAAGGCCGCGACGATGAACTTATTTTCATATCGAAGTACGAAGTTGGATAAAAATACTAGCAACTCTTTTCGAACAAGCGGGCTTCCATCATTCGCCATATCGAGTAGTGTCCAAGCAATGGACTCCTCGATCCGGGCTACTTCGTCAGTTAAGTCCGGTATGCCCAAAAAAGTCGTCATGGCATGGACAACCGCTGCTCGGACCTCAGGGCAAGTGTCTTTGGTAAGTGTTGATAACTTCATCGGGGCGTTCTCCCTAATCCCTCTCCATTTTGCATCAGGAAGATCATGCCACAGCTGGCTAATACAGAGACAAGCCCATTGTCGAAGTAAAACGTTTTCCTCGTTGTTAAGGTGAGCCAGGCAATATGTCATAACATCGGTTTGATTGCAGACGACCTGACCAGGCTTGTATCCCTTGCACAGCATTGCGAGTACAAAGGCACACATTGCCTTGTGCTCGTCACTATTAACTACTGGAAGGCCTTCAGACGGTTTGAGGATGGCGGCAAAATAATTGTATCCACTATCCTTGATGAGATCTGGCTGGCAGCTGATATCGACAGCGAGAACTCGTGTCCAGATGAAGACCATGACTGGTTTTAACTCCGACGCAGCTGATTGCAAGAGCTTAAGAACGTAAGGGAAGATACCAATGCTTAAGGCAAGCTGAACCGCCCAGGGGCCAAGATCTAGAAATCTACCCAGTAGAATAAGAGCACGAACTCTGTGCTGCTGGCTAAGCAATACCTGCAAAACAACAGGAAGCTGGTCCGGGGGTTTCTGCAACAGGGCGTCACCTCGACTGAGGTAAACTTCGAATGCAGTGAGTTGCTCGGCGAAGAAAGTCGAGCTCTGGTATTCGTATTCTATAGCCTCACTTTCCTTCTTCTCTAACATTGGTAATTGAGCTAGAGCCAAATCGACTGCTAGATCCCAGCTTTCCCACAAAGGATGCTGATGGGTATCCGGGAGTGCTGGATACGACTGGGGATGGCATCCATAAACCATCATAATTCTCTGAGCAAGAATGAAATTTCGGAAGAGAGCAGCTACCATGAGGTCTTGCCGGAAGAATTTACGGAAAAGCTGCCGAGGTAGAGAAGTCCATGCGATAGTGTCGGTAATTGCTGTGAAGATCCAGTTCAGCTCTCCGAGAGGTGTCCTACGTTCTTGTAGTCGGCCGGGTAGTTTTTTAGCTCGCTCAGGGGTTAGATTTGTCTTGAGGGGATTTTGTAACACGAAGAACCACAATGCCATCTCTATTGGCGTCGTGAGACATGCCGTGAAAAGGTCGGCGGGAAGTAGAGGGTTTGTCGGGAGATTCTCCTTGACAGAACAGGCTGCTAGGTGGAGATACGAGTCGTACTTAACCCGCTCGTAGTTTGGGTCTGCAGCCGCAGTGGCTTGCTCTTCCTCTTCGTGCTTTTCTACGAAGCGGTGGTAGTTGTTGAGAATGTTGCCTGCTTCTGAACAATCCCAGACAAATACTGTGGGTGACTGCAACCAATGCTGAAGATCGTACAACGATATCGGAATATACTGGGTATAGTTCTTATTAAAAACCCAAATCTCGCCAGATGCCGTTGGCTTAGGAACGCCATGACCGTTGTAGTGTAGTAGCACTCGTTCGTCCTTCGCGTTCTTCCGGAGCGACATGCAGAACTTCTTAGTCTCCTCGACCGAAGGATCGAGATACTGCTTGTATCGCGTGCGGACAGAGATGTTTTCGTACTGTGCCTGTAGAGATTTTCCTATGCTCTCCAAGGCTTTCGTTGCTGGCGGCACGAAGGGATCTTGCCAAGCCTCAAGTTTGGCACCTGGATTCGTCTTCAACTGATCAGGTGGCTCAACCCCTATGTTGAGGCACACCGCGATAGCAGCTGAGACGGTCTTCAAGCGATCCCTCATGCGCCAGTCCTCAATCTCGTAGTTTGGCGCCTTGGGCTGCCCGGTCGTTTCGTGACGTTTGTCGGTAAAGTACATGTACCAGTTCTGCGACGAGTTAGCGGCGTACCAGGTATTGAACTAAGCAAGCTAATCAACTAGGTCGCTAGAGGGAGGATTAAATGCCTGTGGCACACCGAAAACATGACGCGCCATCGTTAAGAAGAGCTGGTGTTCGGTCGGGCAAATATAGGGCGCATCATGTTGGGAAACAGGCAATAGCAGGTTGGTTACACAAAGCTCAATGCAACCGAGATTGTATATTACCAGAGGAAAACTAATTTCACTCACGTTCGCCAGTTGCGATATGATATCTTCCGACTGATAATGATCTTCGAATCCATGACGGGCACCCCATTCATGAATCTGCTCACCAACGGATTCTGGGTCGTCACGCCGTACAACGTAGTCGCTCTTGGATCGTAGCAAGGGAGGCTTTGGACGTTGGGAGCGGTCAAGACCATCGTCCTGGGAGGTTATGATAGAGAGCTTCTTTTGATTGGAAGAACGTTCAATACCCCTGCGATCAGAATCGCTGCTGTCTACAGTACTGTTTGGTCGACCGTTTATCGGCTCAGTATCTCCTTTCCTTAGAGAAAGAACGGGATGAGGGTCGCCACGCTCGGCGGCAGGTGTGCCATTGGTGCCCAACCGCGAAGGCATGACAGCGCTGGAGGTTGCTATGTTCGGACTGTTGCGCGTCGATCGCGAGGTGGTGGGATTCGGGGAGATTGTCGTGGAACTACGAGCGGTATTTTCGGTGGTGTAATGGGTGGACGAGCCAGTCGGGGGTCTGGACGGAGACGGAGGCACCAGCGCGTGATGCTGCTGCTGCTGCTGCTGTTGTTGTTGTGGAGGATATGCGCTTGGGTGATAATGATGCGCAGTGATGGCGGTCATTGTGAAGAAGCACTGCGCTCGCAGCACAGGTACACGCGCGCCTTGCTAGACAGCTGGTCAAGGCCAAACGAGGGTAGCAAGCTACCCCTGGGCAAAAAGCGGTCGCATGGGGCGACAGAGAACAATGCCTTGGAAGAGGAGAAGAGTGTCAGAACGAGAGAGTAAACAGAGGTATTTTCAGGTTGGAGATAGGTCGGTCAGGCTGAGCCGAGTCGGTGTGAGGCCTGGAAGAGCCGGCTTGCCCGCCTGAATCGACGTGACATATGGCCTGGCGTGGTGGCCTGAATACGCTAGGTTAGGCAACCTAGATTTCTGACGAGATCTCACCTCCCTGCTGTGTCTCTGAGCCGGCCAGCCTGCCCCCACGGTATGGTACCTACCTGTACGAATGATCTAGAATCCCATAGGACCCGAGTGGGAGTTCTGTGGGAGACACTGTACATACAGGCCAGTATGTATGTGTATGTAAGGGAGGATGTAGTATGTAAGGTTGGCGGTGTCAGGACCTCAGAACGTCAACGTGAGTTGCAGTGCAGGAGTAGCTGGCAACCAAGAGTTGAGAGTGGGGCTGTTGGGCGCATCGTGCCAATGAGAGCCGGCTGAAAAGGTTGGTTGACCTGCTTGTTGCAGTGACTATCCTCGGTATTCAACAATACCGTACGTACCTACCTGGTAGTACTACATATACATTCTGGTTGAACAGACCAATCGAGGACAAGGTAGGTACAGTGTACTTGTATATCCATGTATTTTACCTGCGCATATGTTGTAGCAGGACATCTTGACCCGTCAGGTGACATCACATCTCACTTGGCACATTAGGTTTGCCTTAATAATTGCGCATACGCACATAGGATTGCTCGTATTTTCAGCCATTCTTTGTCCGAAGTGAGCGATGAGATGCGCACCCTTCGAATCCTCAACACTGAATGACATGTGATTTTCATAACCTTTATATTGATGTCAGTTCTACTACTGACAAGACGTGCAATATGCTGCTGCTCCGCTAAGTATACCTAAGTACGCTAATACATGTGTGATTGATAGGCCGGTAATATATGTGTATAAACAGAATGAATACAGGCATTTGCCAGAAGTTTGTCAATGCCATTGGCCCACCGGACCAACCGCCTACCACAAGTATACCAGGTATTACTAACTACCTACGCAGTAAGGTGCCGTACTTTTTTATTTTGGCTAAGTGGCTGTTAGTGTATTCCAACAGGGAAACAAACCCACGTGCCAATAATCTCCCGCGTTTCAGGCTATCTGTTTTGGTAAGGCTAGGTTAGGTACTTACTCCTTTCCACTAAGATGATAGAAGCAATAAGTGAGGCTATCGTGTAGATAATGCCCAGGTGGTATACGTCGCGACAGCGTATAGTAGTATGATATGAACCACCTAACTTAGGTATTAGACAAGTTCTATCATACAATTAATTCTATGCTGTATACTACCTATTTAAAGGGCTCGGAGCATATTGCGGTCGAGTACACTACTAGGTGCTTATGTGTGCCAAAGGGAGAAACTATCCAACCTACCTACCTACCCTTGCACTTTTATATAAAAAATAACACTTCAACTAGGTACTTACGCTCTATTCTCTATTGTCCCATGATATAAAACAGAAACCCGGGTACCAAGATCATCTGTTCGCACGATAAAATACGTGCAAGAAGCTGACAGGCTGTGGCTGTCTGATGTCAAGGCCAAAATTCGATGCATCGGCTTTGACTCGGGCACGCTACTGCTCCGCAAGGGTATAATGCTTAATCCAGCATTATAAGCCCCATCACGACTAGATAGGAAATGCATCAATGTCACAACGATGGAGGCCCATATTTGCTGCGCATCTATAAACCCTGTGAATAGGCCAGCATGGGCAGCAAGAAACGTAAGATTCTGGCATTTTTCTAACCTAGAAAAATCCCCGGTGGTTTTATGCGTACCAGCCAAATTCAATAAGTGTTTGCAAGGGATGGTCCCATTGCATACAAGAGATCAGCAAATCACCATCTTGCTCGCCTATTACAATTCATGCACAGGAACTACAGTATACAATTCTCTCATCACAACATAATGCTTTTGGTCATGGGACAACAAAGTTGCCTTAAAATCGATGGAGACCTTTGTACTGATCCTTTGGTTGTCTCTTCTAGTCAGATAATATATATAATGTAACTGATTCAAATAGATGGATTTGGTGAAGTTAGCTAGCTCTGTTCCTGCGTCGATTCCACCTTTTTTTTTTTTTTTTTTCCTTGATTCCTTCTAGAACAGGTACAGGCTCAAGCATATAATAAAGTAACAAAGTATTGAGATATATGAATGTATTTGCTCAATTGTGTATCCACCATAAAATAGTACACGTCCGATATCAATACCAACCTGATAGACTGCGACGTTCCCTGGCCTCTTTCTTTCTTTCTTTCTTCCCTTGATCTCCTGCCACATTTCTCCCTTTCCACTAGCGTCGTGTACTGCGTAGATAGGACCCTCCTAAGAGGTTGCATAATAAGTATACTTCAATGTAATATACCTAGTACACAGATGAAATTTATGATACTAACCCTTTTCGGCGCAACCTGGATTACCCTTAAGCCAATCATGGCCCGGCATCTTTGTTCTGAGAGGAAAGGCATCTGCAATGATGCTCCATATTTAGATGGGGAAGTCCCCCTGACTCCCGGCCCCCGAAAGTGCGAAAATGGAACTCGACCTACCTAGGTAGCTAGGTACTTAGGTGGAGGTAGGCAAAGGGCAGGCTAGTCGATGTAGCAGCGCACGCTGTGCCGCGGTGCCTTTCAGAGTACGCCCACTGTCTTGAGCGAGGGGACCACCGGACGTTACACTAGCAAGTGCGCTGGAGCACCACTGCTCCCTTCTAAAGCCCACCCCCAACCATCCTGGGCTGGCGCTGCTGAATTTTGGGAAATTTGTCGCAATCCCCGACCAACCTCGTCGCCGGCCTCTTCTCCTTACTTTCTCAATCCTCCACGATCCTCCGACCCAGCCTGCAATTTTGTTTGTCTTTGCCGCGAAGCGACGCGCCCGGATATGCCCTGACAGGACCTGTCAATGAACAGACTCCCTACCTTCAGTCGCTTTTGGACCGAAACCGCATCGACTGCACTGCTCATTACTTTCCCGGGTCCGGAGCACGCAACAATTGCCCGGTTGTCTTCCTCCCTTTCACGGCAAACGACCATTTGCGCTTCGTCGGCTCTGTCCACGCTCTCTCGTCCTCGCGTTGCTCCGCCCTATCACTGCGGGTAGCCGAACCGATACGGAGGCGCCTACCACGAGGATTTAGACGCTGCAACCAATAATATTGACGTTTAACTCGGGCCTTGGGCTCGGTTGTCGAAACTTGGCCCCTAATACAGACCGTATCCGGGTGTTCGGCTCTGGGTCGAGATCCAACCTCGCAGTTGTCGAATCCCAGCCATCCCAGTTCTGTCGCTTCCATTCGCGTTTCATCAATCTTCTTGCACGCATTGTGCTACCACCCTACATCGATTTGACCTATCTTGGTCAACGCTCTCCATACCGCACCGTTGCTCTCACAAGATAGATAGTAGGCCTGATCTCGACAGCTCGCTGAGGTCCTTTTTGGGGACTCGGCCCTTAGTTCCGACATGGCTTTCCTTTTTAAATCCAAGAAAAATCAGGATAGAAATATAGCAAGTCGAGATGGTCCTCCAGCTGGGATCCAGAGTCCGGCAGGGCGCATAGCAAGAGACGAAAAACATGCACGCGCTACACCTACTGGCAGTCTACACTCCTTAGAGGAGAGCAGCGGGAGCCCTGATGTCGAGAAATACGCTGCTCGGCGGGCCGCTCAGCAAGACCAGCCGCAGCAGGCCCAACCTCAGCAACAGACGAGTGATCTACCTGTATGTTTAGTGTGTCTAGGGCTCGTCACTTATGGCTGACTGACATCCTTCTCAGTTCCGTAATGCACCTCCACAGAATGTCAATGCATCGTTATACCCGTGGTCGCAGCGTCGGCTGAACTTCACTTCTAACGTCCCCAGCCCATTCCCACGATACGGCGCCGCAGTCAATTCAGTCTCTTCGAAAGAAGGCGATATCTACATCATGGGTGGCTTAATTAATAGCTCGACAGTTAAGGGGGACTTATGGATCATTGAGGCTGGAGGTAATTTAGCATGCTATCCCCTGGCAACTGCTGCTGAGGCTCCCGGCCCGAGAGTTGGCCACTCGTCTTTACTCGTTGGCAACGCATTCATTGTCTACGGTGGAGACACGAAGATTGACGAGAACGATATTCTGGATGAAACTCTATATTTACTAAATACATGTAGGTGTCAATTCTTGTTTTGCTGCAGCGGCGCACCTTCTCGCTTCCTACCCTCCCCTACGCGCCACGTCTAACAACAAACGCTAACATTCGTTTCTTTCAATCTCCTCAGCTACGAGGCAATGGTCTAGAGCGTTGCCAGCCGGTCCCCGGCCATCTGGTCGTTACGGACATTCGTTGAACATTGTAGGATCAAAAATATATATTTTTGGTGGCCAGGTGGAAGGATATTTCATGAACGATCTTTCTGCATTCGACTTGAATCAATTGCAAATGCCAAATAATCAATGGGAAATCCTAATTAAGAATTCTGAGAGTGGGGGAACATCAACAGGGAAATCCCCCCCTGCAAGAACTAATCATTCCATGATTACCTACAACGATAAGATGTACCTGTAAGTGACCTGGACATCGGCTTAGTTGTTGGCCGTTACTAACTGCGATAGCTTCGGTGGAACAAACGGCTTCCAATGGTTTAACGATGTTTGGTGCTATGATCCTCCCACGAACAAATGGGCCCAGTTGGATTGTATTGGCTATATCCCGTCGCCACGAGAGGGTCATTCGGCCGCCCTCATAGACGACGTCATGTATATTTTTGGCGGCCGGACCGAGGAGGGAGCTGATCTTGGAGATTTGGCCGCTTTTCGGATTTCATCGCGACGTTGGTATACATTCCAGAACATGGGCCCTACACCTTCCCCTCGGTCCGGTCACAGCATGACCGCCGTGGGAAAGTCGATTGTTGTCGTAGGAGGAGAACCGAGTTCCGCTACGAATCAAGTCAATGATCTTTCTCTTGTCTATGTTCTTGATACAACTAAAATCCGCTATCCTAACGATGCGCAAATACAGTCTAGCACACAAAAGTTGCAACAAACAAGGAGACCAAGCGGTGAGTCGGCTCCCGGTCGTGGACCACCCTCTCGAGAGGGGTCGAATGGCCCAGATCCGAAAAGGCTCCCCGGTGGCCCGTCAAGCCCTACTACCAGGGGTGCAAGCGGAGCGGACATGAGCGGGCCGCCTCCAGTCAGCAATGGTATTTCGAAGCTTCCACGAGCAGCAGGCGCTTCGACGCCTTCTGGCCCGCCGCCACAGGGACAACCTCCGCGGCCAACTGTTGATACTAATAGTGCAAATCGACGAATACGAAATACCTCAATCGAAAGGATAGAAAAGGAGGCTGCAGGTGTCGGGCCGACTTCTGCCGGTAGCCTAACACAATCACCTGTCTCTCGGGACGCTATTAAAGAAGAAAGCCCAATCACCAATGGTCGTAGGACGCCGAACCAGCAACCTAGAAGCGGTTCGAGAGCAGATGTTGTCTCCACTGATTCATCTAAGTCCAAGCCATCCCGACAAGGTCGCGGTCAAGGTTCAGTCGACAGCAGTACTGAACCCACTCTTAAAAGCGTCACTACTCGCCCTTCTTCACCCCCACCGCCAACTCGTCAAGCGAGCAATCCTTTGTCACGAAGAGGTTCTAACAGAAATTCGCAGACAGTTGCGTTGCTGAAAGAATTAGATTCTGCGCGCAATCGAAATGCGTGGTATGCCTCAGAGCTTGAATTAGCCCGTAAAGCGGGATATACATCTAATGCTGCGCTGAGTCCTGCACTTGAGGGCCGAGGAGCTGAAACATTCGATGATGATGACAAGCCCCTGATCGAAGCTCTTCTAGCCATGAGACAAGAACTGGCTAATGTTCAGAGCTCTGTAGATAAACAAGCCGTGCTGGCTGCGAAACAGATTGCCGAGGCTGAACGCCAGCGTGATGCCGCAATTCGTGAAGCCGTCTATGCTAAAGCGAAGATGGCCGCTCATAGTGGAAGTGCAGCAAGCACACCACAGGTTGACACTGACCGCAGTACCGATGTCAATGATCATGGTGCCGAACTAAATCGCAAGCTCGCTGCAGCTTTGAGTCTGCACAAGGAATTTCAAGCCAATTTGTCTCGTGCTGGATCCGATCTTGCGGCTGAAAAACGCGCACGTCAGCTTGCAGACGAGACTCTAAGTGCAACGCAAAAGCGGCTGACAGAGTTGGAATCGTATAAGCAAGAAACCTCTTCTGAAATCGAACGGCTCAGAGCGGAGTTGCATATTTCCCAACGTGAAGCACGAGAACAGTCTATCATTGCTGCAGATGCAGTTGCAGCTACGAATCTGTTACGTATCGAGAAAGATGAGTTCGAGGCCAAATACAATGCATCTGCCGGAAACGACGAAGAAAAGGATGCGCTGGAGTCTTTACGCAAAGCCATTGCTATGTCAACTGATATAAGAAACCATCTGGAGCGGAAATACGACGAGGAGCGATCTCAACGGGAAGCTGCTGAAACAAAATTAAACAAACTCAAGGCTGAGCATGAGGCAAGCATAGCCGAGTTAGTTGTGGTCAGCCAGCGGTTGCGAGATGCCGAAGAACTTGCTGAACGTAGCGCGGCAGAAGCTCAAGCTCATCGCCAGGCCATACTTTCTGGGCTGGAGAAACTCACAAGCGATCCAGCCAAGGTCAGTCGAGCTGATACAGAACGCATCGTCGTTCTTCAGAGTCAAGTCGGTGAAGCCAACACCCTTGTCAAGAAGTATCAGCAAGAGGCTGATGCCGCTGCTGATAAGCTTCGTAGTGCTGAGGAGCGTATTGCTGGGCTTGAAGCGTACCAAGAACAGTCGAGTAGGGAAGGTGTCACTATTCGCAGACAGTTACAGTCCGCCCTGAAAGATACCCAGTCACTCCAGGCTCTGAATTCAGATCTCAAAAATCAACTGGCGAATCAGCAGCTCGAAACTAACGCCATGACGGTGCAATACAACACGCTCAAAAACATCCTTGAAGAGAGAGGTATCAGCCCCACGGGGCTTTCTCGTGTGCGAGGTATGGGCTCGCGTACAGATTCTCCAGATGTAACTCGCGCCGTAGAACTTGAACGACAACTCGCCGAAGCAGTCGCAATGCATGAGGAGACAAAACAGAGTTTCATGGCTCAGGCACAGGAAACTGAGGCAGCTTATCGTGAACGCATAGTGCAGCTCGAAAACGACTATCAATCTGCTGTTCATTATGTGAAAGGCACGGAGAAGATGCTGAAGCGGATGAAGGAAGAATTAGCCAAATCAAAGGCGGATAACACTCGTTTGAAGAATGAGAATTTCGATCTAGAGGCGCGAGTTGGTGCTCCCGACAACTCAGTTGCAGCTGATTGGGAAGCCGAACGATCAACTCTGGAAGCAAAGGTACATACGCTCGAAGAAGAGATGAAAGCGTCCTCAGTACAGCTCGAGCAGCGACTTGCTGAGTTGCGGAAAGAACTCGACACTGTTAAAAGTGAACGTGACACTGTCGCAAAATCAAATGAGAGCTATTTGCAGCAGTTAACAACTCGTGAAAAAGAGCTTGATCAGCTACAGCAAGAGAACAGTCTAGTCGAGAAACGAGCCCTAGAAGCCGAAGAAAAAGTCAGTCTCCTTCTTGACCAAGTTGGAACTTCAGTAGGTAACTACCGAAGGCGGAGTCGGATGAACTCTGATCCAAATGCCAGTACTCCAACCATGAATGGCAAAGGACACGCCCGGCAGGAAAGCTCGGAAGCTGAGAGTCTCTACGAGGAGTTTGGCGATGCCAGAAACAGTGCAGCTCTGGAAAACTTGGCCAGTGAGCTCGACATGCTGCGAACTCACTGGGAGACCCGAAACAAAAACAGCTACCGCCTCTCAAATGCGTTTGATTTCGAAACTCCCAAGAAAGATGACGAGGGTCAGGGTCTAGGACTTAGTGAAAGCCTAGCTGACTGGAGGAAGCGACTCGATACAGAAGAGCGCGAGAACGACGATCGAGCCGTAAAGAGCAGTAGTGGCTAATAAGCAGTAATGCTGCCCTTATCACCGCTAGGCACCTTGATCACGGAGAGTGATAATTAAATTCGTGCTTTGACGAAATGAAGGAGACGATACCCTGTATATTCCATTACGGCTCTTTGCGTTGCGTAATGTGTAACACGACATATTATGGCATTCATCATTCTATCCTCTTGTTTTCTTGTTTCTTAACGTTTTGAACTTTAGGTCTCGTGACGCTTAGTTCTGTTGGTCCATGATGTGGCATCATCCGCCAACAATTATTCGCATTAGTTATTAATGCAACTATTATTCCCCCCTTTTTCCGCTTCGTTGCTCTTCCTTTCTTATCCTCCCCAGCGATACAGACAACATCCTTGTCCTAAGCGACCTGCGACCTTCCTGCGTGAGCACAGCGATGGAAAATGAATGTACTGAATCTCCCATTTACGCCCTCGAAGGCCCAGGTACCAGATGGAAACGGTTATTCCAACTCAAGGTCTTCACCCGTAAAGACCTGTTGTACAATTCTAACACAGCTTAGCTGTCACGAAGATGATGATGTGTTTCTCTGCTTGGGTGACTTAAGTCACGGTGGGAATTCCAGTCTAAATGTGCAATAATTGTACTTAGCAGCTAAATGAGGAATGAAGTTCTTTCCTGGTCGATTCAAACATTAGTCTATGTGCCTTATTTATGCCCCTGTGAGAATATGCTTTTCACCATTAGTCCGGCTTGGTATAGTCCTATCTTAAGCACAATTCGTCGAGATTGTCTGTAGGTTTCTTTTCGCCCCTGTTCTCCCATTCTCTTTTACGTAGAACTGAAAGTCTAGAATGAGAGTTTGCAGGCTGTAGCACACTTACTGGGACTTATGGTACCGGCAGCATTCTCCAGCGAGTAAAACAGGAATCCTGGTAAACCTTTCAGACGCTCAACAACACTTATCATTATTACTGTTTGGAAGCCAAAGGATCCTAGCGTAACAGGTATTTTGCAACAACTTTTGACTGAACTTGAACGACCCAACTAACATGACTAATACTATCTTGTGCCTAGCGATATATTCCTCTATCTCTCCTCTTCTCTTGCTTTCCACCGCCCATAGATTTCGTAGTTGGATCCTATATCCATGCTATCAATAGTCAATGTCATGAGGAAGCCCCTATTCATTAACTAGGCTTGGGAGAGGAAAAGATAGTGCCTATGCACCAGCTGACACAGCACACCATAAGGCTGCTTGATAATCTATCTTTCGTATTCTTTTTTCCCCTATTTTTAGTTGAAGCGTTGAAGCATTCAAGTTTGTTGGGGTTTGCAAAATGTCGTTTAATTGCTATACGAGATCGGGAGAAATTTTCTCATTCAGAAGGAGCGCTCTGGATGAGTCGTGAGCATCTTAGTGTCTGGAAACAGACGCTTTCAAGATTGAATCGATGAAACGATGGACTCTTCACCTTGCGGCGTTGGGGTTATATATAGTTATCCGCATCCGAGTGAGCGATCAATAGCACACACGTACTCCATGACAAGTAGCTCATCTGTTCAAAATTTACACCTAAATTCTGCATTTCGCCCTCTTATTCGAATCTCACCCTGGGACCTAAGGGTTAGTATAATAACAGCTTAACAAGCATCGAAGACTTTAGGCAACTATACCAAAGCCTACTAGGAATAGATATATATATCCGATATGCTTCGGGAAAGTGCTAACGACGAGTGCAGAACTAGTCAGTTAGTTTTAAAAATAAAGTAAGAAAACTCTAATTTTAAATCTAAAGATTCACGCATTTTGCTCTCTTCTCGCTAGATCTTCCTACACACATAATATACCTATAGATATCCTATATTACTCACTTACACCTGCATACAACCCCGCAAAATCTAAAACAGAGGACCCGACAAGTGGCTTGCTTTAGGTTAGATACCTACTTGCTGACTGCAGCCCGCTCGCCTGCAAGCCACCGCCACAGCGCCGCGGAAGAGCCGGGATAGGCACTGTAAAGCGCCGGCAGGGGTGAACCTGTCCGAGACGCGATCTGAGACACGCGATGTGCTTCTTCCGTGTCCCAGATAGCGCTGGCAGAATTTCCGATTCAAGTAAGTCTAAATGAAAGGATAAAGAGGGAGGAAAAGAGAGAGGAAGTCTTACGGGGCCAGATAGAACTAGACAACGTGCGCAGGGCATACGGCCTTTCTCTCTTCTTTTCCAATCCACAATGCTAAGTCCCAAGTTGCTTACCATCGACTTGGCGTTACTAATTCACTAGGTAAGATGACCATGGATAGTATAATTTCCTGCGCTGGAAGTGTGCTTGTTCAAATTCGTACCTATTTGATTACTCTGTGACAAACCCACTCCAACTATCCACCCTTCTTCCACTCAAAAAAAGAACTTCATGAAAATAATAAAACGTTGAAAAGATACAAAATAGCCTTCTAAACCAAAGTATATGTTATGCAACACAGTGGTGGTAGGTATCCAGTGCCGAAGCCACCTCTCGTGATTAGGAATATAGTCGTTTCGTCCCACCCCCCCTTTTTCTAGGTCCCTTGATGAACAGAGCAAAGAGAAACTAGCGTGATAAATGCTTCTCAACGGACATGTAGTAGATACATATAGCCGACCCAGACAGTTGGCCACCACAACGCCCATCACCAAATTAGGGTATAACGTTCAGACCCGGTTTAGCCTTGCCCACAAGGTCCTCTGGTTATTGACCAGCAGTTGAGATACACTGCTGCTGCTGCTGCTGACAATCGCTTACTGAGAATCCGGCCTGTCCGGAGTTGGCGGCGTCGGAGCAAGCGTTCTGCTGTATATCACAGCTGCGTTGGATCGCAGCCCCTTGATTGACAAAGGTGTTTCCGTTGACCGCAAAGGGTCTCGAAGAGTCACCCGAATTGGTGACAGCCGGGGCAGCTATGCCGCCTAACGCTCCGCTATTCTGCGAGTTGTTAGCTTGATTATTGCCGGTTTGCGCCCCCGTTGAGGAATTACTGTTGTTCTGTCCCTGACCCTGGCCAAACTGGCCACCGTTCTGACCAAATTGACCATTGTTCTGACCATTTTGGTTGTTCTGACCGTTTTGGCCATTTTGACCGTTCTGGCCGTTCTGGGCGTTTTGACCATTCTGGCCATTCTGGTTGTTTTGACCGTTTTGACCGTTCTGGTTCTGGTTTTGGTTGTTGTTGTTTCCGGTGTTTCCATTGTTATTGTTGCCAGTACCACCACCGACTAGTTTCATTAGCTAGCGATTCACACAAGATATAATAGAAAGGACTTGGCAAGACGAATAGTGAGCACATACCTGTGAAGCGGACACAGTCATCCTGGGCGCCACGCTGGGCAACGGGCATGAGAACAGGTTGATGATTGGCAGCAGAGGACATCGAGCAGAGACGGTAGTTACCGGCAGGAAGCCCACCGGCAACGTCGGCCGAGAGGAGACCTTGCCCGTTACCAGCATCGTTAATACCCTTGAAGAAAGCAAATTGCGTAGCATCGAGGGGTGTGGTAGGGTTCAGTGAGTTGCCGAGATCCTGAACAGTTACGTGTGTGTGACCAATGATGTTACCGGAGCCATCCAGATCCTGAGGGGCTGAGTAGTACGTGGAATCGGCATTAGTGAAAGTGCCGGGAGCGAAGTTAGCGACCTGAACCTGGATCTGGAAGTCCTGGTTGGCATCAATGTCGTCACCGTTCTGTGGGTTCACAAAAACACTCGAAACCATGTTGGTCTTGGCGGGAATGTTACCCATCACTGTAAGACGTTAGAACATAAGGGGGGAGAATTGACGGACTTAAACAAACTTACCAACACCGTTGCAAGAGCCTGCCGTGTTTTGAAGACCATTCGTCAGAGTCTTGCCCGAACAGAAGTTGATGAAGTTGGCATCGTCCCTAAATGATGTTAGGACAATGTTTTCAACTAACTTTTGGCCTCCAATTCATCACTCACGTGGCAGAAGCAGACTCGCCAGACGCCGCGTCCGGGTCCCCGTCAGAAGCAGAACCAGTTTGAACAGCATCAGCGTCCAGGGTCAGGGCGGCCTGGTTATTGTTGTCTATAGTTCCTTGTTAGAAAGCCTCTTACCCACTATAAAATATTTCCTAAAAACCCTTGCAACTTACTGTTACCGTTGTTGTTATTGCCGTTGTTGCCCTGGTTTGCCTGGTTGTTTCCCTGGTCTGATGATGTTGTTAGTATATTGACAGAGAAATATGGAGAAAGGGAACTCACTGTTCTGGTTGTTTTGTCCATTCTGTCCGTTCTGCCCATTCTGCCCACGGCCATCTATAGCAACCCGTCAGCTTCCTTCCTAGTGTATTGTACGGCTTAGTTACTAACTGCCAAACCTATTGGCCTGGACATCCTGCCGGCTTTGAAGGGATCGGAGGGCTCGGCGGTTCACGATATTATCGAATGGGCGGTGGATCGCAGAAGCTTCGGCGATAGCCGTAAGGCTGAGAAGCCCGAGAAGAACGCTCTTGGTCTGCATGATTGCGAGTTTATATGCGACGATATACTTGGCAACGGTGAAGTCCCTTTACTACCCTGGTTCGGAGGCGAGAAGTGAAGCGTTGTAGAAATGGTTCCAGACCGTTTTCGAATAGTTTAAAAAAGAATGTGTCACAGACAGTGAATTGAAGTAGGCTAGCCACAGTAGCAATCGAAAGGAACGAATGAACAAGACACTACCAGCGCATTATTCAGAAAGAAAAGAAAGGATAGGAATCCGAGGTGAGAAGACAGCTTAAAGAAGAGAACTGGATTGGATTAAAATGAGTGGGAGAGAGACGGCCAAGACTTTTCTCTTATAGTTGATAGCCTTTGCCGAGACATGACAGGCAGGCTTCTCGGACGGCCAGTGCTTTGAGACCAGGAACGACATCATAATCTCCTTGCAGGTCAGGGACTTGGAAAGGAGCGGTATCCACAGACTCAAAACAAAATGGCAGACGGTAGCACGGTAGCTGAGGCGAGCAAATGACAGGGTCCGCCAAGGAGCCTTTTGATCCCGGTGGTTATAGGAGCAGGGGGGCAGAGCGGGAGGAGTTCTCTCGAAGCCCAAGCTGCATCAGACTGGGCAGGGGTGCAGGAGCTTAATCGAATCTCACCCAGAGGAAATTATAGACAGCAAGATACCGACTGAGGCACTCGAGAGCCCATACACACTGAAGTACCAGTATACAGCTTTTGCTAGCGAGACGCTACCGCACGCCATTGATTGGCTGAAAAGGTTGAGATGGAGATGGGGTCTGAGATGGGGTATCAGACGGGCCATGCTGGCAGGCCAAGATGGGCGGCTGAAGACCGTCTGACAGCCAGTAGAAGAAGAAGACGACTTGATCGCTGGATGGCCTACCTATCCAGTACTACGAGACCACTAGACCACTTGGCCAAGATCAACTGCTACGAGAAGCGAAACACCTAGACCATAGTGTTCATTTTGGTTGCATTAGCAAAGGAAGCTTCAGATCAGATGGGAGTTGATCCTACATGCACTCCATCGTACATCGTATTAACATAGCGGTAGGATGTGGATCTGATGGGAATGGCACAGGAGATCTAGGTATGTCATCATCATCATTATTATTCTCGTCAATATTGGTACCTGGGCCTGGCCTTGAGCTGTCAAGTTGGTATTGGTTGTGTAGTGCACTGTTGATACGGATAGCGAAGCATCCTTGTTTAGCGACGCCAAATTGAAGGAATGAAGGAGAGTGCTAGGTGCTGTAGAGAGACGGACCCATGTTTGGAGGAGACAGGAGGAAGAGAGACAGACCATTGGATACACTGGTTCTGGTGACTGCAAGCATTAGCCAGATAGCTTATCGATTGCCGAGACCCGGCATCTACGGGGCGACCTGGGGGTGGGTCGAAAGGAGGCCAGTCTCTTGAGGCTCCAGACGTCGCAGATCCGCCTGGGCAGAGCCCACCCTGCAGCATGCCAGCCACTCAGAAGACGGCGCTCCCCGGCCGACGGGGTCACTATAGCGTCTCATACAGGGGACTCTGATGCGAAACGCCCTGAGGAGCCTCCCAGCCTTTTTTTCCTAGCGTGTAATATTACAGTGCTATGTAGTAGTGAAGATACCGGCGCGTAGAGCGAGGCCTGGCCATGATCGACTTTTTTCTGCTTCACCATCCAAGTCACGTCGTTTGTTTCTACTCGACTACTCCCAACATCCCCCCAAGGCACGATCTGGCGCTTGGCGTTCTGTCGATTATCGCTGTCGTCGATCGCTGGGATGCCTAAAAGCCGGTCGGAAACTTGTTTGTAGTCTCCCTTGTTTGACGGAATGCCATCTCAAATTACGAAACTGTCACCGCGCTTGTCTGTGTGTGCTCACTGCTCGATGATTTACTGCACATTGTGCCCAGACATGAGATCGACGTTGCCATGACCTCCCGGCCGACCAAAACATGTTCTTCACGCGGCCGCCGAGAGCTGGGCGTGCGGGAGAGTGCCGCATCGCACGTACCGCATCGTGTGTTGGTGCCAAACCTGCATCGTCTCTCGTAGAGTATACTATATGGAAATGATATGATAGACCATGATGGCATTCGCCGTTCCTTTTTCTTGGTGCCTACACCTAACTTGTTACTTTCTACCTCTTCTCCTCTCTACAGCTACCGTCATCAACGCACCTAATCTTGAATTAGCTAGCCTGTCTACTTCGAGATCACCGAAATTGAGGGGATGAGTGGTACAGAACTTGTTAACTGATGCTCGCCTCGAGGCTCGATGTGGTTACTCTACGGCTCCACATGCGCCGTCTCGTGGTTGAAGACATCGCTCAACGTATTGTGTATAGTGTATGTTCGTTGAGGTTGGTAAGCATCACGATATGCAGGTACCAGTAGTGTCAGGACGATGAAACCACCATAGTCTATCGCCCGCATTATCTCCGGAGAAGTTGCCCTAGCGCCGCTTTCAACTCATCTATGTAAGGAACCTTCAGTCTTAAAGGCTAAGCCTCCTTACCTCATCTCGTAATTCAGCTCGCTACCCTCCTAGGTCTGGGAACCCCTGTTATTCCCTCGGTTGACTTAGCCGACCAAGCAGGGGACTAAATGAGCTTCTTAGAAGTGGGTTCGTCTCCTTTTCCCAACTCAAATTAGTTGGGGATAGAGCTCTTAAGTGTAACTGGATGTCCTACAACGTCTGGTGAAATGGCACTATTTGCCCTTCACAATGTTGATGATATGGACCCGAGGAAAAAATCACACTGTACATTAGGCTATCGTGCGCTTCAAAATCACTCATATGCTATACCGTCGAATTCTGATGTAATAGCCAACCTCGCAAATGACACTTAGGCCCCATCCCAAACATAGGGTGAAACCACAACCCCTACCAGCGTACCAATTCCGGAATAACGGTGGTCACGACCTTTACTCTAAACTATATCCATCACGGTCGCTTACACTAGTGTACCAGTTATTAGGTTAGTGTAAATAACTACACTATTACATTGCACTTACATACTCCGTACCTATCATCTCTATCCACCTAACTCGCCAGCGGAGCTGTTCACTCCCCCTGCGCAGATCTGTCGAAATATCTCTCAAACATTCAGATGATAGGGTCGGCAATCGGCAACTTCTACTGTAACATGAGGTTGAGCTGGTTGTTTCGACATTGCTAGTGTAGTAGACGCCCTCCTCTCTTTCCCAGATTCCAGATATTTAGCCGCTCCCCGGTATACCCTAGTCATATCCGTCTACATACCTTCCCCTTTCTTCTTAGAAATGTCAGCTTCGCCTGATAGGTGTTGCAAACTACAACCCTTCTCTAACGCCGTAGCAATAGTGGGTTTCGAGCGGGCGTTAGATTTGTGATCAGAAATTACCGTATGCAGAAATCTCGATAGAGTTTCCAGATTACTTTGTTGGGATGAGACGGTCTTTCTAAACCCAGGTTTCCGTCCCCGTCTTCGAATTCCTACGTTGCAGGGCAATCAAGGTAGCGTCCGTGAAAGCCTCCAAGAGATCCTCCTTCAGGGGAAGGGCGGGGACTGGTTTGTAAATATTCCCCTTAGGTGACTCGGCACAGCCGACCTCTGTTCTAGAAAAATCTTCAAACCAAAACGGCGTATTTCGTCTACAACGATATCTGTAGCGACTCTGTGTAGACCGACACAGAAATAGAGGCTGCTGTTACAACTCGCCTACATCCTCTTCACCCCTTAGCATCCTCTCGGCGATGAGATCCAACCACGCCGCAAGGCGGTAGCCTGCTTTGGCGACTTGCAGTTCAATGACAGGTGCCGCTTTCTCGAAGTACTCGCCCGCCAGCTCTTGACCGGCAATGGCGGATGGTCCTTCTGGGAAAACTGGTGGATTGGAATAAGCTGCCGAAATCTCGCTGAGGAATGAACCGCAAAACGTTCTAATTACTTACCATGGGAACAGACATAGGTATTGGATTCGTTTGCCCAAACCATCGATGTCGCGATAGGATCGTCGAGAAGCATTCCGCCGACCCACGATGCCCTCTCCATCACATACTTTCCCGACTTAATCTCGTCTGTGAGATCCGTAGCCCACCGGAAGGCGTTATCATAAGTCTTCCTTCGGTTGCCCCCAAGCATCTTCTCCGCAATGCTCGAGTCCCATACATGATGCACTATATGATACCATTTCGTTAGGCATTGCGTTTCTGACTTCTAGGCGCGGCCTAATGAAGCGACGTTGATCCGGGGGCTGTGAAGAATTGCAAACAAATGGAGAAAATCCTACAGTTGAATTCATGCCCTTCCCAGTTCACATGAATGCCATTACCACCTTGCGCGACGTTCTCGACGTGCAGCGGTTGATGGATGTCGCCGACAAAATGAATAACGAACTTCGCGGCCTGGTTCCTCCGCCAGGGCCACAACGTCGAATCCAGCAGCTGGGACGTGTAGTTCTGGAGAGAGCTAACGACACAGCCATCGGCCTTGCAATCGCGAACAAAGTCGACGCCGCAGTACGTCGGCGGGTCATCTTTGGCGTCAATGAAGTGGAAGTTCTTGCTGAAGCGACCCCATTTGGTGTACCGGATGCTGTCGGCCCACGTCGCAACGCCGGCGAGGTAGTGCTCCGTGTCGTTGCGCAGTAGCTCCTGGAAATAGGCCGTCGTGCTCTCCTGCACGAAGTTGCTTGCGATATAGGCGATCGTGATATGGCCCAGACCTATGCATCGCCGTAATTAGCGGTCTCGCGTAACGCGTGTCAAATCCTAACAAATTCTACGGCTGCACTTACTGCCCCAAGCGATAGCTCCCGGCGCGACTGAAGCGCCAAGAAGGAGGGTTCGAAGATCAAGTCTCATGGTCGGGTTGTCTTATGACGATAATATCTCGAACAGAGAACTTATAAGATCACAAGCGCTAGTTCGAACAGTGATCGATACTTTTATCATTCAATATATTTAGTCTACAATATCTGAGTAAGTGTTGTAGTGTAAACAAAGTTAAATACAAAAGTTAAATACAAAAGGTAAAAAAGAGTGTAGCAGCAGCGGCCATGTTTCTGGTCGTATGCGCGCTTGATGGTGTACTCATGGCGCTCTTCCATTGGCAGAAGGTCAGTCGTAGTGGTTGGCAAGGGAACGTGACTCGGGCGCGTGGCCATGATTCGCTCCAGTTTACAAGGCTCAGCTGATGCTGGTGATGATCTGCTGCGGTTCCGCTGACGATTTGCTCATCGCCCGCTAACCTGGACTGTTCAGTAATAACTAAGCAGTCGTATTAAATTAAGAAAAATAAATTTAAAAAAAAACCTATGGCCTTATTTACCTACCTACCTACATAGAGCCCGAAGGTTGCCCCAATAACAATACCTATCTGAGTAATTACAGTCCATCGGAGATATGGTACTGCACCTAACCGATAGTGTCTTTAGGTACTTAAGTACTACCTAGGTAGGTAATGGATTCCCTCTCAGTGGCTGAAGCGCTCTCTAGTGTACCTAACCCAGCGCGGGACAGCCATGACTCAGGCGGGTTAGCTTACGGACTAGTGTAAGTTGAGACAAGCATACACTACCTCTATAGATCCATGGATCTCTTGGTACAGTAACACTGCTGCAAGTGACCGAAGAGGGGACCCTGGCTGCTGGGAATGCAAGCGACGTCACAACAAGGCTCCCAGCTGGTTCGAAGCATGTGCCCTTACGTTTTTAGGTATGCATGCAGCGTACGCCTCTCCTCTTTTGATCCAAACGTATGCGGCTAGCGAGGCTATTGTCAATTGATCAACGAAAAAAAAAGGAGAATACTAGTAGGTATATGTATTCACTCTCAGCAATGGACAGTACATTGAAATAATCAGAAATCATGATATAGGTACACCTCACGGCAAAGCGCAGTGCTAGATGCTCAGCGCTAAGCTCCTTTCGGCATCGCATGCAATGAAATGCACGCGATCAAGCACAGTCATAGCTATCATGTCCCCTCCTTATCTCTAGCTTGAAAGATAAGAAAACACTTTCTTCAGACCCCTACAGCCAATCCACCTTAGAAGCCGACGCCCCCCTCTGCCCTCTGCTAGATCGCTGCTAGTTACTTACCTGCCTGTAGCGTATCACCTCCCTCCTCTTCTTCAGCTGACCTTTATCCTCCCTCCGATGATAAGGTATCCCTTCCCCAGTCTCTTCTCTAAGCCACCCACATGACACCGGCTTCGTCTTCCTATACCGGTCGCTCCTTGCTGTGATAAGGGCTGCTTTTCGGATACGAAGATGCTCCCGCTTCCTGCCTTTCCACCCATACCTGACTCGGGGATTCAGACCTCTGATACCATGTTATCGCAGAGTCTCTCCGTCAACGAGGCCCTCTCGGGCATCTTCGGCAGCGTGAGCTTGACAGCATGGATTTGCTTGTTGGTACGATCGCCAAAGGAACGAAAGTCTCAGATCCACCTCGCCCGAACTGACGATGCTTCTGTAGATTCCCCAGCTCATCACGAATTACAAAGCCAAGAGTGCCGAAGGGCTATCTATGGGATTCCTGGGTATCTGGCTGTTTGGTGATGTGACTAATCTAAGTGGTATGTTTCACTTATTATCGTCTTTACAGTCTCGAACTGCGACTCTTCAAGTCTATGTCTTTATGCTTTGCTCGTCACAAACCCTCTCCCCAACTCTTATCACCTGTTGTTATCACATCAAGTCTTCAGCCGACTCAGACACTCAGGCTGACGCTATGTTCTTTATCTAGGCGCTCTTGTGACTGGTCTTGCCCCTACCGCCACAGCATTAGCAGGCTACTTCTGCCTTTCCGACCTTATCCTCATAACACAATGCGTATACTATAATCTGCGCAATGCTCGTATCGCTCGGCAACGACGACGTTCTTCTGACACGGAGTCATCTGAAGAACGGCCCTTGTTACGACGAAACTCCACGGCGTCAAGCTCGTACGCCCGGCGCTCCCGCCACGAGCAATCGAACCCCGACGCCATTAAGCGTGTGATGACAGGAGAGAGCGAACCATCAAAAACCAGCTCTTGGTTAAACAATTCTTTGGCTATCCTTGGCATTCATTTGGTGGGAGCTGCAGGGTGGTTCATCTCGTATAGTGTTGGAGCATGGGATAAGCCCGATGGTGCTGATGCGCCGGATTCAAGCTCACCAGGTGGCATTAGTGGCATGGCTCTTGGATATGCCAGTGCACTCTGCTATCTATGGTACAGCAATCTCGATACATGACTCATCCTGGCATTCAAGTTAACATGTATACAGCGCTCGGATCCCCCAAATCGTCAAGAATTACAAGCAGAAATCTTGCGAGGGTAAGTCACGTGTTAATGGTACGCAGGTTCCGAGAAGCTGACATGGTCTAGGCCTCGCACTTCTATTTTTCTTGTTTTCTCTAACCGGCAATCTAATGTATGGGTTGAGCGTCTTCTCCTACTCCCAGGATGGCGAGTATTTGATCAAGGCCGTGCCGTGGCTTCTTGGCTCGTTGGGAACAATTGTGGAAGATTGCATTATCTTCTACCAATTCCGGATCTATTCACACGGAGACAACGTCGCAAACAGGTCTAACGGCGTTAATGGTGCTCACGAATCCGCGTAAGGAGGTGTGAAGCTCAGGGTAAAACGTGGAAGTGTTGCGAGCATTTTGGATTTCGAGCAATCGGCATTGTTACCGTAGTATTCTCTTGTTTATACGGCATTCTTTGGGCGTTTTGGTCTTGGGGGCATTGGTTGTCGTCGCATCTTCTTAATCTCGGATTCTTGCGCTATGACATTAGCGCCATGGGGTGGGTTTTGGCTGGATACAGGTTTAAACTGGATTATCGTGATTCCCTATAGGCATGCATAGAGGAGCATGGTGAATACCATGATATTGTTAGCGTCTCGCCTCGTCTTATTTACTGCACTGCTATACTGTGAACACAATTTTTTAAACAACTGTTGAAGAGTTCGTATGGAAGCTTCTAGGGTCGAAGGCTCTACATTTAGAATTAGAGTTCCCTATGTCATAAGCCCACCTTTCTACTTGATCATCCATGTGCCAAAGATAATTATAGTCAACATACCTCTATAAGACATACTTAGGCTTAGGTGTATGTACGCGTGCAGTCCCGTCAAGAAATGACCGGACCATGAATAATGTGAGCAAAATATAGGTGCTTGGATACCAACGGCTTGTGGCTCCGTAGTATGACCTATCTCCTAGGTAAGTACATTGAGTGTTCATGAACCATCGACGTCTCAGTACGTACTTACCTCTCATTAAAACAGCTCTCCTTCCGTTAAGAGTTATCTTACAATTCGTAAATTTCGGAATAAAAGCTGATGACATCGGGATGCCCGGACTAATTTTCGCTTCCTCGTTCCTTGGTTATTCAAGGAGGATAAACCCAAAGTCTAAGAAATAACTAAAAGTTCACAGGGTGCAATTGATTCGGGTGTCGTGTTAATCCAACTTTATTATGTATGCTTCATCTATAAGGTAGATGATGTTGAGTTCCGATAGGTTGTTCTCTGTGATACTGGTATGCAGATTCTATGATATAATTAGCGATCTATCTGAGCTTCGGTTAGTTTAAGCGATATACGAGTTGAAGTACTATAGGGGATTATTCACTTTCTTTGGATGCTAAAACCACCACGTAATCATCGGAATGAACATAGCTGCGGGTGATTGTTCTCGAAACGAGTGATTGGTCTTGTGGTAGGCATGATGGTGATTATGTGCAATGTGTAGAGAATGCTTTCGACGCGTTACTTCTCGGAGTCCTTGACTTTGTAATTGTTGATATAATGAGTCTCACCAGAAGAAACGCGCTTAGAAGATGTATTCCCGCCCATTTTCACCGCGGGAAGCACCGCGCAGGCCAGAGCACACTGACGCTTCAGAGGGGCCTGCCCCCGGGCTGCCTACTTGAGCACCTACTTATATATTCGATGATCTCCATGTCGCCGATACCGTTCCCAGGCTATACCAGGCATAGTAGTTGATATGCCCGGTTTCTCAATCTATCCAATTCTGCGTCATGGGACCATTGGAGTCTCGCTTAAATTGAGAGGGTATATGATGAGTTAGTGATTCATTCTAGAAGGCTGAGAGACGTTGAGTTTGCGAAGAGGAGGGGTCTTATTAAGAGCCGCATACTGAGAGGTTGATAGTTCATGCACCTTCAATATGCCTATAAGCAAATCAGCATGTCCAAGCCTTCCCACCGAGTGTATGAATGCAAGATAGCATTCTTTTATGATATTGTGGCTCTCTACGTACTACAATTTGGCATATTTGAGCCACTAGTCCGAGAATTTCTCGGTGATCACGGATAAACCTGGTTATCACCGCCATTCGGTCTATGATATTTAAAGTTGATACGAACGAGGTCCCGGCACGAGAGGATACTCTGATCGATCTTCATAGCGTGGCTATTCCGAATAAACATTCTCGCCCACCCCGTAACTAACCACCAATTCTTAATGACCTCGCGTCTTGGGAAGTGCAGGGGAGGCGGCTATATTCGACCGTGGATGAGGCGGACCTCAAACGAGAGAAACTCGTCGACCGGAATCGACGATTGGCTATACACGTGGACATAATTACTCGAAGGCGCCCAACAGAGGGAAGCGATGCCATAGGTTTCCATTTTCACAGACCGTAAAACCTAACATGTCGCTGTGAAAGCACAGCTTCTAAGGTAGGGATCATGGAAAGTATATAACACGGCCACAACCAACCGACACGCGCTTCGTGTCAAAGTGTAGTGTTCAATTTTGCTGAATCGTCTGCTTGGTCTCAGCCTCCTTCCGCGTGTTGTTCCGCGGTCCTTGGCATTTCATTCGGTTTAAACAACGACAAGGGGTATAAGCACCTTTCCCTAGATGAAGCAGCATGCGTTTTTCACTTTTGTTTTTTGTTTTATTTATATATTTGACCTGACCACATGTAGTTATATATATATATGGTTCTGTTAGGGTGGTATGTGGAACCTAGGCCCAAATAAGAATTGCACCCATGTCCTTCGGGACACCACCAATTTTGGTACAGTTCCCTTTATATGCCCCCCTCTCAATTGATGGTGCGAACTCTATGCTTTTATTAGATAGATTAGATCATCGAGGATTAACTCATCGCGAGCACTGCAGAGAAGATTCCTATAGATAAGTTAGTTTACATATACTCATTCCTTAGCTAGTTCAAACGCAGGATAGATAGCGCAAGCATTGGCGAGCCGCCGAGATTACAGTGGCATTTTCAACAGTTCACATTACAGAAGGGGATACCGTAGTATCGTGTGTATATAAGTCTGAATTGAATATATGTCCAATTGGGAATTCAAGGCGCGGTTATCCCGTTTAGTAAGAAAATTAAGATCCTTTTTTTTCTTTGCTTGCCCTTTCAACTCCTACGCTTTAACGTTCAAGAATTACTTATAAACACGATTATACTTGACATTTTGAGGTGAAGGCTGAAGTTGATGAGCTTAGGGTGAAAGGTAGTTTCCACGGAAATTAACTCTTGATTAGATAGACTTGTGTGTTCAACATCTACGATGAGATGCTCCTGTCTAGACCCATTGCCTGGCGACTTGTTGCATTGATTCCTGATATGCAACCACTCTTGATTGAACCTCGACTAGACAGCGGGGTACAGGTTGGACATGACCAGAAGACAGCAGTGAAGGCCGATGGTTCAAGTCTCGACAATTGGTGTTGCATCAAGCTGTAGTCTTGTGGAATGAAACTCTTCGACTGCAACTAACCGCGTAGTGGCCTGTTATAGTCATTAGTTGATACCCGGAGGAATGAGCTCATATAATACGGTGATAAGGCAGGCCAGTAGGGGAAAGATAACAGAGATATGAACGACGTAAGAAATGGTCATCCTAAACTCACCCGCAACCCGTTGGCGTCGAGACACCAAAGAAGCAGTCACCTTCGACCTTGGAGACGACCTGGTCCTGGAAGATGGGGGTTCTGACGACGCCGGCGCTGGCGAGGGAGGCGCAGAGGGCAACAAGTAACGTCGAGGCCTTCATTTTCCTTTTTTCCCTGGTCTTTTCTTTTCTCTCTTTTACTCTTTGCCGGTGTTGTTAAATTAGACAGTAACGTGATTAACTAGACGTCGTATTTATCTCACGGCCGTGGCGTCGTAACGAATGCGCGGGCAACCCAAAATGGCGTCAAATAAGCAGAACCAGCTGTCTAAGTCGCAATAGCGGCGTGGCGGAAAGGCGGCTAAGCGATAATAGAATAGGACGAAAAAATACGTAGTAGTACTTGGGTAAATGGTATAGAGATGAGAATGGAAGACACACACACACACAAACACAACGCGCAGCGTAGATCACACTTGGCAATTAAGCATAAGAGAGGGAAAAAAGAGAGAAGTTGGGTTCAGAAAGAGAGAATGGACGGGAGACATGACAGTGTGTGGGGAGGTTCATACGTAGTAGTTCATTGAGGCAGAACTGGGGCGCTACGATGGCAGGATCACGGTACGATGCCAATCGCCGACGTCCATTTCGAGGCGAGATCAGGGGCTGGCGGCTGCGACTGCGACGTTTTGGGCATGCTGTCGCAGGGGGTGTTCACATGGTAGCGAGACCAAGGAACCGGTTTCAGGGCTAGGAGCTGTGGTAAGCCAGCGGGTCTGTCTGCTCACTCGAACATACTTATAGAATAAATGCAATTATACCTTGAGTAAATAAAAAGAGATACTAGGTATACACTTAATTAACTCTATATAACTCCTATTTCTCGGTTACTTCCTATGAGTTTTTAGACAATTCTACGGCCGTAATAACAATGGCTTTTTAGAGCTCTAATTGATAGGCTGTGAAGAATTAAGAACCCTGGCGCAACACGGATTGTATGATCGGTGTTTTAAGTGGGGAAGCACAGGGGGTATGTCCCCTACGCGCTCCTGAAGGGGCCCCGGATGTGGCCTGTGCGCATAGTGCCCACCACTGTAAGCCAACAGTATTCTACCTAAGTGCTGCAACTGAGTGATATACCCAACCCACATGCAAGTTGACGTCCATCTTCTTCAGATTTTAAGATATCAAAGACGTCAAAAGCATGCGCTTTATAAATACCCAAACTCTCTATCTTGATAAGGTACAGTATGCAAGCGTCTCACATCGCTCGCGACAGGATAACATGAATCTATAAGACCTGTAGTCCCACCGTGTTCGTGTTCAGACCAAGCCAGGGTTTACTATAAGTAAGATCAAGTAATGCTGTGAGCAGGGCAGACAAATAATATGGCTGGGACTAAGCCTGGGTCGACCCTTGGTGTAAATATGTATCCCTAGTCCAGGAGGTCGAGCTATGCTATGCCTTCTGGTTTGACTGTGATGATTCGCCATCTCCATCGTCCCTGACTTACTAGGTACTCATTGTAATTTGCTGGGACAGAAGCATTCAAGAGTGCGGTCATTAGTTAGGCGACCAACATCGATATATTCGTGATCAATGGTTCAAAGTTGGTGTTGAACAGCTTCTAAATCACGTAGGAATAGTCAGCTTTTATACACAATGCTGGTAAGGGCCTGTCAATCATTTTGTGCTGATACTGGGGGTAGCCCATACTTGCTCTGCTCTCTCTATTCGAGCGTTTCAAGGACGGATTACTCGTAATGCGGGTTCTAGGGTCTCGTGGGCCAAGTGTAGGGGCATGTCTGTAATCCTGTTCGTATTCTAGACCGTGATTGTACAAATCAATGTCCTTTCTTCCCAGGGCGATGCCGTGGCAGCTGGACTAAGACTAGCACCAACTCAGCTTCTTGCCGAGAAGTTGTTGCTGATCATGAAATGCTACAAATAGACTGGTTGGGTTTTTGAGCTGTCGCAACATGCACACACGTCGATCATACGTATATGCCTTGACGATTGATGAGTCAGTCTCCTCGTGGTATACCTCTTTCTTAGAAATCATAATATTCGCAAATTGCACTCATCGGGGCTCCGGCCTCTAGGAGATAGGCTCGACCTACGTAGTAAACTTCGTGCGGCCTACTAAGTAGAGATAGTTAAATCACTTAATACAAGAAGGGCTTAGTGATTAATAGGAACGCGATTAATTCTACTGATATTTTTCAGAAATCATATTAGTTCTACCTGCCCCTTTTTTCTTCGCGATATCATTATCCCCCATGTTCTCGAATCCCCACTCAGCCACCAAGTGGCTGTCCCCTTATGTCCAGCATCACTCCCTCTCTCACCCACATCACTTCAATATATGCTTTCTTATATCGGCGAAGGGAAGCTCACAGGACCTCAGTTGGAGGTTTCAACTTTCTTGATGAGATCCCCAAGCTGCTCAGCCACAAAGGGTGGATTATCCTTTTGGATGAAATGGCCACACTTGGGCGCGATCAACGGTCCTTTCGATCTATCTGGATCGGTAAGCCTGCTGAGCCCCTCATTATGCTTGGTCCACATGCTGCGGCACATTTTAGTCTGGTGCTTAAGTTGAGAATGGATTATTTCTCACGGTTGAGTATACATCTCGGCCATGCCGATAGGAACTTTCATCATCTCCCACTCTTCCTTAGAGAACTGTTCGAGTTCGTGGCCTACGACGGTTATCCAAGGGCTTTTGCTCGAAGTCTTGGAGCCCTTGAGTTTCGGCTTTGACGGGTCAGGCAGTAGTTCCTTGATCCCTCATCGGTCGAATCCCTCCTTGTTCTTTGCACCTGATGAGAAGATCGTAGTCATCTTGGTATAGGCAGCTTCGTAGACTTCTAACGAGGTGTCAGTAGGGGCCATCGTCGCCAGGTCGAAGGACGGGTCCTTTGGATTAGGCCAGATTACAGACAATCTACCTAGCTAGAGGGTCTTTCCTCACGTTTACACACGAGCTATAATGCCGGGTCCTGGGAAGACCCGTGACTGAACTCCCTGCAGTTGGGGATTTGCGCATTGTTAGGTGAGATAATCAATACATGGCTGCGCTGATTGTCTCTTTCTTGCTGCAACGTCTGACGCCCACTGCTAAGTTCTAAAGCGACGGCGCTCAAGTTTCTCAGTTTCCCAAGCTACTTGACCGACGTCGGCGCCCCATGACGGAGAGTATGCGTGACGGACTCTATGTCCTATACCGATGAATATCGCGAGAGCCTTCTGCATGCATTTGACCTTAGCTACATTAGTACCAATAAAAGTATCTCGGCCAGCGAGGAACATGTCTCGGGCCTTGTAAAGGGGTGTGCGAGCGAGCGGAATGGTGAGTTCCTATAGCATGGATCAGGTAGATCTAATACACTAACTTTCGTGTAAGTTGTAAAGTTGTATGAAGAGTATCACATGCTAGATCGCTAGTTTTCAGGGTCAGAGTGGCGAGCTGAAGAAAAGTTATGTTACCCGCGTTACCATGGGATGAGGAACGCACGCGGTGTTCTCTAAAAGACAAATGGGCAAGTGGCTGACGTACTTATATACTTGAAGACCTAGGCATCACAGCTGAAAATTATTTGCCTCCTCTAGGCTTTCGAATCATGGCTACGATGAAGAAGTACTGTCCTTTAGTTAAGGGAACACGGTATGCACAGGATGTATAGCGTACATGATCTAGGCAACGCGTGCACCTGAGCATCTAGGACTTGGAAAAAATTTTAAGGATGAAGAAGTTAACTCACAAGTTGTGAGACTTTATAAACCTATTCGCGTGTCTAACTATATTGTGTACAACAAATAGAGAATAAGAACTTTTGGTCTGCGCCGATTCCTTGTCACTTAACCCACTCTCTACTCATAAGTGCTATCATCTTGGATACTCAATGAGACGGGCGTGGCTGTTCTCACCGCCTTCTGTAAGTTATAATCGCCATCGTACGATATACACTCAGGAGATTAAGCAGAGCTAGGGTCTTACAAGCCACCCCATCGCGAGCCACCTACTAATTTTACTACCAATTACACAATAAAGCTTTTTTTTTAGCCAATACCACCTATATTACCTTTTTTTCGATAGTTCTTTATTAATTAGCCTATTGCGACCTTAATAGAGTTTTTAACATTTATTATTTTAACCCTAGGTTTTTTTATATCGCCTGCCTTATTAGCATATATTTTTTTTAACTTTAGCTGCTGTTTAACTTATTATATATATATTATTTAAATAAATTGCTAATTTAGCGTTAATTTAATTTTTGCTTTAACCTTTTTAACCTTTTTTTAAAGCTTAGCTTTAAAGTAGTTAACGTGCGCTTATAATAATATAATTTTTAAAGCCTAGCTATTTAAAGCTTTACTAGCTTTTTTTAAAAACAGCTTTTAATAAAGGTTATTAAAAAAAATATATTTTATAGCAAGCTTTATATTAGTTTGCTATAAATTTTAACTTTTTATAAGCGTTTTAATTATTATATTTAATATAATATTTAAAAAATTAAGTGTTTTTAGCTGCTTAATGCTTAAAAAATTAAATATTAATAATTTTGCTATATTTAAGTTTTTTAAAATAATATATTTTAATTTTAATAATATTAAATAGTTTTGCGGCTATATTTTAGCTATTTTTTAAGCTTATTTTATTATATATATTATAAAAATATTAATTTAAGCTTTGCGATAAACTATTAATATATTTTATTTTAAAAGCTTAATATTTAAATAAGCTATTAAAATAGCTTTAAGTTATTTATATAGCTTTTTTTTAAGTAAACTAAAAATATTAACATTTAATATTTATATAATATAACTATAATAAAGCTTATAAAATATTAGCTATATTTTATTTTTTATATAAGCGGTTAAAAAGTTATTATATATATAAAAATTATAGCTATTATATATTAAAACTATTATTATAAACTTGTTATATATTTATAGTAAAGTATAAGCGGTACGTGGGGTTTTTAATTTATAAGTAATAATAAAACTAATTAGCAAGTGTTTATAAAAAAGGTTTTTTAATACTTTTACTACTATTTAATAAACAAGGCAATATAAATAATAGTTAATTAATAAGTATATTAATTTAATAAAAGTAAGCTTTATTATAAAGTTAATATTATAAACTTGTTATATATTTATAATAAAATATAAGCGGTATATAAGGTTTTTAATTTATAAATAATAATAAAACTAATTAGCAAGTGTTTATAAAAAAGATTTTCTAGTATTTTTATTATTATTTAATAAACAAGGCAATATAAATAACGGTTAATTAATAAGTATATTAATTTAATAAAAGTAGGCCTTATTATAAAGTTAATAACTAAGAAATAAAACTAAGTAAATAATTAAATATAAAAGATATATTATTATATAAATATTTAAAAAATAATATTTTTTTTTTTATTATATATAATCTTTATAGTTTATATAATTTATATAATTTATATAATTTATATAATTTATATAATTTAAAGTAAATTAATAAGATTTATTAAATTAACTAAATTATATTATATAATTAATTAAAAAGTTTTTTTTTTTTTGCTTATATAAAAAACTTTTTTTTTTTAGTTAAACTTGTTAGTTTAACTTATAATAGCTTGTTTTTTTTATAATATTATTTTTTTCTTTTTTATTTTTTATCTCGAAAAAAAAAAAAAAACTTTTTTTTTTTTTATTTTATAAGTTGTTTTAATTATATTTTTTTATATTTTAAAACCGTAATATATTTTTAAGCTAAACTAGCGTAAAGCTTATAATAACTACGCTTAGCTTATTTAAAAATATAAATTTTAAGTTTTTTTTTACTTTTATTGCTTTTTTTTAAATAATATTTGTTTTTATATTAATAAAATTTTTAATTATTATTATTATATTTAGTTTTAATATTTTTATAATATATTTTTAAGTTTTATATTATTTTTATTAAATATATTTAAAAAATAAAAGCGCTTAT